>JAWNON010000093.1:0-48661 GCA_035045945.1 Drosophila anceps | reverse complement strand
ATGAATTAGTTTCTAAGTAACAAATCAGCTTATTTGCATTTAATTTTTAGCTGCGCGGCAATTGGCAGCCATTTAAATGACGCCATTTTGAATTATATTACAGAGTTGGACTAATCATCTTATTGGAAGACAAAATTCTGTCAATGGGAGCACGAAATTGTTATGCGACGCAATATCAAACGTGATATTTATTACACTTTGATATATATATTTAATAACCACTACATATTTTACATCCACATCGATGACAACAGTAAAAATGGGTGTGCTCATGTGGAACTGCTCATCTTTTTCTACTCCCAGATATATGAATTAGCTACTAAGTAACAAATCAGCTTATTTGCATATAATTTTTAGCTGCGCGGCAATTGGCAGCCATTTAAATGAAGACAAAATTATGGAAAGACAAAATTCTGTTAATGGGAGCACGAAAATGTTATGCGAAGCAACATTAAACGCGATATTTATTACAGTTTGATATATATATTTAATAACCACTACATATTTTACATCCACATCGATGACAACAGTAAAAATGGGTGTGCTCATGTGGAAGTGCTCATCTTTTTCTACTCCCAGATATATGAATTAGCTACTAAGTAACAAATCAGCTTCTTTGCATATATTTTTTATCTGCGCGGCAATTGGCAGCCATTTAAATGACGCCATTTTGAATTATATTACAGAGTTGGACTAATCATCTTATTGGAAGACAAAATTCTGTTAATGGGAGCACGAAAATGTTATGCGAAGCAATATCAAATGTGATATTTATTACAGTTTGATATATATATTTAATAACCACTAAATATTTTACATCCACATCGATGACAACAGTAAAAATGGGTGTGCTCATGTGGAACTGTTCATCTTTTTCTACTCCCAGATATATGAATTAGCTACTAAGTAACAAATCAGCTTATTTGCATATAGTTTTTAGCTGCGCGGCAATTGGCAGCCATTTAAATGACGCCATTTTGAATTATATTACAGAGTTGGACTAATCATCTTATTGGAAGACAAAATTCTGTTAATGGGAGCACGAAAATGTTAAGCGAAGCAATATCAAACGTGATATTTATTACAGTTTGATTTATATATTTAATAACCACTACATATTTTATATCCACATCGATGACAACAGTAAAAATGGGTGTGCTCATGTGTAATTGTTCATCTTTTTTCACTCCCAGATACATGAATTAGCTACTAAGTAACAAATCAGCTTATTTGCATATATTTTTTAGCTGCGCGGCAATTGGCAGCCATTTAAATGACGCCATTTTGAATTATATTACAGAGTTGGACTAATCATCTTATTGGAAGACAAAATTCTGTTAATGGGAACACGAAAATGTTATGCGAAGCAATATCAAACGTGATATTTACTACAGTTTGATATATATATTTATTAACCACTACACATTTTACATCCACATCGATGACAACAGTAAAAATGGGTGTGCTCATGAGGAACTGCTCAACTTTTTCTACTCCTAGATATATGAATTAGCTACTAGGTAACAAATCAGCTTATTTGCATATAATTTTTAGCTGCGCGGCAATTGGCAGCCATTTAAATGACGCCATTTTGAATTATATTACAGAGTTCGACTAATCATCTTATTGGAAGACAAAATTCTGTTAATGGGAGCACGAAAATGTTATGCGAAGCAACATTAAACACGATATTTATTACAGTTTGATATATATATTTAAAACCCACTACATATTTTACCTCCACATAGATGACAACAGTAAAAATGGGTGTGCTCATGTGGAACTGCTCATCTTTTTCTACTCCCAGATATATGAATTAGCTACTAAGTAACAAATCAGCTTATTTGCGTATAATTTTTAGCTGTGCGGCAATTGGCAGCCATTTAAATGACGCCATTTTGAATTATATTACAGAGTTGGACTAATCATCTTATTGGAAGACAAAATTCTGTTAATGGGAGCACGAAAATGTTATGCGAAGCAATATCAAACGTGATATTTATTACAGTTTGATATATATATTTAATAACCACTACATATTTTATATCCACATCGATGACAACAGTAAAAATGGGTGTGCTCATGTGAAACTGCTCATCTTTTTCTACTCCCAGATATATGAATAAGCTGCTAAGTAACAAATCAGCTTATTTGCATATAATTTTTAGCTGCGTGGCAATTGGCAGCCCTTTAAATGACGCCATTTTGAATTATATTACAAAGTTGGACTAATCATCTTATTGGAAGACAAAATTCTGTTAATGGGAGCACGAAAATGTTATGCGAAGCAATATCAAACGTGATATTTATTACAGTTTGATATAAATATTTAATAACCACTACATATTTTACATCCACATCGATGACAACAGTAAAAATGGGTGTGCTCATGTGAAACTGCTCATCTTTTTCTACTCCCAGATATATGAATTAGCCACTAAGTAACAAATCAGCTTATTTGCATATAATTTTTAGCTGCGCGGCAATTGGCAGCCCTTTAAATGACGCCATTTTGAATTATATTACAAAGTTGGACTAATCATCTTATTGGAAGACAAAATTTTGTTAATGGGAGCACGAAAATGTTATGCGAAGCAATATCAAACGTGATATTTATTACAGTTTGATATATATATTTAATAACCACTACATATTTTACATCCACATCGATAACAACAGTAAAAATGGGTGTGCTCATGTGGAACTGCTCATCTTTTTCTACTCCCAGATATATGAATTAGCTACTAAGTAACAAATCAGCTTATTTGCATATAATTTTTAGCTGCGCGGCAATTGGCAGCCATTTAAATGACGCCATTTTGAATTATATTACAGAGTTGGGCTAATCATCTTATTGGAAGACAAAATTCTGTTAATGGGAGCACGAAAATGTTATGCGAAGCAATGTCAAACGTGATATTTATTACAGTTTGATATATAAATGAAGATCCTTCGTCTCTATCGAAGGTGAAGATTATGTTGAGAGGTAAACTATACCTCTTATTGCTGGCCTCGGGCTCAGACAATGAAACAAATTATTTAACGGCTAAGTGCCGGAGCGAATATTTATTTAAGCGACTTACTGGAAGAGCGCTGTATTCAAACTAAGTTCTTACAACACAGAATATTTCACTTAAGCTAAGCCAAAACTCGCATCACGCCACAATGTCATGGTCGGCAAGCCGACTCAGCAAATCTTTGGCGATAACGGAATCTCTTGCAGCAAAACAAAAGTGTCCGGTTACCGTCGCTGACTATTGCAGCTATTGCGCGCTGATACAACTTATGTAATGTCGCAATTGCGATGGCTGTTACTTAACTTATAGAGCACGCGATAGCGAGGGTTAATTATAAACTTATAAAATATCCGATATTGAGTGTTAATTGTTAACTACTCCCCCTTCAAGTATAAGGCCGTCCTCGGCCGACCCAATCCCCGCGACGACTTCTCGTAACTGCTTTGCGGACTTCTTTGCGCCGATGAATCGACAAAGAGTGAGGCCAATGCAGATTAAAGCACAGCAAATGGCTCCAATAATGAATGCCACACGGTAAGCTTGATCAGTTCCGGCGTTTTTCTCGAATTGCTGTATCACCTCCAGATTACGTTCATTCAAACGATGAAGGTAAGGGAGGCTGAGGACATCTTGGGTGGCAGTGACGTTCAGCAAGGGAGAATTGGCAATACCTGGGACTCTATTGCGTACGTTGTTGTGATTGTAAAACAGAGTCCCGTTAATTGCGACTCGGTCTCCGAACGTGATGAGATGCGTGCCTTGTATCTGGATCTCAGTGCCGTTGTCCACCCGAATCCTTGCGGACCCGTCGTTGAGGATGATGATTCCGTCATCTACATGGGTGATTGTTTCCAGGTTGCTCGGCTGGATCTCGCAGTGTGCCGTGACACCTGCATGGAGCTCTTTGGCACATGAACTTTCCGAAGCCAGACGGCAAAATGTGGCTCCAGGTGAAGCGGCGCAACTCTGCAGTGTGTGGGTTTCTCCATCGCATTCGGCTATGACGTTGTCAAGCAATCGCACTATGAAGTTCTTGTGGATGACAGGATAGATCGTGATCTTCCTGCAAGCTTTTTTAATCTTGGGGAATTTAATTATAAAGTGTATGGTGTTAATGGATTGAAGAACTTTTACGGACGCAACGGACATAAGATCTCCTATGGGAGTGTTGGTGGGTTCCTCTAGCCAAATTGATTTCAAATCTGAGTGGTCCAAAATGTTTGGGATAACAATGTTAGCCTTTGCCAGAGTAATAGCAAGCATTAAATTTTGCAACTCCATCGCTAGCATCCTATTTCTAGACAGTAGTGTTTCATATAAATGGCCAGTGTCAACTTGTGAATCTTTGGCTACCTTGAGAATTTTGTTGACAGTAATTGTTAACTGGTTAAGCTGGTCCTGAACTCTAGTGTTTATTCCTATCTGTCTATTATCGGCATTTATCAATTGCATTTCAGTAAACCTAGTCTGCTCTAAATCGTCGGCATCGGGTGTACCCGCCACAACCTTTAATATGGATCCTAGGAAATCTAAGCTCCTGGCGACTCTATGGTGCGTGCCTAACGCCTCCAATAGGTCTTGTAGATGTGCCGTGTCCACAATTAGAAAGTTTATAAAAATTATGCCAAGTGGCTAAAAGTAGGTTGAACAACTATATCTAACTTATACGAGTTTGCCTAGTGGCTTAAAAAAAGGTGTACAAAAAAAAACAAGGGAGTCACCTTAGGTTGTCCTTATGGACCACCCTCCCTCTAATGAGGACCTCGGTCCCCAGGTCTGCTTCCACTGCCTTCTCATCACATAAAGGTGTGAGTTTGTTTCCGAGCCGTCGGTTGGACTTGACCAAAACTTTGTCACCAACCTCGAAGACCCTATTTTGCCGGTTTGCGTTCTCCCTAGCTCTGAGCATCGCCTGAGCGTTTCTGATCTTTTCTTGTATTTTTATAATGATAACAGCCTGGTAATGACGAGAACTGCCATTGTGTGGTCTGAAGATTTCGTAAGCGGCTAATGCTGCCTGCCTCCAAGATACATAAGCTTCCTGTACTCCTGCAAACTCAGGTAAACATTTGATGGCATCTAGTGGCTCGTCGCAGCGAATGTCGCTTCTAATTCCTATAGCAGCATATGCTACTACTTGTGGGGCGGCATCGTTTGCTGCTGCTATTTGTTGAGCCAACTCATTAATTCTTTGAGTCAACGCTCGCTCCCTCTGCTCGTTTGCAGCGGCCTGTTCAGCTAAAGCATTGCTGACAGCCGACCTTATTATTTCCCTAAGCTGATCTGGATCCATTTTACCTAATGGGGGGGGAACTGCAGGGAGAGGTCTTGTAGCCGAGGCTCCAATGCGAGTGTCACAGTCGGAATCTGAGTCGCTAAGCTGCTTGCGAGGTGTTCTATATTGGCTGAACTGAAACATGCGCAGGTCAGTGGCCGCGAAAAGCAAAACGGGGCGTCAAAAGATGGATCGAATTACGTTGTAGCTCTGAACCACGAGAACTGTATGCATTGATACAGCACAATTTTAGACACATAGAAAGTAACACAAGGTATTTTCATTAACGATCTGGATGATAAATTGTTTTAACTAGAATCCTCAAGGCAGTCACTCTCACGTGTTTCAGAAACCTGGCTCAGATTATTGTTATTAATTATGATCCGTTGCAATATAAAATACTCACAAGTACTAACTAATTTTTATAAAAAATTAAAACTTTTGTATTTGAAGAAAAAATTTTGGCTAGAGTATCCACTTACATGATTCAACTAACACAAAAAAAAATTTTTTAATAAGCTTAGTCACTCGCAGCTCCCGCGCTGCTGTCTTAATTGCTGTTGGTTGTTGCAGCTCCTGTGCTGCTGTTTTAATTGATATTGGTTGTCTCACGTTGGGCGCCAATTAAGATCCTTCGTCTCTATCGAAGGTGAAGATTAGGTTGAGAGGTAAACTATACCTTTTATTGCTGGCCTCGGGCTCAGACAATGAAACAAATTATTTAACGGCTAAGTGCCGGAGCGAATATTTATTTAAGCGACTTACTGGAAGAGCGCTGTATTCAAACTAAGTTCTTACAACACAGAATATTTCACTTAAGCTAAGCCAAAACTCGCATCACGCCACAATATCATGGTCGGCAAGCCGACTCAGCAAATCTTTGGCGATAACGGAAACTCTTGCAGCAAAACAAAAATGTCCGGTTACCGTCGCTGACTATTGCAGCTATTGTACGCTGATACAACTTATGTAATGTCGCAATTGCGAGGGCTGTTACTTAACTTATAGAGCACGCGATAGCGAGGGTTAATTATAAACTTATAAAATATCCGATATTGAGTGTTAATTGTTAACTTATATATTTAATAACCACTACATATTTTACATCCACATCGATGACAACAGTAAAAATGGGTGTGCTCATGTGGAACTGCTCATCTTTTTCTACTCCCAGATATATGAATTAGCTACTAAGTAACAAATCAGCTTATTTGCATATAGTTTTTAGCTGCGCGGCAATTGGCAGCCATTTAAATGACGCCATTTTGAATTATATTACAGAGTTGGACTAATCATCTTATTGGAAGACAAAATTCTGTTAATGGGAGCCCGCAAATGTTATGCGAAGCAACATTAAACGCGATATTTATTACAGTTTGATATATATATTTAATAACCACTATATATTTTACATCCACATCGATGACAACAGTAAAAATAGGTGTGCTCATGTGGAATTGCTCATCTTTTTCTACTCCCAGATATATGAATTAGCTACTAAGTAACAAATCAGCATATTTGCATATAATTTTTAGCTGCGCGGCAATTGGCAGCCATTTAAATGACGCCATTTTGAATTATATTACAGAGTTGGACTAATCATCTTATTGGAAGACAAAATTCTGTTAATGGGTGCACGAAAATGTTATGCGAAGCAACATTAAACGCGATATTTATTACAGTTTGATATATATATTTAATAACCACTACATATTTTACATCCACATCGATAACAACAGTAAAAATGGGTGTGCTCATGTGGAACTGCTCATCTTTTTCTACTCCCAGATATATGAATTAGCTACTAAGTAACAAATCAGTTTATTTGCATATAATTTTTAGCTGCGCGGCAATTCGCAGCCATTTAAATTACGCCATTTTGAATTATATTACAGAGTTGGACTAATCATCTTATTGGAAGACAAAATTCTGTTAATGGGAGCACGAAAATGTTAAGCGAAGCAATATCAAACGTGATATTTATTACAGTTTGATTTATATATTTAATAACCACTACATATTTTATATCCACATCGATGACAATAGTAAAAATGGGTGTGCTCATGTGTAATTGTTCATCTTTTTTCACTCCCAGATACATGAATTAGCTACTAAGTAACAAATCAGCTTATTTGCATATATTTTTTAGCTGCGCGGCAATTGGCAGCCATTTAAATGACGCCATTTTGAATTATATTACAGAGTTGGACTTATTATCTGATTGGAAGACAAAATTCTGTTAATGGGAGCACGAAAATGTTATGCGAAGCAACATTAAACGCGATATTTATTACAGTTTGATATATATATTTAATAACAACTACATATTTTACATCCACACCGATGACAACAGTAAAAATGGGTGTGCTCATGTGGAACTGCTCATCTTTTTCTACTCCCAGATATATGAATTAGCTACTAAGTAACAAATCAGCTTATTAGCATATAATTTTTAGCTGCGCGGCAATTGGCAGCCATTTAAATGACGCCATTTTGAATTATATTACAGAGTTGGACTAATCATCTTATTGGAAGACAAAATTCTGTTAATGGGAGCACGAAAATGTTATGCGAAGCAATATCAAACGTGATATTTATTACAGTTTGATATATATATTTAATAACCACTACATATTTTACATCCACATCGATGACAACAGTAAAAATGGGTGTGCTCATGTGGAACTGCTCATCTTTTTCTACTCCCAGATATATGAATTAGCTGCTAAGTAACAAATCAGCTTATTTGCATATAATTTTTAGCTGCGCGGCAATTGGCAGCCATTTAAATGACGCCATTTTGAATTATATTACAGAGTTGGACTAATCATCTTATTGGAAGACAAAATTCTGTTAATGGGAGCACGAAAATGTTATGCGAAGCAATATCAAACGTGATATTTATTACAGTTTGATATATATATTTAATAACCACTACATATTTTACATCCACATCGATGACAACAGTAAAAATGGGTGTGCTCATGTGGAACTGTTCATCTTTTTCTACTCCCAGATATATGAATTAGCTACTAAGTAACAAATCAGCTTATTTGCATATAGTTTTTAGCTGCGCGGCAATTGGCAGCCATTTAAATGACGCCATTTTAAATTATATTACAGAGTTGAACTAATCATCTTAAAGGAAGACAAAATTCTGTTAATGGGAGCACGAAAATGTTATGCGATGCAACATTAAACGCGATATTTATTACAGTTTGATATATATATTTAATAACCACTACATATTTTACATCCACATCAATAACAACAGTAAAAATGGGTGTGCTCATGTGGAACTGCTCATCTTTTTCTACTCCCAGATATATGAATTAGCTACTAAGTAACAAATCAGCTTATTTGCATAAAATTTTTAGCTGCGCGGCAATTGGCAGCCATTTAAATAACGCCATTTTGAATTATATTACAGAGTTGGACTAATCATCTTATTGGAAGACAAAATTCTGTTAATGGGAGCACGAAAATGTTTTGCGAAGCAACATTAAACGCGATATTTATTACAGTTTGATATATATATTTAATAACCACTACATATTTTACCTCCACATAGAGGACAACAGTAAAAATGGGTGTGCTCATGTGGAACTGCTCATCTTTTTCTACTCCCAGATATATGAATTAGCTACTAAGTAACAAATCACCTTATTTGCATATAATTTTTAGCTGCTCACCTTTTTCTACTCCCAGATATATGAATTAGCTTCTAAGTAACAAACAGCTTATTTGCATATAGTTTTTAGCTGCGCGGCAATTGGCAGCCATTTAAATGACGCCATTTTGAATTATATTACAGAGTTGGACTAATCATCTTATTGGAAGACAAAATTCTGTTAATGGGAGCACGAAAATGTTATGCAAAGCAACATTAAACCCGATATTTATTACAGTTTGATATATATTTAATAACCACTACATATTTTACCTCCACATAGAGGACAACAGTAAAAATGGGTGTGCTCGTGTGGAACTGCTCATCTTTTTCTACTCCCAGATATATGAATTAGCTACTAAGTGACAAATCAGCTTATTTGCATAAAATTTTTAGCTGCGCGGCAATTGGCAGCTATTTAAATGACGCCATTTTGAATTATATTTCAGAGTTGGACTAATTATTTTATTGGAAGATAAAATTCTGTTAATGGGAGCACGAAAATGTTATGCGAAGCAACATTAAACGCGATATTTATTACAGTTTGATATATATAAGTTAACTGTGAGCTCCCAGCGACCCCAAAATGGAAAGAGTATTCTCACAATGTTGGGGTCGCAGCGACTGAATCAGCAGTTACGTCAGTTAGCAAGAATGTCCAAAACTCGGGTGTCAAGTGCGGCTACGCCACCGATCAGCGGAGTAAAGTCAGCGCCCCGCAACATTCTTGCATAACATCCGCCGAGTAACATAACACTCTGCACGAGGCGCTAACGTTGCACTTTGCCGGTGCGGCTGCCAACAACAGCGGCGGCAGCGACACCGCGGCCAGCAACAATGTGGCTAACGACAGCGACAGCGCTGCCGACGGCAGCGGTGGCGTCGCCAATGACCATAGCTTAGTGATTAAGAATTTATGCTTGGTAGATTTAGTTTTTGTAATCATTCATATTGAACGGCGGACGCCTTTAATAAATATACTTTGCAAATCTCACCAGTACTCGTGGTCTTAATCAATTCGAAACGAGTGACTACATATAAAACATAATTGGCGCCCAACTACGGATCTCCGATCACCCAAGTGGCAAACGGTTCTCGCGTCGCGAAACCGGCAGTTACAAAAAATAAAAAAAAAAAAAAAAACAAAACAAAACTAAAAGAAATTGCAAGTGAAGTGCAAAGAAACAGCGGCTGGCTGTCTAAAAACTAACAAAAAAAAAAAAAACAACAAGAACCAAGTTCACCAGATCCGCAGGAGCTCTCTGGGCAGCGGCGAAGGTTAAAAAATAACAAATCCAAGTTCACCAGATCCGCAGGAGCTCTCTGGGCAGCGGTGACGAAAAACATAAGGAGGATCCCAAGGAAAGGAACAAATCCGAGGACAACTACCAGGACGGACAAAAATAGTATCATGTAAGTGAGTCTCTTCTAGGGAAAGACCAAAAGATCAGATTAAAACAAAAAAAAGAGAGAAAAGATAGATAAAATTAAACGAATTGCGTGTGTAAAGTTTGTTTTATTGTCTCCGCTCGCGTTGCATGTTTAATTGTGTCTCTACTCGCGTTATGCCCCGTGGCGACTAACAGTGTGTCAACTTATGAGTTATAGAAGAAATAGTAACGACAGTGACGACAGTGTACTTTCCGGTCTGCTCCAAAAATTCGGTCGAGCGCAGGCTATTAGTACAGACATGGACGAGGACCAGTTACGGGCACTTATCCAGACTGCTTTATCAGTCCAGGCAGCAGAATATGTTAGGAGAGAGGCAGACCTCAAAACCGAATTCAAACGGCAAATTGACGAACTGTCAGGGCGTATAAGTAGAGCAACTATTTCTGTACCAGTGATAAAGGTGTACGAAGACGCACAAATCATCCCGGGTATTCGCTGTGATGAGCCTTTAGACGCGATGAAAAGTTTGCCGGAATTCACTGGCTCCCTAGACGCCTATGTCGCTTGGCGACAAGCAGCGCACAATTCATACAAGATATTCAAAAACTATGACGGGAGCTCACGTCACTACCAAGCCATGGTCATTCTAAGGAATAAGATAAGGGGCTCGGCCGATGCCGTTCTCGCGTCATTCAATACAGCACTCAACTTCGAGGCTATCATCGCGCGACTTGATTTTACCTACGCTGATAAGAAATCCATTCACATTATAGAGCAGGAAATGGGTACCCTTAGACAGGGCAGCATGTCCACTCTAGAGTACTACGATGAGGTCGAGAAAAAGCTCACCTTACTAACTAACAAAACGAACATGACGTACGACCATAATCTGGCCAGGGACTAAGACGCAACTTGACGGACGTGTTGTTTGCAGCGCACCCGCCTGCTTTGCCATCCGCTTTGGCTTTGGCTCAGGAGGTGGAAGCAAACCACGATCGGTACAACTTTGCCACAAACTTCGCCAGAGGATTAGAAGAAAGGTCTAATAAAGGCGAAATGAGGAATCAAAGTCGTCAGAATCCCAACCAGCAAGAGCAGAGACCTAACGCTCAAGCTGGGCAAGGGAAGAGCCCCGCCTTTAAGAAGCAAAGGGGTCAGAGAAACGCTGAGGCTGCTCAGGTTGCGGCCACTACTAATAATAACAGATCAGAACCAATGGACGTTGATCCATCAATGTCAAAATATAGGCAGCAGACCGCCTATCAGAAATCTCAGGAGTCCGCAAGAGTTAACCCACAACAGGGACAGACGAACAAGCGATCGAATACGTCCGATCGTATGACGGGCCAGAGACGCCAGAGGATAGATCACATCTCTACCAATGGTGCAGACAAGGAAGGGTCATATAACGTGGTGGCTAGCAAAGAAGTCGAGGAAATAGATACTGACAGCGAGTGTGAGGGCGACAGCCTCAACTTTCTAGATAGCGGCCTGAATTTTTTAGGGCGAAGTCCCTGCTGCCGTACTTACGGCGACGAATAGCAGGGAGAAAAGTTAGGTTGTTAATTGACACGGGTGCATCAAAAAATTACATCAAGCCGCTAACGCAGCTGGATGGTGTAGTCCCGGTCGAGACGAAGTTTGTCGTGCAGTCTATTCACGGCTCCAACAACATTTCCAAAAAGTGCGCGTTGCCAATGTTTGGACAGACAGCGACTTTTTTTATACTAGACAACCTTTCTACATTTGACGGGATAATAGGCCTTGACCTATTAAAGCAGGTCAACGCCGCCATAAGCCTGAAGGAAAACAAGCTTTTAATCCAGGGTGGATCGGAAACGATACATTACCAGGAATGCTTGAATGTAAACCACACCAAGGTTATCGACCTTGATGTGCCTTTTGCAGTGAGGACCGAGTTCCTTCAAATGCTCAAAAGGTACGATAAGGCATTTGCTGACCCTAACGAGTCACTGCCGTACAATACTTCCGTCGTTGCTAAAATACGAACAACTGACGAGAAGGAAATCTATTCAAAGCTATACCCATACCCGCGAGGTGTGGAAGATTTTGTTGCCACAGAAATAAATGAACTGTTTAAAAACGGTATCATAAGAAAGTCGCGGTCCCCATACAATAACCCGATTTGGGTGGTGGACAAAAAGGGCACCGACAGTAATGGCAACAAGAAAAAACGTTTAGTGATCGATTTTAGGAAACTAAACCAGAAAACTATTGCTGACAAATATCCGATGCCAAGCATAACGATGATTCTGGCAAATCTGGGTAAAGCAAAGATTTTCACAACGCTCAACCTTATGTCTGGATACCACCAAATAACTTTGGCGGAGGAGGACAGGGAGAAGACGGCTTTTTCGGTGAACGGGGGAGAATTCGAGTTCTGTCGACTCCCCTTTGGCCTGAAGAATGCGGGCAGCATTTTTCAAAGAACCATTGATGATCTCCTCCGTGAACAGATTGGCAAAACTTGCTATGTTTATGTGGACGACGTCATCATATTCTCCGAAAGCGAAAAGGACCACGTCAAACACGTTGAGTGGGTCCTCAAGAGTCTGCGCGACGCAAACATGAAAACGGCCAAAGAAAAGTCCCAGTTTTTTAAACACAGCGTAGAGTATCTGGGGTTTATTGTGACTAGCAACGGCGCAAGGACTGACCCTGAAAAGGTGAAAGCCATTCAGAACTACGTCGAGCCAGAGTCACTGTTTGCAGTAAGGTCGTTTCTGGGTTTAGCCAGCTACTACCGCTGCTTCATCAAAAATTTCGCCGCAATAGCGAAACCTCTCTCCGACATCCTGAAAGGGGAAAACAGTTCGGTGAGCAAGTACAGGTCAAAAAGAATGCAAGTCAAACTGAATGAAAATCAGAGGCATGCATTCGAGAGGTTGAGGAACATTTTAGCATCAGAAAACGTCATGCTAATGTATCAAGACTACAAAAAGCCTTTTGATCTCACTACAGACGCATCGGCATATGGAATCGGGTGCAGTATTATCTCAGAACGGGAGACCAATTTCCATGATTTCTCGAACGCTGAAAGATAGTGAAGCGAATTACGCTACTAACGAGCGTGAGTTACTAGCTATCGTTTGGGCCTTGGCCAATCTTCGGCACTATCTTTATGGGGTCAAAGACATAAACATTTTCACAGATCACCAGCCACTTACGTTCGCGGTGTCTGAAGGAAACCCAAACGCAAAAATCAAACGTTGGAAAGCACGCATTGATGAGACAGGGGCGAACCTGTTCTACAAACCCGGTAAGGAGAATCACGTAGCTGACGCCTTATCGCGGCAAAACGTGAACGCACTCGAGAGTGCTGAACCAGAGTCAGATGCCGCTACAATGCATAGCGAAACATCACTGACCTACACCATCGAGACTACTGAAAAGCCGGTGAATTGCTTCAGAAACCAGATCATCTTGGAAGAGTCTCAGTTCCCTCTGAACAGAAATTATATCATGTTTGGCGAAAAAACGCGCCATGTGATAAAATTCACTGATAGGACCACCTTGATTGATGTAGTAAAACCGATAGTTAACCCAAACGTAGTGAACGCAATCCATTGCGAGCTTCCAATCCTAGCAAGATTGCAAGACAAACTTGTTAGAAGCTTCCCAACCACAAAATTTTGGCATTGCAAGCACCTTGTCACAGATGTTCTGGATAGCGGAGAGAGAAGGGAAATCCTCACCACCGAACACAATCGTGCCCACAGGGCTGCACAAGAAAACATAAAACAGATCATGACCGACTATTATTTTCCCAAAATGACAAAGTTAGCAAACGAAGTAGTCCTAAACTGCAAGGTGTGCTCAAAAGCGAAATATGACAGACACCCGAAGAAGCAAGAGCTCGGACGAACGCCGATCCCTTCACGAGCTGGAGAAATGCTTCACGTTGACATATTCTCCACAGACCGCAAACTGTTTCTGACTTGCATCGACAAATACTCTAAGTTTGCTATAGTTCACCATATAGTGTCGCGTACTATAGAGGACTTGATACCCCCGTTACTATCGATATTGAACGTTTTTCCCCAGACCAAACAGATATACTGTGACAATGAGCCATCGCTTAAGTCGGAAACGATTACGTCTCTGCTGCTAAACAACTTTGGCGTTAACTTAGCAAATGCCCCGCCCCTACACAGCACGTCGAACGGGCAAGTCGAGCGTTTTCACAGTACACTTATAGAGATAGCCAGATGTCTGAAGCTACAAAGAGGGATAAACAGTACAGTCGAACTCATCTACAGCCGCAATTGAGTATAACAGGTCAATACATTCCGTTACTCAGAAGAGACCAATAGACACCTTGTACGATGCCTCGAAAGAGACCCAACATAAGGTTACGAAGAGGATAGAGGGAGCACAGCAAGTACAGAATGCCAGACTTAACCAAGACAGGCAGAATAGGGTATTTGACGTGGGCGAAGAGGTTCTGGTCAAAACAAACCGGAGACTAGGCAACAAACTCACGCCCTTATGTATCGAAGAAAAGATTGAAGCGGACTTGGGGACCACAGTCCTCATTAAGGGGAGGGTAGTCCACAAGGACAACCTTCGCTGAGTTAATAGGTTTAGCTTGTAGGATTAAGGAATATTTGACAAGTAAGAACTAACGATTTGCTTCACATTTCAGGTTGTACGGGACGATATTAACATTACTAGTGACTGTGACGGCACGAATGACAGACTACTCACACTCTGACTACATTCCTATCTCGGACGGAACTGTACTAGTTTGGGACGGTAACGACTTTTTCAGACATACGACTAACCTTTCCGAATTCACGCGAATGATTGACGAGACCGCTAAATTAACGGATATGTTTCCGCAATCCCACATGCGGAAGCTTTTGGAGGTAGACACCGAACACGTACGAGACCTGTTGTCCGCTCTTGAGGTGCATCACCGCCATGCGAGAAGCCTTGACTTCTTGGGGACTGCGCTTAAAGTCGTTGCGGGCACCCCCGACGCAAATGACCTAGAGAACATTAGAATGACGGAGGCACAGCTGGTTAGTTCCAACAATAGGCAGATAGAAATTAATTCTAAAACGCAGATACAAATAAACATGCTAACCGACACAGTAAATAAAATTCTTAAGATTGCTAAAAATAAACAAACAGACACCTCGCATTTATACGAGACTTTGCTCACAAGAAACAGAATTCTCATTATTGAAATCGGTAATCTCATGTTAACGATTACCCTAGCAAAATCCAATATCATTAATCCGAACATTTTAGACCACGCTGATCTTAAGTCTATTCTTATGAACGAACTCACAGGGACGACCATAACTGATTTGTTAGAAGTATCTAGTATTAAGATTTTACAATCAACGAATGTAGTTAAGATTATTATAAAATACCCTAGAATAAGTCAGCTATGCAAAAAAATCACCATATTCCCCGTCGCACACAATAACACGATCCTTCAGCTGTCAGATAACGTAGTAGCGGAATGCGGAAAGCAGATTCTGGCACTCACAAACTGCAAGCCAACGACCACGACAGTATTCTGCGAGCGGGCACTCAGCGAAACTTGCGCCCAAGGTTTGCACTCTGGAGGCACAACGCATTGTGTGACTCAGCCCAGCCATCTGGACCCCATCACCGTGGTCGACGACGGAGTCATCATCATAAACGACCGTCCAGCTATTGTGGCGTTCGATGATAAAACCGAGATCATCTCATCTGGAACTCAACTAGTTACATTCGACACCTACGCGCTGATCAACGGAACCCGATACGTGAACCGCAACAACGTCCAAGAAAGATTCCCGGGAGTTGCAGCGTCACCCTTATTGAATATCACAGGTCATAGTGACATACTAAGCCTTCCATACCTCCACCGTCTAAATGAGGAAAATCTAAGCTACATCAGAGAGATAGGAGACGATGCTACGTCCGGCACTAGATCCATGTTGGTGTTTGGCATGGGCGTCATAACCTGCTCAATAATTTTCAGGAGCATTGCCCTCTATCAGTACGTCAAGAAAAGGCGAGCTTCCCGACGTTTTGGACATATGATCGAGCAGGTGCAGAAGGCTTATAGCGTGACCAGGGACGGTCAGTCTTTGGAGGGGGGAGTAGTTAACTGTGAACACCCAGCGACCCCAAAATGGAAAGAGTATTCTGAAGAGTATTGGGAACGCAGCGTCTGAATCAGCAGTTACGTCAGTCAGCAAGAATGTCCAAAACTCGGGTGTCAAGTGCGGCTACGCCACCGATCAGCGGAGTAAAGTCAGCGCCCCGCAACATTCTTGCATAACATCCGCCGAGTAACATAACACTCTGCACGAGGCGCTAACGTTGCACTTTGCCGGTGCGGCTGCCAACAACAGCGGCGGCAGCGACACCGCGGCCAGCAACAATGTGGCTAACGACAGCGACAGCGCTGCCGACGGCAGCGGCGGCGTCGCCAATGACCATAGCTTAGTGATTAAGAATTTATGCTTGGTAGATTTAGTTTTGTAATCATTCATATTGAACGGCGGACGCCTTTAATAAATGTACTTTGCAAATCTCACCAGTACTCGTGGTCTTAATCAATTCGAAACGAGTGACAACATATAAAACGTAATTAATATATTTAATAACCACTACATATTTTATATCCACATCGATGACAACAGTAAAAATTGGTGTACTCATGTGGAACTGCTCATCTTTTTCTACTCCCAGATATATGAATTGGCTACTTAGTAACAAATCACCTTATTTGCATATAATTTTTAGCTGCTCACCTTTTTCTACTCCCAGATATATGAATTAGCTACTAATTAACAAATCAGCTTATTTGCATATAGTTTTTAGCTGCGCGGCAATTGGCAGCCATTTAAATGACGCCATTTTGAATTATATTACAGAGTTGGACTAATCATCTTATTGGAAGACAAAATTCTGTTAATGAGAGCACGAAAATGTTATGCGAAGCAATATCAAACGTGATATTTATTACAGTTTGATATATATATTTAATAACCACTACATATTTTACATCCACATCGATGACAACAGTAAAAATGGGTGTGCTCATGTGGAACTGCTCATCTTTTTCTACTCCCAGATATATGAATTAGCTACTAAGTAACAAATCAGCTTATTTGCATATAATTTTTAGCTGCGCGGCAATTGGCAGCCATTTAAATGACGCCATTTTGAATTATATTACAGAGTTGGACTAATTATCTTATTGGAAGACAAAATTCTGTTAATGGGAGCACGAAAATGTTATGCGAAGCAATATCAAACGTGATATTTATTACAGTTTGATATATATATTTAATAACCACTACATATTTCACATCCACATCGATGACAACAGTAAAAATGGGTGTGCTCATGTAGAACTGCTCATCTTTTTCTACTCCCAGATATATGAATTAGCTACTTAGTAACAAATCAGCTTATTTGCATATAATTTTTAGCTTCGCGGCAATTGGCAGCCATTTAAATGACGCCATTTTGAATTATATTACAGAGTTGGACTAATCATCTTATTGGAAGACAAAATTCTGTTAATGGGAGCACGAAAATGTTTTGCGAAGCAATATCAAACGTGATATTTATTACAGTTTGATATATATATTTAATAACCACTACATATTTTACATCCACATCGATGACAACAGTAAAAATGGGTGTGCTCATGTGGAACTGCTCATCTTTTTCTACTCCCAGATATATGAATTAGCTACTAAGTAACAAATCAGCTTATTTGCATATAATTTTTAGCTGCGCGGCAATTGGCAGCCATTTAAATGACGCCATTTTGAATTATATTACAGAGTTGGACTAATCATCTTATTGGAAGACAAAATTCTGTTAATGGGAGCACGAAAATGTTATGCGAAGCAACATTAAACGTGATATTTATTACAGTTTGATATATATATTTAATAACCACCACATATTTTACATCCACATCGATGACATCAGTAAAAATGGGTGTGCTCATGTGAAAATGCTCATCATTTTCTACTCCCAGATATATGAATTAGCTACTAAGTAACAAATCAGCTTATTTGCATATAATTTTTAGCTGCGCGGCAATTGGCAGCCATTTAAATGACGCCATTTTGAATTATATTACAGAGTTGGACTAATTATCTTATTGGAAGACAAAATTCTGTTAATGGGAGCACGAAAATGTTATGCGAAGCAATATCAAACGTGATATTTATTACAGTTTGATATATATATTTAATAACCACTACATATTTTACATCCACATCGATGACAACAGTAGAAATGGGTGTGCTCATGTGGAACTGCTCATCTTTTTCTACTCCCAGATATATGAATTAGCTACTAAGTAACAAATCAGCTTATTTGCATATAATTTTTAGCTGCGCGGCAATTGGCAGCCATTTAAATGACGCCATTTTGAATTATATTACAGAGTTGGACTAATCATCTTATTGGAAGACAAAATTCTGTTAATGGGAGCACGAAAATGTTATGCGAAGCAATATCAAACGTGATATTTATTACAGTTTGATATATATATTTAATAACCACTACATATTTTACATCCACATCGATGACAACAGTAAAAATGGGTGTGCTCATGTGGAACTGCTCATCTTTTTCTACTCCCAGATATATGAATTAGCTACTAAGTAACAAATCAGCTTATTTGCATATAATTTTTAGCTGCGCGGCAATTGGCAGCCATTTAAATGACGCCATTTTGAATTATATTACAGAGTTGGACTAATTATTTTATTGGAAGACAAAATTCTGTTAATGGGAGCACGAAAATGTTATGCGAAGCAATATCAAACGTGATATTTATTACAGTTTGATATATATATTTAATAACCACTACATATTTTACATCCACATCGATGACAACAGTAAAAATGGGTGTGCTCATGTGGAACTGCTCATCTTTTTCTACTCCCAGATATATGAATTAGCTACTAAGTAACAAATCAGCTTATTTGCATATAATTTTTAGCTGCGCGGCAATTGGCAGCCATTTAAATGACGCCATTTTGAATTATATTACAGAGTTGGACTAATCATCTTATTGGAAGACAAAATTCTGTTAATGGGAGCACGAAAATGTTATGCGAAGCAATATCAAACGTGATATTTATTACAGTTTGATATATATATTTAATAACCACTACATATTTTACATCCACATCGATGACAACAGTAAAAATGGGTGTGCTCATGTGGAACTGCTCATCTTTTTCTACTCCCAGATATATGAATTAGCTACTAAGTAACAAATCAGCTTATTTGCATATAATTTTTAGCTGCGCGGCAATTGGCAGCCATTTAAATGACGCCATTTTGAATTATATTACAGAGTTGGACTAATCATCTTATTGGAAGACAAAATTCTGTTAATGGGAGCACGAAAATGTTATGCGAAGCAATATCAAACGTGATATTTATTACAGTTTGATATATATATTTAATAACCACTACATATTTTACATCCACATCGATGACAACAGTAAAAATGGGTGTGCTCATGTGGAACTGCTCATCTTTTTCTACTCCCAGATATATGAATTAGCTACTAAGTAACAAATCAGCTTATTTGCATATAATTTTTAGCTGCGCGGCAATTGGCAGCCATTTAAATGACGCCATTTTGAATTATATTACAGAGTTGGACTAATCATCTTATTGGAAGACAAAATTCTGTTAATGGGAGCACGAAAATGTTATGCGAAGCAATATTAAACGTGATATTTATTACAGTTTGATATATATATTTAATAACCACTACATATTTTACATCCACATCGATGACAACAGTAAAAATGGGTGTGCTCATGTGGAACTGCTCATCTTTTTCTACTCCCAGATATATGAATTAGCTACTAAGTAACAAATCAGCTTATTTGCATATAATTTTTAGCTGCGCGGCAATTGGCAGCCATTTAAATGACGCCATTTTGAATTATATTACAGAGTTGGACTAATCATCTTATTGGAAGACAAAATTCTGTTAATGGGAGCACGAAAATGTTATGCGAAGCAATATCAAACGTGATATTTATTACAGTTTGATATATATATTTAATAACCACTACATATTTTACATCCACATCGATGACAACAGTAAAAATGGGTGTGCTCATGTGGAACTGCTCATCTTTTTCTACTCCCAGATATATGAATTAGCTACTAAGTAACAAATCAGCTTATTTGCATATAATTTTTAGCTGCGCGGCAATTGGCAGCCATTTAAATGACGCCATTTTGAATTATATTACAGAGTTGGACTAATCATCTTATTGGAAGACAAAATTCTGTTAATGGGAGCACGAAAATGTTATGCGAAGCAATATCAAACGTGATATTTATTACAGTTTGATATATATATTATTTTAATAACCACTACATATTTTACATCCACATCGATGACAACAGTAAAAATGGGTGTGCTCATGTGGAACTGCTCATCTTTTTCTACTCCCAGATATATGAATTAGCTACTAAGTAACAAATCAGCTTATTTGCATATAATTTTTAGCTGCGCGGCAATTGGCAGCCATTTAAATGACGCCATTTTGAATTATATTACAGAGTTGGACTAATCATCTTATTGGAAGACAAAATTCTGTTAATGGGAGCACGAAAATGTTATGCGAAGCAATATCAAACGTGATATTTATTACAGTTTGATATATATATTTAATAACCACTACATATTTTACATCCACATCGATGACAACAGTAAAAATGGGTGTGCTCATGTGGAACTGCTCATCTTTTTCTACTCCCAGATATATGAATTAGCTACTAAGTAACAAATCAGCTTATTTGCATATAATTTTTAGCTGCGCGGCAATTGGCAGCCATTTAAATGACGCCATTTTGAATTATATTACAGAGTTGGACTAATCATCTTATTGGAAGACAAAATTCTGTTAATGGGAGCACGAAAATGTTATGCGAAGCAATATCAAACGTGATATTTATTACAGTTTGATATATATATTTAATAACCACTACATATTTTACATCCACATCGATGACAACAGTAAAAATGGGTGTGCTCATGTGGAACTGCTCATCTTTTTCTACTCCCAGATATATGAATTAGCTACTAAGTAACAAATCAGCTTATTTGCATATAATTTTTAGCTGCGCGGCAATTGGCAGCCATTTAAATGACGCCATTTTGAATTATATTACAGAGTTGGACTAATCATCTTATTGGAAGACAAAATTCTGTTAATGGGAGCACGAAAATGTTATGCGAAGCAATTTCAAACGTGATATTTATTACAGTTTGATATATATATTTAATAACCACTACATATTTTACATCCACATCGATGACAACAGTAAAAATGGGTGTGCTCATGTGGAACTGCTCATCTTTTTCTACTCCCAGATATATGAATTAGCTACTAAGTAACAAATCAGCTTATTTGCATATAATTTTTAGCTGCGCGGCAATTGGCAGCCATTTAAATGACGCCATTTTGAATTATATTACAGAGTTGGACTAATCATCTTATTGGAAGACAAAATTCTGTTAATGGGAGCACGAAAATGTTATGCGAAGCAATATCAAACGTGATATTTATTACAGTTTGATATATATATTTAATAACCACTACATATTTTACATCCACATCGATGACAACAGTAAAAATGGGTGTGCTCATGTGGAACTGCTCATCTTTTTCTACTCCCAGATATATGAATTAGCTACTAAGTAACAAATCAGCTTATTTGCATATAATTTTTAGCTGCGCGGCAATTGGCAGCCATTTAAATGACGCCATTTTGAATTATATTACAGAGTTGGACTAATCATCTTATTGGAAGACAAAATTCTGTTAATGGGAGCACGAAAATGTTATGCGAAGCAATATCAAACGTGATATTTATTACAGTTTGATATATATATTTAATAACCACTACATATTTTACATCCACATCGATGACAACAGTAAAAATGGGTGTGCTCATGTGGAACTGCTCATCTTTTTCTACTCCCAGATATATGAATTAGCTACTAAGTAACAAATCAGCTTATTTGCATATAATTTTTAGCTGCGCGGCAATTGGCAGCCATTTAAATGACGCCATTTTGAATTATATTACAGAGTTGGACTAATCATCTTATTGGAAGACAAAATTCTGTTAATGGGAGCACGAAAATGTTATGCGAAGCAACATCAAACGTGATATTTATTACAGTTTGATATATATATTTAATAACCACTACATATTTTACATCCACATCGATGACAACAGTAAAAATGGGTGTGCTCATGTGGAACTGCTCATCTTTTTCTACTCCCAGATATATGAATTAGCTACTAAGTAACAAATCAGCTTATTTGCATATAATTTTTAGCTGCGCGGCAATTGGCAGCCATTTAAATGACGCCATTTTGAATTATATTACAGAGTTGGACTAATCATCTTATTGGAAGACAAAATTCTGTTAATGGGAGCACGAAAATGTTATGCGAAGCAATATCAAACGTGATATTTATTACAGTTTGATATATATATTTAATAACCACTACATATTTTACATCCACATCGATGACAACAGTAAAAATGGGTGTGCTCATGTGGAACTGCTCATCTTTTTCTACTCCCAGATATATGAATTAGCTACTAAGTAACAAATCAGCTTATTTGCATATAATTTTTAGCTGCGCGGCAATTGGCAGCCATTTAAATGACGCCATTTTGAATTATATTACAGAGTTGGACTAATCATCTTATTGGAAGACAAAATTCTGTTAATGGGAGCACGAAAATGTTATGCGAAGCAATATCAAACGTGATATTTATTACAGTTTGATATATATATTTAATAACCACTACATATTTTACATCCACATCGATGACAACAGTAAAAATGGGTGTGCTCATGTGGAACTGCTCATCTTTTTCTACTCCCAGATATATGAATTAGCTACTAAGTAACAAATCAGCTTATTTGCATATAATTTTTAGCTGCGCGGCAATTGGCAGCCATTTAAATGACGCCATTTTGAGTTATATTACAGAGTTGGACTAATCATCTTATTGGAAGACAAAATTCTGTTAATGGGAGCACGAAAATGTTATGCGAAGCAATATCAAACGTGATATTTATTACAGATTTGATATATATATATTTAATAACCACTACATATTTTACATCCACATCGATGACAACAGTAAAAATGGGTGTGCTCATGTGGAACTGCTCATCTTTTTCTACTCCCAGATATATGAATTAGTAACTAAGTAACAAATCAGCTTATTTGCATATAATTTTTAGCTGCGCGGCAATTGGCAGCTATTTAAATGACGCCATTTTGAATTATATTACAGAGTTGGACTAATCATCTTATTGGAAGACAAAATTCTGTTAATGGGAACACGAAAATGTTATGCGAAGCAATATCAAACGTGATATTTATTACAGTTTGATATATATATATATATATTTAAAAACCACTACATATTTTACATCCACATCGATGACAACAGTAAAAATGGGTGTGCTCATGTGGAACTGCTCATATTTTTCTACTCCCAGATATATGAATTAGCTAACTAAGTAACAAATCAGCTTATTTGCATATAATTTTTAGCTGCGCGGCAATTGGCAGCCATTTAAATGACGCCATTTTGAATTATATTACAGAGTTGGACTAATTATCTTATTGGAAGACAAAATTCTGTTAATGGGAGCACGAAAATGTTATGCGAAGCAACATTAAACGCGATATTTATTACAGTTTAATATATATATATTTAATAACCACTACATATTTTACATCCACATCGATGACAACAGTAAAAATGGGTGTGCTCATGTGGAACTGCTCATCTTTTTCTACTCCCAGATATATGAATTAGCTACTAAGTAACAAATCAGCTTATTTGCATATAATTTTTAGCTGCGCGGCAATTGGCAGCCATTTAAATGACGCCATTTTGAATTATATTACAGAGTTGGACTAATCATCTTATTGGAAGACAAAATTCTGTTAATGGGAGCACGAAAATGTTATGCGAAGCAACATTAAACGCGATATTTATTACAGTTTAATATATATATTTAATAACCACTACATATTTTACATCCACATCGATGACAACAGTAAAAATCAGTGTGCTCGTGTGGAACTGCTCATCTTTTTCTACTCCCAGATATATGAATTAGCTACTAAGTAACAAATCAGCTTATTTGCATATAATTTTTAGCTGCGCGGCAATCGGCAGCCATTTAAATGACGCCATTTTGAATTATATTACAGAGTTGGACTAATCATCTTATTGGAAGACAAAATTCTGTTAATGCGAACACGAAAATGTCATGCGAAGCAATTTCAAACGTGATATTTATTACAGTTTGATATATATTTAATAACAACTACATATTTTACATCCACATCGATGACATAAGTAAAAATGGGTGTGCTCATGTGGAACTGCTCATCTTTTTCTACTCCCAGATATATGAATTAGCTACTAAGTAACAAATCAGCTTATTTGCATATAATTTTTAGCTGCGCGGCAATTGGCAGCCATTTAAATGACGCCATTTTGAATTATATTACAGAGTTGGGCTAATCATCTTATTGGAAGACAAAATTCTGTTAATAGGAGCACGAAAATGTTATGCGAAGCAATATCAAACGTGATATTTATTACAGTTTGATATATATATTTAATAACCACTACATATTTTATATCCACATCGATGACAACAGTAAAAATGGGTGTGCTCATGTGGAACTGCTCATCTTTTTCTACTCCCAGATATATGAATTAGCTACTAAGTAACAAATCAGCTTATTTGCATATAATTTTTAGCTGCGCGGCAATTGGCAGCCATTTAAATGACGCCATTTTGAATTATATTACAGAGTTGGACTAATCATCTTATTGGAAGACAAAATTCTGTTAATGGGAGCACGAAAATGTTATGCGAAGCAATATCAAACGTGATATTTATTACAGTTTGATATATATATTTAATAACCACTACATATTTTACATCCACATCGATGACAACAGTAAAAATGGGTGTGCTCATGTGGAACTGCTCATCTTTTTCTACTCCCAGATATATGAATTAGCTACTAAGTAACAAATCAGCTTATTTGCATATAATTTTTAGCTGCGCGGCAATTGGCAGCCATTTAAATGACGCCATTTTGAATTATATTACAGAGTTGGACTAATTATTTTATTGGAAGACAAAATTCTGTTAATGGGAGCACGAAAATGTTATGCGAAGCAACATTAAACGTGATATTTATTACAGTTTGATATATATATTTATTTAATAACCACTACATATTTTACATCCACATCGATGACAACAGTAAAAATGGGTGTGCTCATGTGGAACTGCTCATCTTTTTCTACTCCCAGATATATGAATTAGCTACTAAGTAACAAATCAGCTTATTTGCATATAATTTTTAGCTGCGCGGCAATTGGCAGCCATTTAAATGACGCCATTTTGAATTATATTACAGAGTTGGACTAATCATCTTATTGGAAGACAAAATTCTGTTAATGGGAGCACGAAAATGTTATGCGAAGCAATATCAAACGTGATATTTATTACAGTTTGATATATATATTTAATAACCACTACATATTTTACATCCACATCGATGACAACAGTAAAAATGGGTGTGCTCATGTGGAACTGCTCATCTTTTTCTACTCCCAGATATATGAATTAGCTACTAAGTAACAAATCAGCTTATTTGCATATAATTTTTAGCTGCGCGGCAATTGGCAGCCATTTAAATGACGCCATTTTGAATTATATTACAGAGTTGGACTAATCATCTTATTGGAAGACAAAATTCTGTTAATGGGAGCACGAAAATGTTATGCGAAGCAATATCAAACGTGATATTTATTACAGTTTGATATATATATTTAATAACCACTACATATTTTACATCCACATCGATGACAACAGTAAAAATGGGTGTGCTCATGTGGAACTGCTCATCTTTTTCTACTCCCAGATATATGAATTAGCTACTAAGTAACAAATCAGCTTATTTGCATATAATTTTTAGCTGCGCGGCAATTGGCAGCCATTTAAATGACGCCATTTTGAATTATATTACAGAGTTGGACTAATCATCTTATTGGAAGACAAAATTCTGTTAATGGGAGCACGAAAATGTTATGCGAAGCAATATCAAACGTGATATTTATTACAGTTTGATATATATATATATTTAATAACCACTACATATTTTACATCCACATCGATGACAACAGTAAAAATGGGTGTGCTCATGTGGAACTGCTCATCTTTTTCTACTCCCAGATATATGAATTAGCTACTAAGTAACAAATCAGCTTATTTGCATATAATTTTTAGCTGCGCGGCAATTGGCAGCCATTTAAATGACGCCATTTTGAATTATATTACAGAGTTGGACTAATCATCTTATTGGAAGACAAAATTCTGTTAATGGGAGCACGAAAATGTTATGCGAAGCAATATCAAACGTGATATTTATTACAGTTTGATATATATATTTAATAACCACTACATATTTTACATCCACATCGATGACAACAGTAAAAATGGGTGTGCTCATGTGGAACTGCTCATCTTTTTCTACTCCCAGATATATGAATTAGCTACTAAGTAACAAATCAGCTTATTTGCATATAATTTTTAGCTGCGCGGCAATTGGCAGCCATTTAAATGACGCCATTTTGAATTATATTACAGAGTTGGACTAATCATCTTATTGGAAGACAAAATTCTGTTAATGGGAGCACGAAAATGTTATGCGAAGCAATATCAAACGTGATATTTATTACAGTTTGATATATATATTTAATAACCACTACATATTTTACATCCACATCGATGACAACAGTAAAAATGGGTGTGCTCATGTGGAACTGCTCATCTTTTTCTACTCCCAGATATATGAATTAGCTACTAAGTAACAAATCAGCTTATTTGCATATAATTTTTAGCTGCGCGGCAATTGGCAGCCATTTAAATGACGCCATTTTGAATTATATTACAGAGTTGGACTAATCATCTTATTGGAAGACAAAATTCTGTTAATGGGAGCACGAAAATGTTATGCGAAGCAATATCAAACGTGATATTTATTACAGTTTGATATATATATTTAATAACCACTACATATTTTACATCCACATCGATGACAACAGTAAAAATGGGTGTGCTCATGTGGAACTGCTCATCTTTTTCTACTCCCAGATATATGAATTAGCTACTAAGTAACAAATCAGCTTATTTGCATATAATTTTTAGCTGCGCGGCAATTGGCAGCCATTTAAATGACGCCATTTTGAATTATATTACAGAGTTGGACTAATCATCTTATTGGAAGACAAAATTCTGTTAATGGGAGAACGAAAATGTTATGCGAAGCAACATTAAACGTGATATTTATTATAGTTTAATATATATATATGTAATAACCACTACATATTTGATATCCACATCGATGACAACAGTAAAAATGGGTGTGCTCATGTGGAACTGCTCATCTTTTTCTACTCCCAGATATATGAATTAGCTACTAAGTAACAAATCAGCTTATTTGCATATAATTTTTAGCTGCGCGGCAATTGGCAGCCATTTAAATGACGCCATTTTGAATTATATTACAGAGTTGGACTAATCATCTTATTGGAAGACAAAATTCTGTTAATGGGAGCACGAAAATGTTATGCGAAGCAATATCAAACGTGATATTTATTACAGTTTGATATATATATTTAATAACCACTACATATTTTACATCCACATCGATGACAACAGTAAAAATGGGTGTGCTCATGTGGAACTGCTCATCTTTTTCTACTCCCAGATATATGAATTAGCTACTAAGTAACAAATCAGCTTATTTGCATATAATTTTTAGCTGCGCGGCAATTGGCAGCCATTTAAATGACGCCATTTTGAATTATATTACAGAGTTGGACTAATCATCTTATTGGAAGACAAAATTCTGTTAATGGGAGCACGAAAATGTTATGCGAAGCAATATCAAACGTGATATTTATTACAGTTTGATATATATATTTAATAACCACTACATATTTTACATCCACATCGATGACAACAGTAAAAATGGGTGTGCTCATGTGGAACTGCTCATCTTTTTCTACTCCCAGATATATGAATTAGCTACTAAGTAACAAATCAGCTTATTTGCATATAATTTTTAGCTGCGCGGCAATTGGCAGCCATTTAAATGACGCCATTTTGAATTATATTACAGAGTTGGACTAATCATCTTATTGGAAGACAAAATTCTGTTAATGGGAGCACGAAAATGTTATGCGAAGCAATATCAAACGTGATATTTATTACAGTTTGATATATATATTTAATAACCACTACATATTTTACATCCACATCGATGACATCAGTAAAAATGGGTGTGCTCATGTGGAACTGCTCATCTTTTTCTACTCCCAGATATATGAATTAGCTACTAAGTAACAAATCAGCTTATTTGCATATAATTTTTAGCTGCGCGGCAATTGGCAGCCATTTAAATGACGCCATTTTGAATTATATTACAGAGTTGGACTAATCATCTTATTGGAAGACAAAATTCTGTTAATGGGAGCACGAAAATGTTATGCGAAGCAATATCAAACGTGATATTTATTACAGTTTGATATATATATTTAATAACCACTACATATTTTACATCCACATCGATGACAACAGTAAAAATGGGTGTGCTCATGTGGAACTGCTCATCTTTTTCTACTCCCAGATATATGAATTAGCTACTAAGTAACAAATCAGCTTATTTGCATATAATTTTTAGCTGCGCGGCAATTGGCAGCCATTTAAATGACGCCATTTTGAATTATATTACAGAGTTGGACTAATCATCTTATTGGAAGACAAAATTCTGTTAATGGGAGCACGAAAATGTTATGCGAAGCAATATCAAACGTGATATTTATTACAGTTTGATATATATATTTAATAACCACTACATATTTTACATCCACATCGATGACAACAGTAAAAATGGGTGTGCTCATGTGGAACTGCTCATCTTTTTCTACTCCCAGATATATGAATTAGCTACTAAGTAACAAATCAGCTTATTTGCATATAATTTTTAGCTGCGCGGCAATTGGCAGCCATTTAAATGACGCCATTTTGAATTATATTACAGAGTTGGACTAATCATCTTATTGGAAGACAAAATTCTGTTAATGGGAGCACGAAAATGTTATGCGAAGCAATATCAAACGTGATATTTATTACAGTTTGATATATATATTTAATAACCACTACATATTTTACATCCACATCGATGACAACAGTAAAAATGGGTGTGCTCATGTGGAACTGCTCATCTTTTTCTACTCCCAGATATATGAATTAGCTACTAAGTAACAAATCAGCTTATTTGCATATAATTTTTAGCTGCGCGGCAATTGGCAGCCATTTAAATGACGCCATTTTGAATTATATTACAGAGTTGGACTAATCATCTTATTGGAAGACAAAATTCTGTTAATGGGAGCACGAAAATGTTATGCGAAGCAATATCAAACGTGATATTTATTACAGTTTGATATATATATTTAATAACAACTACATATTTTACATCCACATCGATGACATCAGTAAAAATGGGTGTGCTCATGTGGAACTGCTCATCTTTTTCTACTCCCAGATATATGAATTAGCTACTAAGTAACAAATCAGCTTATTTGCATATAATTTTTAGCTGCGCGGCTATTGGCAGCCATTTAAATGACGCCATTTTGAATTATATTACAGAGTTGGACTAATTATTTTATTGAAAGACAAAATTCTGTTAATGGGAGCACGAAAATGTTATGCGAAGCAACATTAAACGCGATATTTATTACAGTTTGATATATATATTTAATAACCACTACATATTTTACATCCACATCGATGACAACAGTAAAATTGGGTGTGCTCATGTGGAACTGCTCATCTTTTTCTACTCCCAGATATATGAATTAGCTACTAAGTAACAAATCAGCTTATTTGCATATAATTTTTAGCTGCGCGGCAATTGGCAGCCATTTAAATGACGCCATTTTGAATTATATTACAGAGTTGGACTAATCATCTTATTGGAAGACAAAATTCTGTTAATGGGAGCACGAAAATGTTATGCGAAGCAATATCAAACGTGATATTTATTACAGTTTGATATATATATTTAATAACCACTACATATTTTACATCCACATCGATGACAACAGTAAAAATGGGTGTGCTCATGTGGAACTGCTCATCTTTTTCTACTCCCAGATATATGAATTAGCTACTAAGTAACAAATCAGCTTATTTGCATATAATTTTTAGCTGCGCGGCAATTGGCAGCCATTTAAATGACGCCATTTTGAATTATATTACAGAGTTGGACTAATCATCTTATTGGAAGACAAAATTCTGTTAATGGGAGCACGAAAATGTTATGCGAAGCAATATCAAACGTGATATTTATTACAGTTTGATATATATATTTAATAACCACTACATATTTTACATCCACATCGATGACAACAGTAAAAATGGGTGTGCTCATGTGGAACTGCTCATCTTTTTCTACTCCCAGATATATGAATTAGCTACTAAGTAACAAATCAGCTTATTTGCATATAATTTTTAGCTGCGCGGCAATTGGCAGCCATTTAAATGACGCCATTTTGAATTATATTACAGAGTTGGACTAATCATCTTATTGGAAGACAAAATTCTGTTAATGGGAGCACGAAAATGTTATGCGAAGCAATATCAAACGTGATATTTATTACAGATTTATATATATATATATATTTAATAACCACTACATATTTTACATCCACATCGATGACAACAGTAGAAATGGGTGTGCTCATGTGGAACTGCTCATCTTTTTCTACTCCCAGATATATGAATTAGCTACTAAGTAACAAATCAGCTTATTTGCATATAATTTTTAGCTGCGCGGCAATTGGCAGCCATTTAAATGACGCCATTTTGAATTATATTACAGAGTTGGACTAATCATCTTATTGGAAGACAAAATTCTGTTAATGGGAGCACGAAAATGTTATGCGAAGCAATATCAAACGTGATATTTATTACAGTTTGATATATATATTTAATAACCACTACATATTTTACATCCACATCGATGACAACAGTAAAAATGGGTGTGCTCATGTGGAACTGCTCATCTTTTTCTACTCCCAGATATATGAATTAGCTACTAAGTAACAAATCAGCTTATTTGCATATAATTTTTAGCTGCGCGGCTATTGGCAGCCATTTAAATGACGCCATTTTGAATTATATTACAGAGTTGGACTAATTATTTTATTGAAAGACAAAATTCTGTTAATGGGAGCACGAAAATGTTATGCGAAGCAACATTAAACGCGATATTTATTACAGTTTAATATATATATTTAATAACCACTACATATTTTACATCCACATCGATGACAACAGTAAAAATGGGTGTGCTCGTGTGGAACTGCTCATCTTTTTCTACTCCCAGATATATGAATTAGCTACTAAGTAACAAATCAGCTTATTTGCATATAATTTTTAGCTGCGCGGCAATTGGCAGCCATTTAAATGACGCCATTTTGAATTATATTACAGAGTTGGACTAATCATCTTATTGGAAGACAAAATTCTGTTAATGGGAGCACGAAAATGTTATGCGAAGCAATATCAAACGTGATATTTATTACAGTTTGATATATATATTTAATAACCACTACATATTTTACATCCACATCGATGACAAAAGTAAAAATGGGTGTGCTCATGTGGAACTGCTCATCTTTTTCTACTCCCAGATATATGAATTAGCTACTAAGTAACAAATCAGCTTATTTGCATATAATTTTTAGCTTCGCGGCAATTGGCAGCCATTTAAATGACGCCATTTTGAATTATATTACAGAGTTGGACTAATCATCTTATTGGAAGACAAAATTCTGTTAATGGGAGCACGAAAATGTTATGCGAAGCAATATCAAACGTGATATTTATTACAGTTTGATATATATATTTAATAACCACTACATATTTTACATCCACATCGATGACAACAGTAAAAATGGGTGTGCTCATGTGGAACTGCTCATCTTTTTCTACTCCCAGATATATGAATTAGCTACTAAGTAACAAATCAGCTTATTTGCATATAATTTTTAGCTGCGCGGCAATTGGCAGCCATTTAAATGACGCCATTTTGAATTATATTACAGAGTTGGACTAATCATCTTATTGGAAGACAAAATTCTGTTAATGGGAACACGAAAATGTTATGCGAAGCAATATCAAACGTTATATTTATTACAGTTTGATATATATAGATATATTTAATAACAACTACATATTTTACATCCACATCGATGACATCAGTAGAAATGGGTGTGCTCATGTGGAACTGCTCATCTTTTTCTACTCCCAGATATATGAATTAGCTACTAAGTAACAAATCAGCTTATTTGCATATAATTTTTAGCTGCGCGGCAATTGGCAGCTATTTAAATGACGCCATTTTGAATTATATTACAGAGTTGGACTAATCATCTTATTGGAAGACAAAATTCTGTTAGTGGGAGCACGAAAATGTTATGCGAAGCAACATTAAACGCGATATTTATTACAGTTTGATATATATATTTAATAACCACTACATATTTTACATCCACATCGATGACAACAGTAAAAATGGGTGTGCTCATGTGGAACTGCTCATCTTTTTCTACTCTCAGATATATGAATTAGCTACTAAGTAACAAATCAGCTTATTTGCATATAATTTTAAGCTGCGCGGCAATTCGCAGCCATTTCAATGACGCCATTTTGAATTATATTACAGAGTTGGACTAATTATTTTATTGAAAGACAAAATTCTGTTAATGGGAGCACGAAAATGTTATGCGAAGCAATATCAAACGTGATATTTATTACAGTTTGATATATATATTTAATAACCACTACATATTTTAAATCCACATCGATGACAACAGTAAAATTGGGTGTGCTCATGTGGAACTGCTCATCTTTTTCTACTCCCAGATATATGAATTAGCTACTAAGTAACAAATCAGCTTATTTGCATATAATTTTTAGCTGCGCGGCAATTGGCAGCCATTTCAATGACGCCATTTTGAATTATATTACAGAGTTGGACTAATCATCTTATTGGAAGACAAAATTCTGTTAATGCGAACACGAAAATGTTATGCGAAGCAATATCAAACGTGATATTTATTACAGTTTGTTATATATATTTAATAACCACTACATATTTTATATCCACATCGATGACAACAGTAAAAATGGGTGTGCTCATGTGGAACTGCTCATCTTTTTCTACTCCCAGATATATGAATTAGCTACTAAGTAACAAATCAGCTTATTTGCATATAATTTTTAGCTTCGCGGCAATTGGCAGCCATTTAAATGACGCCATTTTGAATTATATTACAGAGTTGGACTAATCATCTTATTGGAAGACAAAATTCTGTTAATGGGAGCACGAAAATGTTATGCGAAGCAATATCAAACGTGATATTTATTACAGTTTGATATATATATTTAATAACCACTACATATTTTACATCCACATCGATGACAACAGTAAAAATGGGTGTGCTCATGTGGAACTGCTCATCTTTTTCTACTCCCAGATATATGAATTAGCTACTAAGTAACAAATCAGCTTATTTGCATATAATTTTTAGCTGCGCGGCAATTGGCAGCCATTTAAATGACGCCATTTTGAATTATATTACAGAGTTGGACTAATCATCTTATTGGAAGACAAAATTCTGTTAATGGGAGCACGAAAATGTTATGCGAAGCAATATCAAACGTTATATTTATTACAGTTTGATATATATATTTAATAACCACTACATATTTTACATCCACATCGATGACAACAGTAAAAATGGGTGTGCTCATGTGGAACTGCTCATCTTTTTCTACTCCCAGATATATGAATTAGCTACTAAGTAACAAATCAGCTTATTTGCATATAATTTTTAGCTGCGCGGCAATTGGCAGCCATTTAAATGACGCCATTTTGAATTATATTACAGAGTTGGACTAATCATCTTATTGGAAGACAAAATTCTGTTAATGCGAACACGAAAATGTTATGCGAAGCAATATCAAACGTGATATTTATTACAGTTTGTTATATATATTTAATAACCACTACATATTTTACATCCACATCGATGACAACAGTAAAAATGGGTGTGCTCATGTGGAACTGCTCATCTTTTTCTACTCCCAGATATATGAATTAGCTACTAAGTAACAAATCAGCTTATTTGCATATAATTTTTAGCTTCGCGGCAATTGGCAGCCATTTAAATGACGCCATTTTGAATTATATTACAGAGTTGGACTAATCATCTTATTATAAGACAAAATTCTGTTAATGGGAGCACGAAAATGTTATGCGAAGCAATATCAAACGTGATATTTATTACAGTTTGATATATATATTTAATAACCACTACATATTTTACATCCACATGGATGAAAACAGTAAAAATGGGTGTGCTCATGTGGAACTGCTCAGATATATGAATTAGCTACTAAGTAACAAATCAGCTTATTTGCATATAATTTTTAGCTGCGCGGCAATTGGCAGCCATTTAAATGACGCCATTTTGAATTATATTACAGAGTTGGACTAATCATCTTATTGGAAGACAAAATTCTGTTAATGGGAACACGAAAATGTTATGCGAAGCAATATCAAACGTTATATTTATTACAGTTTGATATATATAGATATATTTAATACCAACTACATATTTTACATCCACATCGATGACATCAGTAGAAATGGGTGTGCTCATGTGGAACTGCTCATCTTTTTCTACTCCCAGATATATAAATTAGCTACTAAGTAACAAATCAGCTTATTTGCATATAATTTTTAGCTGCGCGGCAATTGGCAGCTATTTAAATGACGCCATTTTGAATTATATTACAGAGTTGGACTAATCATCTTATTGGAAGACAAAATTCTGTTAGTGGGAGCACGAAAATGTTATGCGAAGCAACATTAAACGCGATATTTATTACAGTTTGATATATATATTTAATAACCACTACATATTTTACATCCACATCGATGACAACAGTAAAAATGGGTGTGCTCATGTGGAACTGCTCATCTTTTTCTACTCTCAGATATATGAATTAGCTACTAAGTAACAAATCAGCTTATTTGCATATAATTTTAAGCTGCGCGGCAATTCGCAGCCATTTCAATGACGCCATTTTGAATTATATTACAGAGTTGGACTAATTATTTTATTGAAAGACAAAATTCTGTTAATGGGAGCACGAAAATGTTATGCGAAGCAATATCAAACGTGATATTTATTACAGTTTCATATATATATTTAATAACCACTACATATTTTAAATCCACATCGATGACAACAGTAAAATTGGGTGTGCTCATGTGGAACTGCTCATCTTTTTCTACTCCCAGATATATGAATTAGCTACTAAGTAACAAATCAGCTTATTTGCATATAATTTTTAGCTGCGCGGCAATTGGCAGCCATTTCAATGACGCCATTTTGAATTATATTACAGAGTTGGACTAATCATCTTATTGGAAGACAAAATTCTGTTAATGCGAACACGAAAATGTTATGCGAAGCAATATCAAACGTGATATTTATTACAGTTTGTTATATATATTTAATAACCACTACATATTTTATATCCACATCGATGACAACAGTAAAAATGGGTGTGCTCATGTGGAACTGCTCATCTTTTTCTACTCCCAGATATATGAATTAGCTACTAAGTAACAAATCAGCTTATTTGCATATAATTTTTAGCTGCGCGGCAATTGGCAGCCATTTAAATGACGCCATTTTGAATTATATTACAGAGTTGGACTAATTATCTTATTGGAAGACAAAATTCTGTTAATGGGAGCACGAAAATGTTATGCGAAGCAATATCAAACGTGATATTTATTACAGTTTGATATATATATTTAATAACCACTACATATTTTACATCCACATCGATGACAACAGTAAAAATGGGTGTGCTCATGTGGAACTGCTCATCTTTTTCTACTCCCAGATATATGAATTAGCTACTAAGTAACAAATCAGCTTATTTGCATATAATTTTTAGCTGCGCGGCAATTGGCAGCCATTTAAATGACGCCATTTTGAATTATATTACAGAGTTGGACTAATCATCTTATTGGAAGACAAAATTCTGTTAATGGGAACACGAAAATGTTATGCGAAGCAATATCAAACGTGATATTTATTACAGTTTGATATATATATTTAATAACCACTACATATTTTACATCCACATCGATGACAACAGTAAAAATGGGTGTGCTCATGTGGAACTGCTCATCTTTTTCTACTCCCAGATATATGAATTAGCTACTAAGTAACAAATCAGCTTATTTGCATATAATTTTTAGCTGCGCGGCAATTGGCAGCCATTTAAATGACGCCATTTTGAATTATATTACAGAGTTGGACTAATCATCTTATTGGAAGACAAAATTCTGTTAATGGGAACACGAAAATGTTATGCGAAGCAATATCAAACGTGATATTTATTACAGTTTGATATATATATTTAATAACCACTACATATTTTACATCCACATCGATGACAACAGTAAAAATGGGTGTGCTCATGTGGAACTGCTCATCTTTTTCTACTCCCAGATATATGAATTAGCTACTAAGTAACAAATCAGCTTATTTGCATATAATTTTTAGCTTCGCGGCAATTGGCAGCCATTTAAATGACGCCATTTTGAATTATATTACAGAGTTGGACTAATCATCTTATTGGAAGACAAAATTCTGTTAATGGGAGCACGAAAATGTTATGCGAAGCAATATCAAACGTGATATTTATTACAGTTTGATATATATATTTAATAACCACTACATATTTTACATCCACATCGATGACAACAGTAAAAATGGGTGTGCTCATGTGGAACTGCTCATCTTTTTCTACTCCCAGATATATGAATTAGCTACTAAGTAACAAATCAGCTTATTTGCATATAATTTTTAGCTGCGCGGCAATTGGCAGCCATTTAAATGACGCCATTTTGAATTATATTACAGAGTTGGACTAATCATCTTATTGGAAGACAAAATTCTGTTAATGGGAGCACGAAAATGTTATGCGAAGCAATATCAAACGTGATATTTATTACAGTTTGATATATATAATATATTTAATAACCAACTACATATTTTACATCCACATCGATGACATCAGTAGAAATGGGTGTGCTCATGTGGAACTGCTCATCTTTTTCTACTCCCAGATATATGAATTAGCTACTAAGTAACAAATCAGCTTATTTGCATATAATTTTTAGCTGCGCGGCAATTGGCAGCTATTTAAATGACGCCATTTTGAATTATATTACAGAGTTGGACTAATCATCTTATTGGAAGACAAAATTCTGTTAATGGGAGCACGAAAATGTTATGCGAAGCAATATCAAACGTGATATTTATTACAGTTTGATATATATATTTAATAACCACTACATATTTTACATCCACATCGATGACAACAGTAAAAATGGGTGTGCTCATGTGGAACTGCTCATCTTTTTCTACTCCCAGATATATGAATTAGCTACTAAGTAACAAATCAGCTTATTTGCATATAATTTTAAGCTGCGCGGCAATTGGCAGCCATTTAAATGACGCCATTTTGAATTATATTACAGAGTTGGACTAATTATTTTATTGAAAGACAAAATTCTGTTAATGGGAGCACGAAAATGTTATGCGAAGCAATATCAAACGTGATATTTATTACAGTTTGATATATATATTTAATAACCACTACATATTTTACATCCACATCGATGACAACAGTAAAAATGGGTGTGCTCATGTGGAACTGCTCATCTTTTTCTACTCCCAGATATATGAATTAGCTACTAAGTAACAAATCAGCTTATTTGCATATAATTTTTAGCTGCGCGGCAATTGGCAGCCATTTAAATGACGCCATTTTGAATTATATTACAGAGTTGGACTAATCATCTTATTGGAAGACAAAATTCTGTTAATGGGAACACGAAAATGTTATGCGAAGCAATATCAAACGTGATATTTATTACAGTTTGATATATATATTTAATAACCACTACATATTTTATATCCACATCGATGACAACAGTAAAAATGGGTGTGCTCATGTGGAACTGCTCATCTTTTTCTACTCCCAGATATATGAATTAGCTACTAAGTAACAAATCAGCTTATTTGCATATAATTTTTAGCTGCGCGGCAATTGGCAGCCATTTAAATGACGCCATTTTGAATTATATTACAGAGTTGGACTAATCATCTTATTGGAAGACAAAATTCTGTTAATGGGAGCACGAAAATGTTATGCGAAGCAATATCAAACGTGATATTTATTACAGTTTGATATATATATTTAATAACCACTACATATTTTACATCCACATCGATGACAACAGTAAAAATGGGTGTGCTCATGTGGAACTGCTCATCTTTTTCTACTCCCAGATATATGAATTAGCTACTAAGTAACAAATCAGCTTATTTGCATATAATTTTTAGCTGCGCGGCAATTGGCAGCCATTTAAATGACGCCATTTTGAATTATATTACAGAGTTGGACTAATCATCTTATTGGAAGACAAAATTCTGTTAATGGGAACACGAAAATGTTATGCGAAGCAATATCAAACGTTATATTTATTACAGTTTGATATATATATATATATTTAATAACAACTACATATTTTACATCCACATCGATGACATCAGTAGAAATGGGTGTGCTCATGTGGAACTGCTCATCTTTTTCTACTCCCAGATATATGAATTAGCTACTAAGTAACAAATCAGCTTATTTGCATATAATTTTTAGCTGCGCGGCAATTGGCAGCTATTTAAATGACGCCATTTTGAATTATATTACAGAGTTGGACTAATCATCTTATTGGAAGACAAAATTCTGTTAGTGGGAGCACGAAAATGTTATGCGAAGCAACATTAAACGCGATATTTATTACAGTTTGATATATATATTTAATAACCACTACATATTTTACATCCACATCGATGACAACAGTAAAAATGGGTGTGCTCATGTGGAACTGCTCATCTTTTTCTACTCTCAGATATATGAATTAGCTACTAAGTAACAAATCAGCTTATTTGCATATAATTTTAAGCTGCGCGGCAATTCGCAGCCATTTCAATGACGCCATTTTGAATTATATTACAGAGTTGGACTAATTATTTTATTGAAAGACAAAATTCTGTTAATGGGAGCACGAAAATGTTATGCGAAGCAATATCAAACGTGATATTTATTACAGTTTCATATATATATTTAATAACCACTACATATTTTAAATCCACATCGATGACAACAGTAAAATTGGGTGTGCTCATGTGGAACTGCTCATCTTTTTCTACTCCCAGATATATGAATTAGCTACTAAGTAACAAATCAGCTTATTTGCATATAATTTTTAGCTGCGCGGCAATTGGCAGCCATTTCAATGACGCCATTTTGAATTATATTACAGAGTTGGACTAATCATCTTATTGGAAGACAAAATTCTGTTAATGCGAACACGAAAATGTTATGCGAAGCAATATCAAACGTGATATTTATTACAGTTTGTTATATATATTTAATAACCACTACATATTTTATATCCACATCGATGACAACAGTAAAAATGGGTGTGCTCATGTGGAACTGCTCATCTTTTTCTACTCCCAGATATATGAATTAGCTACTAAGTAACAAATCAGCTTATTTGCATATAATTTTTAGCTGCGCGGCAATTGGCAGCCATTTAAATGACGCCATTTTGAATTATATTACAGAGTTGGACTAATCATCTTATTGGAAGACAAAATTCTGTTAATGGGAGCACGAAAATGTTATGCGAAGCAATATCAAACGTGATATTTATTACAGTTTGATATATATATTTAATAACCACTACATATTTTACATCCACATCGATGACAACAGTAAAAATGGGTGTGCTCATGTGGAACTGCTCATCTTTTTCTACTCCCAGATATATGAATTAGCTACTAAGTAACAAATCAGCTTATTTGCATATAATTTTTAGCTGCGCGGCAATTGGCAGCCATTTAAATGACGCCATTTTGAATTATATTACAGAGTTGGACTAATCATCTTATTGGAAGACAAAATTCTGTTAATGGGAGCACGAAAATGTTATGCGAAGCAATATCAAACGTGATATTTATTACAGTTTGATATATATATTTAATAACCACTACATATTTTACATCCACATCGATGACAACAGTAAAAATGGGTGTGCTCATGTGGAACTGCTCATCTTTTTCTACTCCCAGATATATGAATTAGCTACTAAGTAACAAATCAGCTTATTTGCATATAATTTTTAGCTGCGCGGCAATTGGCAGCCATTTAAATGACGCCATTTTGAATTATATTACAGAGTTGGACTAATCATCTTATTGGAAGACAAAATTCTGTTAATGGGAGCACGAAAATGTTATGCGAAGCAATATCAAACGTGATATTTATTACAGTTTGATATATATATTTAATAACCACTACATATTTTACATCCACATCGATGACAACAGTAAAAATGGGTGTGCTCATGTGGAACTGCTCATCTTTTTCTACTCCCAGATATATGAATTAGCTACTAAGTAACAAATCAGCTTATTTGCATATAATTTTTAGCTGCGCGGCAATTGGCAGCCATTTAAATGACGCCATTTTGAATTATATTACAGAGTTGGACTAATCATCTTATTGGAAGACAAAATTCTGTTAATGGGAGCACGAAAATGTTATGCGAAGCAATATCAAACGTGATATTTATTACAGTTTGATATATATATTTAATAACCACTACATATTTTACATCCACATCGATGACAACAGTAAAAATGGGTGTGCTCATGTGGAACTGCTCATCTTTTTCTACTCCCAGATATATGAATTAGCTACTAAGTAACAAATCAGCTTATTTGCATATAATTTTTAGCTGCGCGGCAATTGGCAGCCATTTAAATGACGCCATTTTGAATTATATTACAGAGTTGGACTAATCATCTTATTGGAAGACAAAATTCTGTTAATGGGAGCACGAAAATGTTATGCGAAGCAATATCAAACGTGATATTTATTACAGATTTGTATATATATATATATTTAATAACCACTACATATTTTACATCCACATCGATGACAACAGTAAAAATGGGTGTGCTCATGTGGAACTGCTCATCTTTTTCTACTCCCAGATATATGAATTAGCTACTAAGTAACAAATCAGCTTATTTGCATATAATTTTTAGCTGCGCGGCAATTGGCAGCCATTTAAATGACGCCATTTTGAATTATATTACAGAGTTGGACTAATCATCTTATTGGAAGACAAAATTCTGTTAATGGGAGCACGAAAATGTTATGCGAAGCAATATCAAACGTGATATTTATTACAGTTTGATATATATATTTAATAACCACTACATATTTTACATCCACATCGATGACAACAGTAAAAATGGGTGTGCTCATGTGGAACTGCTCATCTTTTTCTACTCCCAGATATATGAATTAGCTACTAAGTAACAAATCAGCTTATTTGCATATAATTTTTAGCTGCGCGGCAATTGGCAGCCATTTAAATGACGCCATTTTGAATTATATTACAGAGTTGGACTAATCATCTTATTGGAAGACAAAATTCTGTTAATGGGAGCACGAAAATGTTATGCGAAGCAATATCAAACGTGATATTTATTACAGTTTGATATATATATTTAATAACCACTACATATTTTACATCCACATGGATGACAACAGTAAAAATGGGTGTGCTCATGTGGAACTGCTCATCTTTTTCTACTCCCAGATATATGAATTAGCTACTAAGTAACAAATCAGCTTATTTGCATATAATTTTTAGCTGCGCGGCAATTGGCAGCCATTTAAATGACGCCATTTTGAATTATATTACAGAGTTGGACTAATCATCTTATTGGAAGACAAAATTCTGTTAATGGGAGCACGAAAATGTTATGCGAAGCAATATCAAACGTGATATTTATTACAGTTTGATATATATATATATTTAATAACCACTACATATTTTACATCCACATCGATGACAACAGTAAAAATGGGTGTGCTCATGTGGAACTGCTCATCTTTTTCTACTCCCAGATATATGAATTAGCTACTAAGTAACAAATCAGCTTATTTGCATATAATTTTTAGCTGCGCGGCAATTGGCAGCCATTTAAATGACGCCATTTTGAATTATATTACAGAGTTGGACTAATCATCTTATTGGAAGACAAAATTCTGTTAATGGGAGCACGAAAATGTTATGCGAAGCAATATCAAACGTGATATTTATTACAGTTTGATATATATATTTATTAACCACTACATATTTTACATCCACATCGATGACAACAGTAAAAATGGGTGTGCTCATGTGGAACCGCTCATCTTTTTCTACTCCCAGATATATGAATTAGCTACTAAGTAACAAATCAGCTTATTTGCATATAATTTTTAGCTGCGCGGCAATTGGCAGCCATTTAAATGACGCCATTTTGAATTATATTACAGAGTTGGACTAATCATCTTATTGGAAGACAAAATTCTGTTAATGCGAACACGAAAATGTTATGCGAAGCAACATTAAACGCGATATTTATTACAGTTTCATATATATATTTAATAACCACTACATATTTTATATCCACATCGATGACAACAGTAAAAATGGGTGTGCTCATGTGGAACTGCTCATCTTTTTCTACTCCCAGATATATGAATTAGCTACTAAGTAACAAATCAGCTTATTTGCATATAATTTTTAGCTGCGCGGCAATTGGCAGCCATTTAAATGACGCCATTTTGAATTATATTACAGAGTTGGACTAATCATCTTATTGGAAGACAAAATTCTGTTAATGGGAGCACGAAAATGTTATGCGAAGCAATATCAAACGTGATATTTATTACAGTTTGATATATATATTTAATAACCACTACATATTTTACATCCACATCGATGACAACAGTAAAAATGGGTGTGCTCATGTGGAACTGCTCATCTTTTTCTACTCCCAGATATATGAATTAGCTACTAAGTAACAAATCAGCTTATTTGCATATAATTTTTAGCTGCGCGGCAATTGGCAGCCATTTAAATGACGCCATTTTGAATTATATTACAGAGTTGGACTAATCATCTTATTGGAAGAGAAAATTCTGTTAATGGGAACACGAAAATGTTATGCGAAGCAATATCAAACGTTATATTTATTACAGTTTGATATATATAGATATATTTAATAACAACTACATATTTTACATCCACATCGATGACAACAGTAAAAATGGGTGTGCTCATGTGGAACTGCTCATCTTTTTCTACTCCCAGATATATGAATTAGCTACTAAGTAACAAATCAGCTTATTTGCATATAATTTTTATCTGCGCGGCAATTGGCAGCCATTTAAATGACGCCATTTTGAATTATATTACAGAGTTGGACTTATTATATTATTGAAAGACAAAATTCTGTTAATGGGAGCACGAAAATGTCATGCGAAGCAATATCAAACGTGATATTTATTACAGTTTGATATATATATTTATTAACCACTACATATTTTACATCCACATCGATGACAACAGTAAAAATGGGTGTGCTCGTGTGGAACTGCTCATCTTTTTCTACTCCCAGATATATGAATTAGCTACTAAGTAACAAATCAGCTTATTTGCATATAATTTTTAGCTGCGCGGCAATTGGCAGCCATTTCAATGACGCCATTTTGAATTATATTACAGAGTTGGACTAATCATCTTATTGGAAGACAAAATTCTGTTAATGGGAGCACGAAAATGTTATGCGAAGCAATATCAAACGTGATATTTATTACAGTTTGATATATATATTTAATAACCACTACATATTTTACATCCACATGGATGACAACAGTAAAAATGGGTGTGCTCATGTGGAACTGCTCAGATATATGAATTAGCTACTAAGTAACAAATCAGCTTATTTGCATATCATTTTTAGCTGCGCGGCAATTGGCAGCCATTTAAATGACGCCATTTTGAATTATATTACAGAGTTGGACTAATCATCTTATTGGAAGACAAAATTCTGTTAATGGGAGCACGAAAATGTTATGCGAAGCAATATCAAACGTTATATTTATTACAGATTTATATATATATATATATTTAATAACAACTACATATTTTACATCCACATCGATGACATCAGTAGAAATGGGTGTGCTCATGTGGAACTGCTCATCTTTTTCTACTCCCATATATATGAATTAGCAACTAAGTAACAAATCAGCTTATTTGCATATAATTTTAGCTGCGCGGCAATCGGCAGCCATTTAAAGGACGCCATTTTGAATTATATTACAGAGTTGGACTAATCATCTTATTGGAAGACAAAATTCTGTTAATGGGAGCACGAAAATGTTATGCGAAGCAATATCAAACGTGATATTTATTACAGTTTGATATATATATTTATTAACCACTACATATTTTACATCCACATCGATGACAACAGTAAAAATGGGTGTGCTCATGTGGAACTGCTCATCTTTTTCTACTCCCAGATATATGAATTAGCTACTAAGTAACAAATCAGCTTATTTGCATATAATTTTTAGCTGCGCGGCAATTGGCAGCCATTTAAATGACGCCATTTTGAATTATATTACAGAGTTGGACTAATCATCTTATTGGAAGACAAAATTCTGTTAATGCGAACACGAAAATGTTATGCGAAGCAACATTAAACGCGATATTTATTACAGTTTCATATATATATTTAATAACCACTACATATTTTACATCCACATCGATGACAACAGTAAAAATGGGTGTGCTCATGTGGAACTGCTCATCTTTTTCTACTCCCAGATATATGAATTAGCTACTAAGTAACAAATCAGCTTATTTGCATATAATTTTTAGCTGCGCGGCTATTGGCAGCCATTTAAATGACGCCATTTTGAATTATATTACAGAGTTGGACTAATCATCTTATTGGAAGACAAAATTCTGTTAATGGGAGCACGAAAATGTTATGCGAAGCAATATCAAAGGTGATATTTATTACAGTTTGATATATATATTTAATAACCACTACATATTTTACATCCACATCGATGACAACAGTAAAAATGGGAGTGCTCATGTGGAACTGCTCATCTTTTTCTACTCCCAGATATATGAATTAGCTACTAAGTAACAAATCAGCTTATTTGCATATAATTTTAAGCTGCGCGGCAATTCGCAGCCATTTTAATGACGTCATTTTGAATTTTATTACAGAGTTGGACTAATTATTTTATTGAAAGACAAAATTCTGTTAATGGGAGCACGAAAATGTTATGCGAAGCAATATCAAACGTGATATTTATTACAGTTTCATATATATATTTAATAACCACTACATATTTTACATCCACGTCGATGACATCAGTAAAAATGGGTGTGCTCATGTGGAACTGCTCATCTTTTTCTACTCCCAGATATATGAATTAGCTACTAAGTAACAAATCAGCTTATTTGCATATAATTTTTAGCTGCGCGGCCATTGGCAGCCATTTAAATGACGCCATTTTGAATTATATTACAGAGTTGGACTAATCATCTTATTGGAAGACAAAATTCTGTTAATGGGAGCACGAAAATGTTATGCGAAGCAATATCAAACGTGATATTTATTACAGTTTGATATATATATTTAATAACCACTACATATTTTATATCCACATCGATGACAACAGTAAAAATGGGTGTGCTCATGTGGAACTGCTCATCTTTTTCTACTCCCAGATATATGAATTAGCTACTAAGTAACAAATCAGCTTATTTGCATATAATTTTTAGCTGCGCGGCTATTGGCAGCCATTTAAATGACGCCATTTTGAATTATATTACAGAGTTGGACTAATCATCTTATTGGAAGACAAAATTCTGTTAATGGGAGCACGAAAATGTTATGCGAAGCAATATCAAACGTGATATTTATTACAGTTTGATATATATATTTAATAACCACTACATATTTTACATCCACATCGATGAAAACAGTAAAAATGGGTGTGCTCATGTGGAACTGCTCAGATATATGAATTAGCTACTAAGTAACAAATCAGCTTATTTGCATATAATTTTTAGCTGCGCGGCAATTGGCAGCCATTTAAATGACGCCATTTTGAATTATATTACAGAGTTGGACTAATCATCTTATTGGAAGACAAAATTCTGTTAATGGGAACACGAAAATGTTATGCGAAGCAATATCAAACGTTATATTTATTACAGTTAGATATATATGGATATATTTAATAACAACTACATATTTTACATCCACATCGATGACATCAGTAGAAATGGGTGTGCTCATGTGGAACTGCTCATCTTTTTCTACTCCCAGATATATGAATTAGCTACTAAGTAACAAATCAGCTTATTTGCATATAATTTTTATCTGCGCGGCAATTGGCAGCCATTTAAATGACGCCATTTTGAATTATATTACAGAGTTGGACTAATTATATTATTGGAAGACAAAATTCTGTTAATGGGAGCACGAAAATGTCATGCGAAGCAATATCAAACGTGATATTTATTACAGTTTGATATATATATTTAATAACCACTACATATTTTACATCCACATCGATGACAACAGTAAAAATGGGTGTGCTCATGTGGAACTGCTCATCTTTTTCTACTCTCAGATATATGAATTAGCTACTAAGTAACAAATCAGCTTATTTGCATATAATTTTAAGCTGCGCGGCAATTCGCAGTCATTTCAATGACGCCATTTTGAATTATATTACAGAGTTGGACTAATTATTTTATTGAAAGACAAAATTCTGTTAATGGGAGCACGAAAATGTTATGCGAAGCAATATCAAACGATGACTGCGTACAATTCATATATGTTGTGTGTGTGTCCGTCGTGTGTTTGTGAGTGGGGGGGGGGGGGGGGGGGGGGGGGGGGGGGGGGGGGGGGGGGGGGGGTGTTTGTTTGTGTGTGTGTGTGTGTGTGTGTGTGTGTGTGTGTGTGAGTGAGTGTCGTCCCCGTGGGATAGAGTGCTCAGCCCCGGCCCCGCATCCCCCCCCCCCGGTATCCGTGATATTCGCACCCCCCCCCCCCCCCCCCCCCCCCCCCGTAGACGCGCGCGCGCGTGTGTGTGTGTGTGTGTGTGTGTGTGTCTTTCTCCGAGTGTCGATTCGGCAAAAATGTTGATCGGGCTCATGATTTGCTTCTGCAATATTAACCTCTCCAATGTTTTGGAATGTGACTGTAGTTTGGACAGTACTGTAGTTTCGTGGCCGGTTTTGAGAAATGTGTGAACGTTGGTGGTACTGTAGTTTTGGCTCTGCTCTGCTCTGCACCCCCTCCCCTCGACTGACGGGGTGGGGTGGCGTGCTGTGTTCTTCGTCTTTTCTGCTTCGGTGTGAGTCCTCCCGGTGACTGAATAATGTTTGGCTTCTGGCTGATAAGAGGCTGACCTCATGCTTGTTGGTGCTGCATTGATGTTCTCATCTCATCCCGATTAGTGTTCTGAGTTTGTGGTTTTGAATGTTTTGTGTCCCGTCATGATATGATATGGTTTCTGGCTGTAGTGTCTCTTACATCCACGTCGATGACATCTTGGTAGTAGTGGGGTGGGCTCGATGTTGGAACTGCGTAAATATTTCTACTCCCAGATATGTGAATTCAGCTACTAAGTAACAAATCAGCTTTATTTACATATAATTTTTTTTTTTTTTTTTTTTTTAGCTTCTGGCATTGTTGTAGTCATTTAAACCCCCGTGACACCATTTGAAATTATATTACAGAGTTGGACTAATCATCTTATTGGAAGACAAAAGTAAAATTCTGTAATGGCAGAGCACGAGAAATGTTATGCGAAGCAATATCAAACGTGATATTTATTACAGTTTTACATATATTTAATATACACTACATATTTTTCATCTGCACATCGTATGAGCAAACAGTAAAAAATGGGTGTGCGCATGTGGAACTGTCACATCTTTTTCTCCCCCCGGATATGTCGAATTAGCTACTAAATAACAAAATCCACATTATTTGCATATAGTTTTTAGCTGCGCG
>JAWNON010000083.1:7500-369632 GCA_035045945.1 Drosophila anceps | reverse complement strand
CCGGTCGTAACCTGGCACGACTATGCGAGCGTTCTGCTCCGCAGCTTTTCCCTGCTGCGGAGAGGCCAGTGGACGTTCCCGTTCCTCGCGAAGTACCCCCGTCCCTCGAAATCTTCGAGGTGGAGATATGCATCGCCAGAGTTCGTAGCAGACGCTCACCTGGTTTAGATGGCATAACTGGGGGTATGGTCAAAGCGTCTTGGCGCGCCATCCCGGAGCTCATGACAGCGATGTATTCCCGCTGTCTGGCAGATGGGTATTTCCCCACTGAGTGGAAGCGCCCACGTGTGGTGCCTCTTCTCAAAGGCCTCGACAAGGACAGGAGTGATCCAGCGTCCTATCGGGGCATCTGCCTGTTGCCTGTTTTTGGTAAAGTGCTGGAAGGGATCATGGTGAACCGTGTGAAAGAGGTGCTCACGGACGAGAGCCTTGGAGTCTTTATTGACTTTAAAGGCGCGTTTAATCATGTCGAATGCGATGCAGCGTTGCGCCGACTATCGGATGTAGAATGCAGGGAAGTTGAGATCTGGCGCAGCTTCTTTTCGGACCGAAAAGCGAGCATCGTCAGTAGTTTTGGCGAAGTCAGTGTTGATGTTACACGTGGCTGCCCGCAGGGGTCCATTAGTGGTCCTTTTATTTGGAACATCCTAATGGATGTACTCCTGCGTCGCCTGGAAGCGCACTGCACTTTTAGTGCATATGCGGACGATCTTCTGCTGCTCATCGAAGGAAATTCCAGATCTCAACTAGAGCTCAAAGGCGCCCAACTAATGTAATTAGTTGGAGGATGGGGCATTGTAGGCGTCTCAGTCTCGTCAACGAAGACTGTGACGATGCTCCTCAAGGGAAATCTGTCGGCTGGCAGACACCCTGCCGTAAGATTTGCGGGAGCAAGCTTACGGTATGTGACCCAATACCGCTTACCTGGGGCATCACAGGTCGGCGAGCGGTTGAGTTTTCTCTCCGCATGATTGCGTCTCTACGCGATCGGCTGACCGCTCATTCTACTTGGATGTTTGCCTACGTGTAGAACGGTATCTAATGATGCCCTTGAAGTGCTTGCTGGAGCTCCACCGCTGGACCTAGTGGCAACGCGTGCAGCGATGCAGTTTAAATTGAAGCGGAACTACCCCATGAGAGTAGGCGATTGGCTCTACGATCAAGATGTCTCCACTCTTGATAACCGCGTACACGGCCGTGTGACGTATCGTCTTATCCCGGACGTTAGCTTCGTTTTCAGCCGCCCCGACTACAAGTTCACGATGCTGGCCAGCTTCCTCATAACTGGCTACGGCTCGTTGAATGCATTTCTGCAAGCGCGTAGTCTGAGCGAGACTGCTGAATGCATGTGTGGCCATTCCATGGAGGACTGGCAACACGTCCTATGTGCCTTTCCCCTTTATGCGGATTTGCGGGACCTGGAAGAGCTTAGGATCCAGCAAGAGCCATCCGGTGACTGGAATGTGACGGAGACGGTGAGGACCCCGGAGAGCATGCAACTGCTTGAGGACTATGCCCGCACAGTCTTCAGCAGGCGGCGCTTGCTGCTGGACGATGGAGGACCAGGACCTGGTCTGATGATAGTCAAAATTGGTAGTAGCATTACTACGAAAGGTTTACCAATACCTTAAATTGGGAGATGATCTCTTTGAAGTGAGTCGCAGGTCTTACCAAAGTTCCTTAGACAAATCTTTGTGAGGCGTCGCAGGGCTCACCAGAGCCTCCATCTGGAAGATGCGTTCTCTATGGACGCATCGAAGGTCTGACCAAAGTCCTTAAATTTGGGAGACAAATCTTAGTGATGCGTCGAAGGGCAGACCAAAGCCTTAATTTGGTAGGCTTCCTCTTTATGAGATAGCCGCAGGTGCTCACCCAGTTCCTGGTTGTCGGAAACCGAAATGGGTAGCATTTTCGGCTGCGAACAGCCGATCAAAGCTGTTAATTTGAACCACGGGATGGGCTGGTGGCCAAGGCCAGCCCAATTGAGGCTGGCCCCCTTTAGTGGAAGTATCGTGGTGGCTGTGGTCTTAAAAATAGTTGTTCCCCAACATAAAGTTGGGTGACAGCCGGATGCTGTACCCGTAGACAGCAGAGGTTATGATAGGCCTCGCCTCTTACCAAGGGGAATTAACATGCCCGACAGCATAAAATTCAATTTGGTTCTTAAAAGAGTTTATTTAAAGGTGGTGGACGCATTGTACTCACCGGATGTACTATGTGTCACATATGTGGCAAAAATGTGTACCGTGGTAGCAAACCCCTCCCGGGGTACACGCCACGTTAAACAAATCTAGGATTACTGTCCCTATCTACTCGAGTTTGCTTCAGACAGTTGCCGCGAGCAACAAGTTTATTGCCTGCAATAAAATACGCGCCCTAAGTGTGTTTAAATCGAGCATTTCGAGATAAGCGATCTTTTTAGTGCGCGTGTGTTGGTGCGACGGTGACTTTTTACCGCTTATCGCTTCTGATTGGCCAGCCAATCAGAAACAAGAACGGACTAATAATTGTAGCATAATTTCGTGTGGCTGCATTTAAAGTAGAGTATGCTTTGCGGGGCTAAATAATTTGCTGCCTATCGTATAGGAGCAGATTATTATTATGATGGAAACGGACGCGAGCAGCAGTGCTGCTAGTTCGTCCAGGTCGACACGTTCGGGTGGACGCAAGAGACGGGGTCGTAGATCGAGTGTCGCGTCGCGAGCAAATGGTCGGGCTGCTCCTGTCGATGCTGCCATGTTGCCGCCGCCTACGGATTCTCCACCTGGGAAAGTCCGCACGAGAGCTGATAGCTCTGACAGCGATGTTTCCCTGGCCGCGATTGCTGCTGGAATCAGAACTGTCGCTGCCCCGCTGTTGTTGCCCGCTCTGGTGGCCCGAGATCAACTGGAGCTGACTCGGTGAGCTCGAGCTTGATGGTCCAACGTATGTTGGAGGAGACGTAGTCAGCAATCGTGACGAGCAACAACCCTGAGGAGAAACCTCAGCAGGTCGCTGAACATGTTCGCAGAGTAGTTGCGCCCGCCCTTGGTGTACAAGTGCACGAGGTGCGTGAGCTGTAGCATGGTGGTGCGATTATCCGCACGCCGTCGTCCAGTGAATTGAAAAAAGTGGTGGCTAGTGCCAAGTTCAGGGAGCTTGGACTTAATGTAAAGCAGAACGCTGCGCTGAGGCCTAAAGTTCAAGTATTGGATGTGGACAGCAGAATCACCGCACAGCAGTTCATGGATGGACTATATACAAACCACTTAATGGCACGCATGACAAGTGCCGTCTTCGAGAAGTCGGTAAGGATAGCGTCGAAGCCATGGACGAGCACCGTTGGACCCACGGTCACGCTACAGCTGGAGATGGACCAATAGCCCCTGGATATCTTGGAGGAGTCGATGGTTCTCCTTCCGCTGGCGCATGCTTGTGTCGTAGCGTAGGTACGCTTGCCACAGGTGTGTCAGTTTTGACCACAGGGTGAAGGACTGTCGGATGAAGGAGCAGGTCTGCCGTCAATGCGGACAAAGCGGCCATAGTGCCTACAGGTGCAGTAATCCTGTGCGCTGCAGGAACTGCAGCTTTAAGGGGCTGCCATGTGAGCATCGTATGCTCTCGTCGGTCTGCCCGATTTACGGTGCAGTGCTTGCCAGGGTGGCGGCTAGACATTAACAATGTTTAGTCTTAACCAGGCAAACTGTGGTCGTTGTCGAGCTGCGGTCATCGAGCTCGGAGTCAGAATGAGGAATTCTGGCGACAAGTTCGCATTGATCCAGGAGCCTTATGTGGGTCGTAGACGATCAGGAGGTCGTCTGCATGCCTGTCTCTTCGCTCATCACAGTGTTTTGCGTATGCGTGAGTGTGACCAAAAACTTCGGGTCGATTTTCCTCACCTCCGAGTAAGCGAGTGGGATTTAAGTGACCACAACATCATTACTGTAGTGGTATCACTTGATCCGGCGAGCGCAGTTGAGAGATATTCTCCTGTGCCCTCGTGGAAACTCCAGAGTGCTGACTGGCGGCGTTTGGTGATGAGTTGAAGACTGCATCAATGGAGCTTCCTCTGTAGAAGTTTCGCCGGATGGCAGCGGATCAGGTGTCTGCACGGGGTTGGTGGACTGCCGCCCTCACGGACGCACGCCGTGCGCTCAGGAGAGCCTGGCGAAGGCTGCAGCATGCGTGCCGCACTCATAGTGTGAGTGCAAACGACCTCGCCTCGTGTTTCAGGATCGTCCGAAAGGAATAAGAGAGGATGATGCTCAAGGTGAAAGAGGAAGACTGGAAAGGATGTTGGCGAACACCAAAATGACCCCTAGGGGTCCATCTACAGGATATACCGAGGCCGCAAGACGTGTACCGATATCGGTTGCCTTCGCTGGAACAATCAGCCGGTCGTAACCTGGCACGACTATGCGAGCGTTCTGCTCCGCAGCTTTTTCCCTGCTGCGGAGAGGCCAGTGGACGTTCCCGTTCCTCGCGAAGTACCCCCGTCCCTCGAAATCTTCGAGGTGGAGATATGCATCGCCAGAGTTCGTAGCAGACGCTCACCTGGTTTAGATGGCATAACTGGGGGTATGGTCAAAGCGTCTTGGCGCGCCATCCCGGAGCTCATGACAGCGATGTATTCCCGCTGTCTGGCAGACGGGTATTTCCCCACTGAGTGGAAGCGCCCGCGTGTGGTGCCTCTTCTCAAAGGCCTCGACAAGGACAGGAGTGATCCAGCGTCCTATCGGGGCATCTGCCTGTTGCCTGTTTTTGGTAAAGTGCTGGAAGGGATCATGGTGAACCGTGTGAAGGAGGTGCTCACGGACGAGAGCCGGTGGCAATTTGGCTTTCGCCCCGGACGCTGCGTCGAGGATGCCTGGAGGCACGTCGTAAGTTTTATTGAGGCCAGTTCGGACAAATACGTACTTGGAGTCTTTATTGACTTCAAAGGCGAATTTGATCATGTCGAATTCGATGCAGCTTTACGCTGACTACCGGATCTAGGATGCAGGGAAGTTGAGATCTGGCGCAGCTTCTTTTCGGACCGAAAAGCGAGCATCGAGCGAGTAGCTTTGGCGAAGTCAGTGTTGATGTTACGCTCGGCTGCCCGCAGGGGTCCATTAGTGGTCCATTCATTTGGAACATCCTAATCTATGTACTCCTGCGTCGCCTGGAAGCGCACTGCACTTTTAGTGCATACGCGGACGATCTTCTGCAGCTCATCGAAGGAAATTCCAGATCTCAACTAGAGCTCAAAGACGCCCAACTAATGGAATTAGTTTGAGGATGGGCCATTGAGGTAGGCGTCTCAGTCTCGTCAACGAAGACTGTGACGATGCTCCTCAAGGGAAATCTGTCGGCTGGCAGCCACCCTGCCGTAAGATTTGCGGGAGCAAGCTTACGGTATGTGACCCAATACCGTTACCTGGGCATCACGGTCGGCGAGCGGTTGAGTTTTCTCCCGCATATTGCGTCCCTACGCGATCGGCTGGCCGGAGTTGTCGGAGCCCTGACCCGTGTGCTACGCGTTGACTGGGTATTCAGTCCACAAGCACGGCGAAGGACTTATGCTGGACTCATGGTGCCTTGTGCACTATTTGGTGCCTTGGTGTGGTACACGACGGCGATGAGACTAGACGGCGCCAATATTTCGCTCAAGTCCTGCCATAGGCTCATTCTACTTGGATGTTTGCCTACGTGTAGAACGGTATCTAATGATGCCCTTGAAGTGCTTGCTGGAGCTCCACCGCTGGACCTTGTGGCAACGCGTGCAGCGATGCAGTTTAAATTGAAGCGGAACTATCCCATGATAGTAGGCGATTGGCTCTACGATCAAGATATCTCCATTCTTGATCGGAGTATGAGGAGAGCCTTGCTGGACGAACGTTTATTGCTTGAGTGGCAGGTCCGGTGGGATAACTGCGTACACGGCCGTGTGACGTATCGTCTTATCCCGGACGTTAGCTTCGTTTTCAGCCGCCCCGACTACAAGTTCACGATGCTGGCCAGCTTCCTCATAACTGGCTACGGCTCGTTGAATGCATTTCTGTAGGCGCGTAGTCTGAGTGAGACTGCTGGATGCATATGTGGCCATTCCATGGAGGACTGGCAACACGTCCTATGTGCCTGTCCCCTTTATGCGGATGTGCGTTACCTGGAAGGGCTTAGGATCCAGCAGGAGCCATCCGGTGACTGGAACGTGACGGAGACGGTGAGGACCCCGGAGAGCATGCAACTGCTTGAGGACTATGCCCACACAGTCATCAGCAGGCGGCGCGTGCTGCTGCACGATGGAGGACCAGGACCTGGTCAACCAACACCGGACTGATGAAAGTCAAAATTGGTAGTAGCATTACTACGAAAGGTTGGCCCCCTTCAGTGGGAGTTTCGTGGTGGCTGTGGTCTTAAAAATAGTTGTTCCCCAACATAAAGTTGGGTGACAGCCGGATGCTGTACCCGTAGTCAGCAGAGGTTATGATAGGCCTCGCCTCTTACCAAGGGGAATTAACATGACCGACAGCATAAAATTCAATTTGGTTCTTAAAAGAGTTTATTTAAAGGGCGTTGGTGGACGCATTGTACTCACCGGATGTACTATGTGTCACCTATGTGGCAAAAATGTGTACCGTGGTAGCAAACCCCTCCCGGGGTACACGCCACGTTAAACAAATCTAGGATTACTGTCCCTATCTACTCGAGTTTGCTTCAGACAGTTGCCGCGAGCAACAAGTTTATTGCCTGCAATAAAATACGCGCGCTAAGTGTGTTTAAATCGAGCATTTCGAGATAAGCGATCTTTTTAGTGCGCGTGTGTTGGTGCGACGGTGACTTTTTACCGCTTATCGCTTCTGATTGGCCAGCCAATCAGTAATAAGAACGGACTAATAAGTGTAGCATACTTTCGTATGGCTGCATTTAAAGTAGAGTATGCTTTGCGGGGCTAAATAATTTGCTGCCTATTGTATAGGAGCAGATTATTATTATAATGGAAACGGACGCGAGCAGCAGTGCTGCTAGTTCGTCCAGGTCGACACTTTCGTCGTAGATCGAGGGTTGCGTCGCGAGCAAATGGTCGGGCTGCTCCTGTCGATGCTGCCATGTTGCCGCCGCCTACGGATTCTCCACCTGGGAAAGTCCGCACGAGAGCTGATAGCTCTGACAGCGATGTTTCGCTGGCCGCGATTGCTGCTGGAATCAGAACTGCCGCTGCTGCCCTGCTGCTGCCCCGCTGCTTTTACAGCTGCTGCTGCTCCTGCTGTTGCCCGTGCTGCTGCCCCTGCTGCTGCCCCTGCTGCCGCCCCAACTGCCGCCTATTCTGCTGATCCTCTTGCTGAGGATGTGTTGCCGTCGACGTCTGCTGCCGTTGCCGCTGTTGTTGCCCGCTCTGGTGTCCCAAGATCAACTGGAGCTGACTCAGTGAGCTCGGTGAGCTCGTGGTGGTGCGATTATCCGCACGCCGTCGTCCAGTGAGTTGAAAAAAGTGGTGGCTAGTGCCAAGGTCAGGGAGCTTGGACTTAATGTAAAGCAGAACGCTGCGCTGAGGCCTAAAGTTCAAGTATTGGATGTGGACAGCAGCATCACCGCACAGCAGTTCATGGATGGACTATATAAAAACCACTTCATGGAACGCATGACAAGTGCCGTCTTCGAGAAGTCGGTGAGGATAGCGTCGAAGCCATGGACGAGCACCGTTGGACCCACGGTCACGCTACAGCTGGAGATGGACCAAAAGCCCCTGGATATCTTGGAGGAGTCGGTGGTTCTCCTTCCGCTGGCGCATGCTTGTGTCGTAGCGTAGGTACGCTTGCCACAGGTGTGTCAGTTTTGACCACAGGGTTAAGGACTGTCGGATGAAGGAACAGGTCTGCCGTCAATGCGGACAAAGCGGCCATAGTGCCTACAGGTGCAGTAATCCTGAGCGCTGCAGGAACTGCAGCTTTAAGGGGCTGCCGTGTGAGCATCGTATACTCTCGTCGGTCTGCCCGATTTACGGTGCAGTGCTTGCCAGGGTGGCGGCTAGACATTAACAATGTTTAGTCTTAACCAGGCAGACTGTGGTCGTTGTCGAGCTGCGGTCATCGAGCTCGGAGTCAGAATGAGGAATTCTGGCGACAAGTTCGCATTGATCCAGGAGCCTTATGTGGGCCGTGGAGGAAAGATCACTGGATTAACGGCAGGCATGCGAGTCTTTTCCGACCGTCGCAATAAAGCTGCGATAGTCGTAAACGACCAGGAGGTCGTCTGCATGCCTGTCTCTTCGCTCATCACAGAGTTTTGCGTATGCGTGAGTGTGACCAAAAACTTCGGCCCGATTTTCCTCACCTCCGTGTATTGCCAATTTAACGCTGATTTGGAGCCTTACCTGCTGTACATGGATGCGGTGCTGCTGCTAGTTAGCCGCACGCCTGTAATCTATGGCCTTGATGCGAATGCAGTATCCCCCCTGCGGTTCAGTAAGCTTCCCGAGCGCTCTCGGGGCTGCTTGAACAGGCAGTGGGGTGAACTCCTAGCAAATTGGTTCGGCGTGCTTAATATCCGCAGCAGTGTATTCACATTCGATAATCGGAGGGCAAGGAGTGACATCGATGTGACTATCGTCAGTGATTCAGCGTCTACGTGGGCTACGTATGACTGGACTGTAAGCGAGTGGGATTTAAGTGACCACAACATCATTGCTGTTGTTGTATCACTTGATCCGGCGAGCGCAGTTGAGAGATATTCTCCTGTGCCCTCGTGGAAACTCCAGAGTGCTGACTGGCGGCGTTTGGTGATGAGTTGAAGACTGCATCAATGGAGCTTCCTCTGGAGAAGTTTCGCCGGATGGCATCGGATCAGGTGTCTGCACGGGGTTGGTGGACTGCCGCCCTCACGGACGCACGCCGTGCGCTCAGGAGAGCCTGGCGAAGGCAGCAGCATGCGTGCCGCACTCATAGTGTGAGTGCAAATGACCTCGCCTCGTGTTTCAGGATCGTCCGAAAGGAATAAGAGAGGATGATGCTCAAGGTGAAAGAGGAAGAGTGGAGAAGATGTTGGCGAACACCAAGATGACCCCTGGGGGTCCATCTACAGGATATACCGAGGCCGCAAGACGTGTACCGATATCGGTTGCCTTCGCTGGAACAATCAGCCGGTCGTAACCTGGCACGACTGAGTGAGCGTCCTGCTCCGCAGCTTTTTTCCTGCTGCGGAGAGGCTAGTGGACGTTCCCGTTCCTCGCGAAGTACCCCCGTCCCTCGAAATCTTCGAGGTGGAGATATGCATCGCCATAGTTCGTAGCAGACGCTCGCCTGGTTTACATGGCATAACTGGAAGTATGGTCAAAGCGTCTTGGCGCGCCATCCCAGAGCTCATGACAGCGATGAATTCTCGCTGTTTGGCAGATGGGTATTTCCCCACTGAGTGGAAGCGCCCGCGTGTGGTGCCTCTTCTCAAAGGCCTCGACAAGGACAGGAGTGATCGAGCCTGTTGCCTGTTTTTGGTAAAGTGCTGGAAGGGATCATGGTGAACCGTGTGAAGGAGGTGCTCACGAACGAGAGCCGGTGGCAATTTGGCTTTCGCCCCGAGGATGCCTGGAGGCACGTCGTAAGTTTTATTGAGGCCAGTTCGGACAAATACGTACTTGGAGTCTTTATTGACTTCAAAGGCGAATTTGATCATGTCCAATTCGATGCAGCGTTACGCTGACTATCGGATCTAGAATGCAGGGAAGTTGAGATCTGGCGCAGCTTCTTTTCGGACCAAAAAGCGAGCATCGTCAGTAGCTTTAGCGAAGTCTTGTTGATGTTACACTCGGCTGCCCGCAGGGGTCCATTAGTGGTCCATTCATTTGGAACATCCTAATCTATGTACTCCTGCGTCGCCTGGAAGCGCACTGCACTTTTAGTGCATACGCGGACGATCTTCTGCAGCTCATCGAAGGAAATTCCAGATCTCAACTAGAGCTCAAAGACGCCCAACTAATGGAATTAGTTTGAGGATGGGCCATTGAGGTAGGCGTCTCAGTCTCGTCAACGAAGACTGTGACGATGCTCCTCAAAGGAAATCTGTCGACTGGCAGAGACCCTGCCGTAAGATTTGCGGGAGCCAGCTTACGGTATGTGACCCAATACCGTTACCTGGGCATCACGGTCGGCGAGCGGTTGAGTTTTCTCCCGCATATTGCGTCTCTACGCGACTGACCGGAGTTGTCGAAGCCCTGACCCGTGTGCTACGCGTTGACTGGGTATTCAGTCCGCAAGCACGGCGAAGGACTTATGCTGGACTCATGGTGCCTTGTGCACTATTTGGTGCCTTGGTGTGGTACACGACGGCGATGAGACTAGACGGCGCCAATATTTCGCTCAAGTCCTGCCATAGGCTCATTCTACTTGGATGTTTGCCTACGTGTTGAACGGTATCTAATGATGCCCTTGAAGTGCTTGCTGGAGCTCCACCGCTGGACCTTGTGGCAACGCGTGCAGCGATGCAGTTTAAATTGAAGCGGAACTATCCCATGATAGTAGGCGATTGGCTCTACGATCAAGATGTCTCCACTCTTGATCGGAGTATGAGGAGAGCCTTGCTGGACGAACGTTTATTGCTTGAGTGGCAGGTCCGGTGGGATAACCGCGTACACGGCCGTGTGACGTATCGTCTTATCCCGGACGTTAGCTTCGTATTCAGCCGCCCCGACTACAAGTTCACGATGCTGGCCAGCTTCCTCATAACTGGCTATGGCTCGTTGAATGCATTTCTGTAGGCGCGTAGTCTGAGCGAGACTGCTGGATGCATATGTGGCCATTCCATGGAGGACTGCCAACACGTCCTATGTGCCTGTCCCCTTTATGTGGATGTGCGTTACCTGGATGGGCTTAGGATCCAGCAGGAGCCATTCGGTGACTGGAACGTGACGGAGACGGTGAGGACCCCGGAGAGCATGCAACTGCTTGAGGACTATGCCCGCAGAGTCTTCAGCAGGCGGCGCTTGCTGCTGGACGATGGAGGATCAGGACCTGGTCAACCAATACCGGACTATAGTCAAAATTGGTAGTAGCATTACTACGAAAGGTTTACCAATACCTTAAATTGGGAGATGATCTCTTTGAAGTGAGTCGCAGGTCTTACCAAAGTTCCTTAAGTTTAGGAGATAAATCCTTGTGATGAGTCGTAGAGCACACCAAAGCCTTAATTTGGTAGACAAATCTTCGTGATGAATCGAAGGGTTTACCAAAGCCTTTATTTAGTAGACAAATCTTTGTGAGGCGTCGCAGGGCTCACCAGAGCCTCCATCTGGAAGATGCGTTCTCTATGGACGCATCGAAGGTCTGACCAAAGTCCTTAAATTTGGGAGACAAATCTTAGTGATGCGTCGAAGGGCAGACCAAAGCCTTAATTTGGTAGGTTTCCTCTTTATGAGATAGCCGCAGGTGCTCACCCAGTTCCTGGTTGTCGGAAACCGAAATGGGTAGCATTTTCGGCTGCGAACAGCCGATCAAAGCTGTTAATTTGAGCCACGGGATGGGCTGGTGGCCAAAGCCAGCCCAATTGAGGCTGGCCCCCTTTAGTGGGAGTATCGCGGTGGCTGTGGTTTTAAAAATAGTTGTTTTCAACATAAAGTTGGTTGACAGCCGGATGCTGTACCCGTAGTCAGCAGAGGTTATGATAGGCCTCGCCTCTTACCAAGGGGAATTAACATGCCCGACAGCATAAATTTCAATTTGGTACTTAAAAGAGTTTCTTTTAAGGGCGTTGGTGGACGCATTGTACTCACCCGCTGTACTATGTGTCACATATGTGGACCGTGGTGGCAAAACCCTCCCGGGGTACACGCCACGTTAAACAAATCTAGGATTACTGTCCCTATCTACTCGAGTTTGCTTCAGACAGTTGCCGCGAGCAACAAGTTTATTGCCTGCAATAAAATACGCGCCCTAAGTGTGTTTAAATCGAGCATTTCGAGATAAGCGATCTTTTTAGTGCGCGTGTGTTGGTGCGACGGTGACTTTTTACCGCTTATCGCTTCTGATTGGCCAGCCAATCAGAAACAAGAACGGACTAATAATTGTAGCATAATTTCGTGTGGCTGCATTTAAAGTAGAGTATGCTTTGCGGGGCTAAATAATTTGCTGCCTATCGTATAGGAGCAGATTATTATTATGATGGAAACGGACGCGAGCAGCAGTGCTGCTAGTTCGTCCAGGTCGACACGTTCGGGTGGACGCAAGAGACGGTGTCGTAGATCGAGTGTCGCGTCGCGAGCAAATGGTCGGGCTGCTCCTGTCGATGCTGCCATGTTGCCGCCGCCTACGGATTCTCCACCTGGGAAAGTCCGCACGAGAGCTGAAAACTCTGCCAGCGATGTTTCGCTGGCCGCGATTGCTGCTGGAATCAGAACTGTCGCTGCCCCGCTACTGCCCCTGCTGCTGCCCGTGCTGCTGCCCCTGCTGCCGCCTCTGCTGCTGCCCCTGCTGCCGCCTCTGCTGCTGATCCTCTTGCTGAGGATGTGTTGCCGTCGACGTCTGCTGCCGTTGCCGCTGTTGTTGCCCGCCCTGGTGGCCCGAGATCAACTGGAGCTGACTCGGTGAGCTCGAGCTTGATGGTCCAACGTATGTTGGATGAGACATAGTCAGCAATCGTGACGAGCAACAACCCTGAGGAGACACCTCAGCAGGTCGCTTAACATGTTCGCAGAGTAGTTGCGCCCGCCCTTGGTGTACGAGTGCACGAGGTGCGTGAGCTGTAGCGTGGTGGTGCGATTATCCGCACGCCGTCGTCCAGTGAGTTGAAAAAAGTGGTGGCTAGTGCCAAGTTCAGGGAGCTTGGACTTAATGTAAAGCAGAACGCTGCGCTGAGGCCTAAAGTTCAAGTATTGGATGTGGACAGCAGCATCACCGCACAGCAGTTCATGGATGGACTATATAAAAACCACTTCATGGCACGCATGACAAGTGCCGTCTTCGAGAAGTCGGTGAGGATAGCGTCGAAGCCATGGACGAGCACCGTTGGACCCACGGTCACGCTACAGCTGGAGATGGACCAATAGCCCCTGGATATCTTGGAGGAGTCGATGGTTCTCCTTCCGCTGGCGCATGCTTGTGTCGTAGCGTAGGTACGCTTGCCACAGGTGTGTCAGTTTTGACCACAGGGTGAAGGACTGTTGGATGAAGGAGCAGGTCTGCCGTCAATGCGGACAAAGCGGCCATAGTGCCTACAGGTGCAGTAATCCTGTGCGCTGCAGGAACTGCAGCTTTAAGGGGCTGCCGTGTGAGCATCGTATGCTCTCGTCGGTCTGCCCGATTTACGGTGCAGTGCTTGCCAGGGTGGCGGCTAGACATTAACAATGTTTAGTCTTAACCAGGCAAACTGTGGTCGTTGTCGAGCTGCGGTCATCGAGCTCGGAGTCAGAATGATGAATTCTGGCGACAAGTTCGCATTGATCCAGGAGCCTTATGTGGGCCGTGGAGGAAAGATCACTGGATTAACGGCAGGCATGCGAGTCTTTTCCGACCGTCGCAATAAAGCTGCGATAGTCGTAAACGACCAGGAGGTCGTCTGCATGCCTGTCTCTTCGCTCATCACAGAGTTTTGCGTATGCGTGAGTGTGACCGGAAACTTCGGCTCGATTTTCCTCACCTCCGTGTATTGCCAATTTAACGCTGACTTGGAGCCGTACCTGCTGTACATGGATGCGGTGCTGCTCCTAGCCAGCCGCACGCCTGTCATCTATGGCCTTGATGCGAATGCAGTATCCCTCCTGTGGTTCAGTAAGCTTCCCGAGCGCTCTCGGGGCTACTTGAACAGGCAGCAGGGTGAACTGCCAGCAAATTGGGTTCAGGGAAGTCGAGCCGGCGTGCTTAATATCCGCAGCAGTGTGTTCACATTCGATAATCGGAGGGCAAGAGGTGACATCGATGTGACTATCGTCAGTGATTCAGCGTCTACGTGGGCTACGTATGACTGGACTGTAAGCGAGTGGGATTTAAGTGACCACAACATCATTACTGTAGTGGTTTCACTTGATCCGGCGAGCGCAGTTGAGAGATATTCTCCTGTGCCCTCGTGGAAACTCCAGAGTGCTGACTGGCGGCGTTTGGTGATGAGTTGAAGACTGCATCAATGGTGCTTCCTCTGGAGAAGTTTCAACGGATGGCATCGGATCAGGTGTCTGCACGGGGTTGGTGGACTGCCGCCCTCACGGACGCACGCCGTGCGCTCAGGAGAGCCTGGCGAAGGCAGCAGCATGCGTGCCGCACTCATAGTGTGAGTGCAAATGACCTCGCCTCGTGTTTCAGGATCGTCCGAAAGGAATAAGAGAGGATGATGCTCAAGGTGAAAGAGGAAGACTGGAGAAGATGTTGGCGAACACCAAGATGACCTCTGGGGGTCCATCTACAGGATATACCGAGGCCGCAAGACGTGTACCGATATCGGTTGCCTTCGCTGGAACAATCAGCCGGTCGTAACATGGCACGACTGAGTGAGCGTCCTGCTCCGCAGCTGTTTTCCTGCTGCGGAGAGGCCAGTGGACGTTCCCGTTCCTCGCGAAGTACCCCCGTCCCTCGAAATCTTCGAGGTGGAGATATGCATCGCTATAGTTCGTAGCAGACGCTCACCTGGTTTACATGGCATAACTGGAAGTATGGTCAAAGCGGCTTGGCGCGCCATCCCGGAGCTCATGACAGCGATGAATTTTCGCTGTTTGGCAGATGGGTATTTCCCCACTGAGTGGAAGCGCCCGCGTGTGGTGCCTCTTCTCAAAGGCCTCGACAAGGACAGGAGTGATCCAGCGTCCTATCGGGGCATCTGCCTGTTGCCTGTTTTTGGTGAAGTGCTGGAAGGGATCATGGTGAACCGTGTGAAGGAGGTGCTCACGGACGAGAGCCGGTGGCAAATTGGCTTTCGCCCCGGACGCTGCGTCGACGATGTCTGGAGGCACGTCGTAAGTTTTATTGAGGCCAGTTCGGACAAATACGTACTTGGAGTCTTTATTGACTTCAAAGGCGAATTTGATCATGTCGAATTCGATGCAGCTTTACGCTGACTACCGGATCTGGGATGCAGGGAAGTTGAGATCTGGCGCAGCTTCTTTTCGGACCGAAAAGCGAGCATCGAGCGAGTAGCTTTGGCGAAGTCAGTGTTGATGTTACACGTGGCTGCCCGCAGTTGTCCATTAGTGGTCCATTCATTTGGAACATCCTAATGGATGTACTCCTGCGTCGCCTGGAAGCGCACTGCACTTTAAGTACATACGCGGACGATCTTCTGCAGCTCATCGAAGGAAATTCCAGATCTCAACTAGAGCTCAAAGACGCCCAACTTATGGAATTAGTTGGAGGATGGGGCATTCAGGTAGGCGTCTCAGTCTCGTCAATGAAGACTGTGACGATGCTCCTCTAGGGAAATCTGTCGGCTGGCAGACACCCTGCCGTAAGATTTGCGGGAGCCAGCTTACGGTATGTGACCCAATACCGTTACCTGGGCATCACTGTCGGCGAGCGGTTGAGTTTTCTCCCGCATATTGCGTCTCTACGCGATAGGCTGGCCGGAGTTCTTGGAGCCCTTACCCGTGTGCTACGCGTTGACTGGGTATTCAGTCCTCAAGCACGGCGAAGGACTTATGCTGGACTCATTGTGCCTTGTGCACTATTTGGTGCCTTGGTGTGGTACACGACGGCGATGAGACTAGACGGCGCCAATAGGTCGCTCAAGTCCTGCCATAGGCTCATTCTACTTGGATGTTTGCCTACGTGTAGAACGGTATCTAATGATGCCCTTGAAGTGCTTGCTGGAGCTCCACCGCTGGACCTTGTGGCAACGCGAAACTATCCCATGATAGTAGGCGATTGGCTCTACGATCAAGATGTCTCCACTCTTGATCGGAGTATGGGGGGAGCCTTGCTGGACGAACGTTTATTGCTTGAGTGGCAGGTCCGGTGGGATAACTGCGTACACGGCCGTGTGACGTATCGTCTTATCCCGGACGTTAGCTTCGTTTTCAGCCGCCCGACTACAAGTTCACGATGCTGGCCAGCTTCCTCATAACTGGCTACGGCTCGTTGAATGCATTTCTGTAGGCGCGTAGTCTGAGTGAGACTGCTGGATGCATATGTGGCCATTCCATGGAGGACTAGCAACACGTCCTATGTGCCTGTCCCCTTTATGCGGATGTGCGTTACCTGGAAGGGCTTAGGATCCAGCAGGAGCCATCCGGTGACTGGAACGTGACGGAGACGGTGAGGACCCCGGAGAGCATGCAACTGCTTGAGGACTATGCCCGCAGAGTATTCAGCAGGCGGCGCTTGCTGCTGGACGATGGAGGACCAGGACCTGGTCAACCAACACCGGACTGATGAAAGTCAAAATTGGTAGTAGCATTACTACGAAAGGTTGGCCCCCTTCAGTGGGAGTTTCGTGGTGGCTGTGGTCTTAAAAATAGTTGTTCCCCAACATAAAGTTGGGTGACAGCCGGATGCTGTACCCGTAGTCAGCAGAGGTTATCATAGGCCTCGCCTCTTACCAAGGGGAATTAACATGACCGACGGCATAAAATTCAATTTGGTTCTTAAAAGAGTTTATTTTAAGGGCGTTGGTGGACGCATTGTACTCACCGGATGTACTATGTGTCACATATGTGGCAAAAATGTGTACCGTGGTAGCAAACTTCTCCCGGGGTACACGCCACGTTAAACAAATCTAGGATTACTGTCCCTATCTACTCGAGTTTGCTTCAGACAGTTGCCGCGAGCAACAAGTTTATTGCCTGCAATAAAATACACGCGCTAAGTGTGTTTAAATCGAGCATTTCGAGATAAGCGATCTTTTTAGTGCGCGTGTGTTGGTGCGACGGTGACTTTTTACCGCTTATCGCTTCTGATTGGCCAGCCAATCAGAAACATGAACGGACTAATAATTGTAGCATAATTTCGTGTGGCTGCATTTAAAGTAGAGTATGCTTTGCGGGGCTAAATAATTTGCTGCCTATCGTATAGGAGCAGATTATTATTATGATGGAAACGGACGCGAGCTGCAGTGCTGCTAATTCGTCCAGGTCGACACTTTAGTCGTAGATCGAGTGTCGCGTCGCGAGCAAATGGTCGGGCTGCTCCTGTCGATGCTGCCATGTTGCCGCCGCCTACGGATTCTCCACCTAGGAAAGTCCGCACGAGAGCTGATAGCTCTGACAGCGATGTTTCGCTGGCCGCGATTGCTGCTGGAATCAGAACTGTCGCTGCCCCGCTACTGCTCCTGCTGCTGCCCCGCTGCTGCGATTACTGCTGTCCTCGCTGCTTTTACAGCTGCTGCTGCTCCTGCTGCTGCCCGTGCTGCTGCCCCTGTTGCTGCTCCCGCTGCCGACCCAACTGCCGCCTCTGCTGCTGATCCTCTTGCTGAGGATGTGTTGCCGTCGACGTCTGCTGCCGTTGCCGCTGTTGTTGCCCGCTCTGGTGTCCCGAGATCAACTGGAGCTGACTCAGTGAGCTCGGTGAGCTTGTGGTGGTGCGATTATCCGCACGCCGTCGTCCAGTGAGTTGAAAAAAGTGGTGGCTAGTGCAACGGTCAGGGAGCTTGGACTTAATGTAAAGCAGAACGCTGCGCTGAGGCCTAAAGTTCAAGTATTGGATGTGGACAGCAGCATCACCGCACAGCAGTTCATGGATGGACTATATAAAAGCCACTTCATGGAACGCATGACAAGTGCCGTCTTCGAGAACTCGGTGAGGATAGCGTCGAAGCCATGGACGAGCACCATTGGACCCACGGTCGCGCTACAGCTGGAGATGGACCAAAAGCCCCTGGATATCTTGGAGGAGTCGGTGGTTCTCCTTCCGCTGGCGCATGCTAGTGTCGTAGCGTAGGTACGCTTGCCACAGGTGTGTCAGTTTTGACCACAGGGTGAAGGACTGTCGGATGAAGGAGCAGGTCTCCTGTGCGCTGCAGGAACTGCAGCTTTAAGGGGCTGCCGTGTGAGCATCGTATGCTCTCGTCGGTCTGCCCGATTTACGGTGCAGTGCTTGCCAGGGTGGCGGCTAGACATTAACAATGTTTAGTCTCATCCAGGCAAATTGTGGTCGCTGTCGAGCTGCGGTCATCGAGCTCGGAGTCAGAATGATGAATTCTGGCGACAAGTTCGAATTGATCCAGGACCCTTATGTGGGCCGTGGAGGAAAGATCACTGGATTACCGGCAGGCAGGCGACCGTTCCGACCGTCGCAATAAAGCTGCGATAGTCGTAGACGACCAGGAGGTCGTCTGCATGCCTGTCTCTTCGCTCATCACAGAGTTTTGCGTATGCGTGAGTGTGACCGGAAACTTCGGCTCGATTTTCCTCACCTCCGTGTATTGCCAATTTAACGCTGACTTGGAGCCGTACCTGCTGTACATGGATGCGGTGCTGCTGCTAGCCAGCCGCACGCCTGTCATCTATGGCCTTGATGCGAATGCAGTATCCCCCCTGTGGCTCAGTAAGCTTCCCGAGCGCTCTCTGGGCTACTTGAACAGGCAGCGGGGTGAACTGCTAGCAAATTGGGTTCAGGGAAGTCGAGCCGGCGTGCTTAATATCCGCAGCAGTGTATTCACATTCGATAATCGGAAGGCAAGAAGTGACATCGATGTGACTATCGTCAGTGATTCAGCGTCTACGTGGGCTACGTATGACTGGACTGTAAGCGAGTGGGATTTAAGTAAGCACAACATCATTGCTGTTGTGGTATCACTTGATCCGGCGAGCGCAGTTGAGAGATTTTCTCCTGTGCCCTAGTGGAAACTCCAGAGTGCTTACTGGCGGCGTTTGGTGATGAGTTGAAGACTGCATCAATGGTGCTTCCTCTGGAGAAGTTTCACCGGATGGCATCAGATCAGGTGTCTGCACGGGGTTGGTGGACTGCCGCCCTCACGGACGCACGCCGTGCGCTCAGGAGAGCCTGGCGAAGGCAGCAGCATGCGTGCCGCACTCATAGTGTGAGTGCAAATGACCTCGCCTCGTGTTTCAGGATCGTCCGAAAGGAATAAGAGAGGATGATGCACAAGGTGAAAGAGGAAGACTGGAGAAGATCAGCCGGTCGTAACATGGCACGACTGAGTGAGCGTCCTGCTCCGCAGCTTTTTTCCTGCTGCGGAGAGGCCAGTGGACGTTCCCGTTCCTCGCGAAGTACCCCCGTCCCTCGAAATCTTCGAGGTGGAGATATGCATCGCCATAGTTCGTAGCAGACGCTCGCCTGGTTTACATGGCATAACTGGAAGTATGGTCAAAGCGGCTTGGCGCGCCATCCCGGAGCTCATGACAGCGATGAATTCTCGCTGTTTGGCAGACGGGTATTTCCCCACTGAGTGGAAGCGCCCGGGTGTGGTGCCTCTTCTCAAAGGCCTCGACAAGGACAGGAGTGATCCAGCGTCATATCGGGGCATCTGCCTGTTGCCTGTTTTTGGTAAAGTGCTGGAAGGGATCATGGTGAACCGTGTGAAGGAGGTGCTCACGGACGAGAGCCGGTGGCAATTTGGCTTTCGCCCCGGACGCTGCGTCGACGATGTCTGGAGGCACGTCGTAAGTTTTATTGAGGCCAGTTCGGACAAATACGTACTTGGAGTCATTATTGACTTCAAAGGCGAATTTGATCATGTCGAATTCGATGCAGCTTTACGCTGACTATCGGATCTAGGATGCAGGGAAGTTGAGATCTGGCGCAGCTTCTTTTCGGACCGAAAAGCGAAGTCAGTGTTGATGTTACACGTGGCTGCCCGCAGTTGTCCATTAGTGGTCCATTCATTTGGAACATCCTAATGGATGTACTCCTGCGTCGCCTGGAAGCGCACTGCACTTTTAGTGCATACGCGGACGATCTTCTGCTGCTAATTGAAGGAGATTCCAGATCTCAACTAGAGCTCAAAGGCGCCCAACTAATGGAATTAGTTCGAGGATGGGGCATTGAGGTAGGCGTCTCAGTCTCATCAACGAAGACTGTGACGATGCTCCTCAAGGGAAATCTGTCGGCTGGCAGACACCCTGCCGTAAGATTTGCGGGAGCAAGCTTACGGTATGTGACCCAATACCGTTACCTGGGCATCACGGTCGGCGAGCGGTTGAGTTTTCTCCCGCATATTGCGTCTCTACGCGATCGGCTGACCGGAGTTGTCGGAGCCCTGACCGGTGTGCTACGCGTGTACTGGGGATTCAGTCCGCAAGCACGGCGAAGGACTTATGCTGGACTCATGGTGCCTTGTCCACTATTTGGTGCCTTGGTGTGGTACACGACGGCGATGAGACTAGACGGCGCCAATAGGTCGCTTAAGTCCTGCCATAGGCTCATTCTACTTGGATGTTTGCCTACGTGTAGAACGGTATCTAATGATGCCCTTGAAGTGCTTGCTGGAGCTCCACCGCTGGACCTTGTGGCAACGTGTGCAGCGATGCAGTTTAAATTGAAGCGGAACTACCCCATGAGAGTAGGCGATTGGCTCTACGATCAAGATGTCTCCACTCTTGATCGGAGTATGAGGAGAGCCTTGCTGGACGAACGTTTATTGCGTGAGTGGCAGGTCCGGTGGGATAACTGCGTACACGGCCGTGTGACGTATCGTCTTATCCCGGACGTTAGCTTCGTTTTCAGCCGCCCCGACTACAAGTTCACGATGCTGGCCAGCTTCCTCATAACTGGCTATGGCTCGTTGAATGCATTTCTACAGGCGCGTAGTCTGAGCGAGACTGCTGGATGCATATGTGGCCATTCCATGGAGGACTAGCAACACGTCCTATGTGCCTATCCCCTTTATGCGGATGTGCGTTACCTGGAAGGGATTAGGATCCAGCAGGAGCCATCCGGTGACTGGAAGTGACGGAGACGGTGAGGACCCCGGAGAGCATGCAACTGCTTGAGGACTATGCCCGCACAGCCTTCAGCAGGCGGCGCTTGCTGCTGGACGATGGAGAACCAGGACCTGGTCAACCAATACCGGACTATAGTCAAAACTGGTAGTAGCATTACTACGAAAGGTTTACCAATACCTTAAATTGGGAGATGATCTCTTTGAAGTGAGTCGCAGGTCTTACCAAAGTTCCTTAAGTTTAGGAGATAAATCCTTGTGATGAGTCGTAGGGCACACCAAAGCCTTAATTTGGTAGACAAATCTTCGTGATGAATCGAAGGGCTTACCAAAGCCTTAATTTAGTAGACAAATCTTTGTGAGGCGTCGCAGGGCTCACCAGAGCCTCAATCTGGAAGATGCGTTCTCTATGGACGCATCGAAGGTCTGACCAAAGTCCTTAAATTTGGGAGACAAATCTTAGTGATGAGTCGAAGGGCAGACCAAAGCCTTAATTTGGTAGGCTTTCTCTTTATGAGATAGCCGCAGGTGCTCACCCAGTTCCTGGTTGTCGGAAACTGAAATGGGTAGCAGTTTCGGCTGCGAACAGCCGATCGAAACTGTTAATTTGAACCACGGGATGGGCTGGTGGCCAAGGCCAGCCGATTTGAGGCTGGCCCCCTTTAGTGGGAGTATCGTGGTGGCTGTGGTCTTAAAAATAGTTGTTCCCCAACATAAAGTTGGGTGACAGCCGGATGCTGTACCCGTAGTCAGCAGAGGTTATGATAGGCCTCGCCTCTTACCAAGGGGAATTAACATGACCGACGGCATAAAATTCAATTTGGTTCTTAAAAGAGTTTATTTTAAGGGCGTTGGTGGACGCATTGTACTCACCGGATGTACTATGTGTCACATATGTGGCAAAAATGTGTACCGTGGTAGCAAACTTCTCCCGGGGTACACGCCACGTTAAACAAATCTAGGATTACTGTCCCTATCTACTCGAGTTTGCTTCAGACAGTTGCCGCGAGCAACAAGTTTATTGCCTGCAATAAAATACACGCGCTAAGTGTGTTTAAATCGAGCATTTCGAGATAAGCGATCTTTTTAGTGCGCGTGTGTTGGTGCGACGGTGACTTTTTACCGCTTATCGCTTCTGATTGGCCAGCCAATCAGAAACAAGAACGGACTAATAATTGTAGCATAATTTCGTGTGGCTGCATTTAAAGTAGAGTATGCTTTGCGGGGCTAAATAATTTGCTGCCTATCGTATAGGAGCAGATTATTATTATGATGGAAACGGACGCGAGCAGCAGTGCTGCTAGTTCGTCCAGGTCGCCACGTTCGGGTGGACGCAAGAGACGGGGTCGTAGATCGAGTGTCGCGTCGCGAGCGAATGGTCGGGCTGCTACTATCGATGCTGCCATGTTGCCGCCGCCTACGGATTTTCCGCCTAGGAAAGTCCGCACGAGAGCTGATAGCTCTGACAGCGATGTTTCGCTGGCCGCGATTGCTGCTGGAATCAGAACTGTCGCTGCCCCGCTGCTGCCCCGCTGCTGCCCTTACTGCTGTCCTCGCTGCTGTTACAGCTGCTGCTGTTCCTGCTGCTGCTCCTGCTGCCGCCCCTGCTGCCGCCTCTGCTGCTGATCCTCTTGATGAGGATGTGTTGCCGTCGACGTCTGCTGCCGTTGCCGCTGTTGTTGCCCGCTCTGGTGTCCCGAGATCAACTGGAGCTGACTCAGTGAGCTCGGTGAGCTTGTGGTGGTGCGATTATCCGCACGCCGTCGTCCAGTGAGTTGAAAAAAGTGGTGGCTAGTGCAACGGTCAGGGAGCTTGGACTTAATGTAAAGCAGAACGCTGCGCTGAGGCCTAAAGTTCAAGTATTGGATGTGGACAGCAGCATCACCGCACAACAGTTCATGGATGGACTATATAAAAACCACTTCATGGAACGCATGACAAGTGCCGTCTTCGAGAAGTCGGTGAGGATAGCGTCGAAGCCATGGACGAGCACCGTTGGACCCACGGTCACGCTACAGCTGGAGATGGACCAAAAGCCCCTGGATATCTTGGAGGAGTCGGTGGTTCTCCTTCCGCTGGCGCATGCTAGTGTCGTAGCGTAGGTACGCTTGTCACAGGTGTGTCAGTTTTGACCACAGGGTGAAGGACTGTCGGATGAAGGAGCAGGTCTGCCGTCAATGCGGATAAAGCGGCCATAGTGCCTACAGGTGCAGTAAGCTCCTGTGCGCTGCAGGAACTGCAGATTTAAGGGGCTGCCGTGTGAGCATCGTATGCTCTCGTCGGTCTGCCCGATTTACGGTGCAGTGCTTGCCAGAGTGGCGGCTAGACATTAACAATGTTTAGTCTCATCCAGGCCAATTGTGGTCGCTGTCGAGCTGCGGTCATCGAGCTCGGAGTCAGAATGATGAATTCTGGCGACAAGTTCGCATTGATCCAGGACCCTTATGTGGGCCGTGGAGGAAAGATCACTGGATTAACGGCAGGCATGCGAGTCTTTTCCGACCGTCGCAATAAAGCTGCGATAGTCGTAAACGACCAGGAGGTCGTCTGCATGCCTGTCTCTTCGCTCATCACAGAGTTTTGCGTATGCGTGAGTGTGACCAAAAACTTCGGCCCGATTTTCCTCACCTCCGTGTATTGCCAATTTAACGCTGATTTGGAGCCGTACCTGCTGTACATGGATGCGGTGCTGCTGCTAGTTAGCCGCACGCCTGTAATCTATGGCCTTGATGCGAATGCAGTATCCCCCCTGCGGTTCAGTAAGCTTCCCGAGCGCTCTCGGGGCTACTTGAACAGGCAGTGGGGTGAACTGCTAGCAAATTGGGTTCAGGGAAGTCGAGCCGGCGTGCTTAATGTCCGCAGGAGTGTATTCACATTCGATAATCGGAGGGCAAGGAGTGACATCGATGTGACTATCGTCAGTGATTCAGCGTCTATGTGGGCTACGTATGACTGGACTGTAAGCGAGTGGGATTTAAGTAAGCACAACATCATTGCTGCAGTTGAGAGATATTCTCCTGTGCCCTCGTGGAAACTCCAGAGTGCTGACTGGCGGCGTTTGGTGATGAGTTGAAGACTGCATCAATGGAGCTTTCTCTGGAGAAGTTTCACCGGATGGCATCAGATCAGGTGTCTGCACGGGGTTGGTGGACTGCCGCCCTCACGGACGCACGCCGTGCGCTCAGGAGAGCCTGGCGAAGGCAGCAGCATGCGTGCCGCACTCATAGTGTGAGTGCAAATGACCTCGCCTCGTGTTTCAGGATCGTCCGAAAGGAATAAGAGAGGATGATGCTCAAGGTGAAAGAAGAAGACTGGAGAAGATCAGCCGGTCGTAACATGGCACGACTGAGTGAGCGTCCTGCTCCGCAGCTTTTTCCGCGATCGGCTGACCGGAGTTGTCGGAGCCCTGACCCGTGTACAACGCGTTGACTGGGGATTCAGTCCGCAAGCACGGCGAAGGACTTATGCTGGACTCATGGTGCCTTGTCCACTATTTGGTGCCTTGGTGTGGTACACGACGGCGATGAGACTAGACGGCGCCAATAGGTCGCTTAAGTCCTGCCATAGGCTCATTCTACTTGGATGTTTGCCTACGTGTAGAACGGTATCTAATGATGCCCTTGAAGTGCTTGCTGGAGCTCCACCGCTGGACCTTGTGGCAACGTGTGCAGCGATGCAGTTTAAATTGAAGCGGAACTACCCCATGAGAGTAGGCGATTGGCTCTACGATCAAGATGTCTCCACTCTTGATCGGAGTATGAGGAGAGCCTTGCTGGACGAACGTTTATTGCGTGAGTGGCAGGTCCGGTGGGATAACTGCGTACACGGCCGTGTGACGTATCGTCTTATCCCGGACGTTAGCTTCGTTTTCAGCCGCCCCGACTACAAGTTCACGATGCTGGCCAGCTTCCTCATAACTGGCTATGGCTCGTTGAATGCATTTCTACAGGCGCGTAGTCTGAGCGAGACTGCTGGATGCATATGTGGCCATTCCATGGAGGACTAGCAACACGTCCTATGTGCCTATCCCCTTTATGCGGATGTGCGTTACCTGGAAGGGATTAGGATCCAGCAGGAGCCATCCGGTGACTGGAAGTGACGGAGACGGTGAGGACCCCGGAGAGCATGCAACTGCTTGAGGACTATGCCCGCACAGCCTTCAGCAGGCGGCGCTTGCTGCTGGACGATGGAGAACCAGGACCTGGTCAACCAATACCGGACTATAGTCAAAACTGGTAGTAGCATTACTACGAAAGGTTTACCAATACCTTAAATTGGGAGATGATCTCTTTGAAGTGAGTCGCAGGTCTTACCAAAGTTCCTTAAGTTTAGGAGATAAATCCTTGTGATGAGTCGTAGGGCACACCAAAGCCTTAATTTGGTAGACAAATCTTCGTGATGAATCGAAGGGCTTACCAAAGCCTTAATTTAGTAGACAAATCTTTGTGAGGCGTCGCAGGGCTCACCAGAGCCTCAATCTGGAAGATGCGTTCTCTATGGACGCATCGAAGGTCTGACCAAAGTCCTTAAATTTGGGAGACAAATCTTAGTGATGAGTCGAAGGGCAGACCAAAGCCTTAATTTGGTAGGCTTTCTCTTTATGAGATAGCCGCAGGTGCTCACCCAGTTCCTGGTTGTCGGAAACTGAAATGGGTAGCAGTTTCGGCTGCGAACAGCCGATCGAAACTGTTAATTTGAACCACGGGATGGGCTGGTGGCCAAGGCCAGCCGATTTGAGGCTGGCCCCCTTTAGTGGGAGTATCGTGGTGGCTGTGGTCTTAAAAATAGTTGTTCCCCAACATAAAGTTGGGTGACAGCCGGATGCTGTACCCGTAGTCAGCAGAGGTTATGATAGGCCTCGCCTCTTACCAAGGGGAATTAACATGACCGACGGCATAAAATTCAATTTGGTTCTTAAAAGAGTTTATTTTAAGGGCGTTGGTGGACGCATTGTACTCACCGGATGTACTATGTGTCACATATGTGGCAAAAATGTGTACCGTGGTAGCAAACTTCTCCCGGGGTACACGCCACGTTAAACAAATCTAGGATTACTGTCCCTATCTACTCGAGTTTGCTTCAGACAGTTGCCGCGAGCAACAAGTTTATTGCCTGCAATAAAATACACGCGCTAAGTGTGTTTAAATCGAGCATTTCGAGATAAGCGATCTTTTTAGTGCGCGTGTGTTGGTGCGACGGTGACTTTTTACCGCTTATCGCTTCTGATTGGCCAGCCAATCAGAAACAAGAACGGACTAATAATTGTAGCATAATTTCGTGTGGCTGCATTTAAAGTAGAGTATGCTTTGCGGGGCTAAATAATTTGCTGCCTATCGTATAGGAGCAGATTATTATTATGATGGAAACGGACGCGAGCAGCAGTGCTGCTAGTTCGTCCAGGTCGCCACGTTCGGGTGGACGCAAGAGACGGGGTCGTAGATTGAGTGTCGCGTCGCGAGCGAATGGTCGGGCCGCTACTATCGATGCTGCCATGTTGCCGCCGCCTACGGATTTTCCGCCTAGGAAAGTCCGCACGAGAGCTGATAGCTCTGACAGCGATGTTTCGCTGGCCGCGATTGCTGCTGGAATCAGAACTGTCGCTGCCCCGCTGCTGCCCCGCTGCTGCCCTTACTGCTGTCCTCGCTGCTGTTACAGCTGCTGCTGTTCCTGCTGCTGCTCCTGCTGCCGCCCCTGCTGCCGCCTCTGCTGCTGATCCTCTTGATGAGGATGTGTTGCCGTCGACGTCTGCTGCCGTTGCCGCTGTTGTTGCCCGCTCTGGTGTCCCGAGATCAACTGGAGCTGACTCAGTGAGCTCGGTGTGCTTGTGGTGGTGCGATTATCCGCACGCCGTCGTCCAGTGAGTTGAAAAAAGTGGTGGCTAGTGCAACGGTCAGGGAGCTTGGACTTAATGTAAAGCAGAACGCTGCGCTGAGGCCTAAAGTTCAAGTATTGGATGTGGACAGCAGCATCACCGCACAGCAGTTCATGGATGGACTATATAAAAACCACTTCATGGAACGCATGACAAGTGCCGTCTTCGAGAAGTCGGTGAGGATAGCGTCGAAGCCATGGACGAGCACCGTTGGACCCACGGTCACGCTACAGCTGGAGATGGACCAAAAGCCCCTGGATATCTTGGAGGAGTCGGTGGTTCTCCTTCCGCTGGCGCATGCTAGTGTCGTAGCGTAGGTACGCTTGCCACAGGTGTGTCAGTTTTGACCACAGGGTGAAGGACTGTCGGATGAAGGAGCAGGTCTGCCGTCAATGCGGATAAAGCGGCCATAGTGCCTACAGGTGCAGTAAGCTCCTGTGCGCTGCAGGAACTGCAGATTTAAGGGGCTGCCGTGTGAGCATCGTATGCTCTCGTCGGTCTGCCCGATTTACGGTGCAGTGCTTGCCAGAGTGGCGGCTAGACATTAACAATGTTTAGTCTCATCCAGGCAAATTGTGGTCGCTGTCGAGCTGCGGTCATCGAGCTCGGAGTCAGAATGATGAATTCTGGCGACAAGTTCGAATTGATCCAGGACCCTTATGTGGGCCGTGGAGGAAAGATCACTGGATTAACGGCAGGCATGCGAGTCTTTTCCGACCGTCGCAATAAAGCTGCGATAGTCGTAAACGACCAGGAGGTCGTCTGCATGCCTGTCTCTTCGCTCATCACAGAGTTTTGCGTATGCGTGAGTGTGACCAAAAACTTCGGCCCGATTTTCCTCACCTCCGTGTATTGCCAATTTAACGCTGATTTGGAGCCGTACCTGCTGTACATGGATGCGGTGCTGCTGCTAGTTAGCCGCACGCCTGTAATCTATGGCCTTGATGCGAATGCAGTATCCCCCCTGCGGTTCAGTAAGCTTCCCGAGCGCTCTCGGGGCTACTTGAACAGGCAGTGGGGTGAACTGCTAGCAAATTGGGTTCAGGGAAGTCGAGCCGGCGTGCTTAATGTCCGCAGGAGTGTATTCACATTCGATAATCGGAGGGCAAGGAGTGACATCGATGTGACTATCGTCAGTGATTCAGTGTCTATGTGGGCTACGTATGACTGGACTGTAAGCGAGTGGGATTTAAGTAAGCACAACATCATTGCTGCAGTTGAGAGATATTCTCCTGTGCCCTCGTGGAAACTCCAGAGTGCTGACTGGCGGCGTTTGGTGATGAGTTGAAGACTGCATCAATGGAGCTTTCTCTGGAGAAGTTTCACCGGATGGCATCAGATCAGGTGTCTGCACGGGGTTGGTGGACTGCCGCCCTCACGGACGCACGCCGTGCGCTCAGGAGAGCCTGGCGAAGGCAGCAGCATGCGTGCCGCACTCATAGTGTGAGTGCAAATGACCTCGCCTCGTGTTTCAGGATCGTCCGAAAGGAATAAGAGAGGATGATGCTCAAGGTGAAAGAAGAAGACTGGAGAAGATCAGCCGGTCGTAACATGGCACGACTGAGTGAGCGTCCTGCTCCGCAGCTTTTTCCGCGATCGGCTGACCGGAGCTGTCGGAGCCCTGACCCGTGTACAACGCGTTGACTGGGGATTCAGTCCGCAAGCACGGCGAAGGACTTATGCTGGACTCATGGTGCCTTGTCCACTATTTGGTGCCTTGGTGTGGTACACGACGGCGATGAGACTAGACGGCGCCAATAGGTCGCTTAAGTCCTGCCATAGGCTCATTCTACTTGGATGTTTGCCTACGTGTAGAACGGTATCTAATGATGCCCTTGAAGTGCTTGCTGGAGCTCCACCGCTGGACCTTGTGGCAACGTGTGCAGCGATGCAGTTTAAATTGAAGCGGAACTACCCCATGAGAGTAGGCGATTGGCTCTACGATCAAGATGTCTCCACTCTTGATCGGAGTATGAGGAGAGCCTTGCTGGACGAACGTTTATTGCGTGAGTGGCAGGTCCGGTGGGATAACTGCGTACACGGCCGTGTGACGTATCGTCTTATCCCGGACGTTAGCTTCGTTTTCAGCCGCCCCGACTACAAGTTCACGATGCTGGCCAGCTTCCTCATAACTGGCTATGGCTCGTTGAATGCATTTCTACAGGCGCGTAGTCTGAGCGAGACTGCTGGATGCATATGTGGCCATTCCATGGAGGACTAGCAACACGTCCTATGTGCCTATCCCCTTTATGCGGATGTGCGTTACCTGGAAGGGATTAGGATCCAGCAGGAGCCATCCGGTGACTGGAAGTGACGGAGACGGTGAGGACCCCGGAGAGCATGCAACTGCTTGAGGACTATGCCCGCACAGCCTTCAGCAGGCGGCGCTTGCTGCTGGACGATGGAGAACCAGGACCTGGTCAACCAATACCGGACTATAGTCAAAACTGGTAGTAGCATTACCACGAAAGGTTTACCAATACCTTAAATTGGGAGATGATCTCTTTGAAGTGAGTCGCAGGTCTTACCAAAGTTCCTTAAGTTTAGGAGATAAATCCTTGTGATGAGTCGTAGGGCACACCAAAGCCTTAATTTGGTAGACAAATCTTCGTGATGAATCGAAGGGCTTACCAAAGCCTTAATTTAGTAGACAAATCTTTGTGAGGCGTCGCAGGGCTCACCAGAGCCTCAATCTGGAAGATGCGTTCTCTATGGACGCATCGAAGGTCTGACCAAAGTCCTTAAATTTGGGAGACAAATCTTAGTGATGAGTCGAAGGGCAGACCAAAGCCTTAATTTGGTAGGCTTTCTCTTTATGAGATAGCCGCAGGTGCTCACCCAGTTCCTGGTTGTCGGAAACTGAAATGGGTAGCAGTTTCGGCTGCGAACAGCCGATCGAAACTGTTAATTTGAACCACGGGATGGGCTGGTGGCCAAGGCCAGCCGATTTGAGGCTGGCCCCCTTTAGTGGGAGTATCGTGGTGGCTGTGGTCTTAAAAATAGTTGTTCCCCAACATAAAGTTGGGTGACAGCCGGATGCTGTACCCGTAGTCAGCAGAGGTTATGATAGGCCTCGCCTCTTACCAAGGGGAATTAACATGACCGACGGCATAAAATTCAATTTGGTTCTTAAAAGAGTTTATTTTAAGGGCGTTGGTGGACGCATTGTACTCACCGGATGTACTATGTGTCACATATGTGGCAAAAATGTGTACCGTGGTAGCAAACTTCTCCCGGGGTACACGCCACGTTAAACAAATCTAGGATTACTGTCCCTATCTACTCGAGTTTGCTTCAGACAGTTGCCGCGAGCAACAAGTTTATTGCCTGCAATAAAATACACGCGCTAAGTGTGTTTAAATCGAGCATTTCGAGATAAGCGATCTTTTTAGTGCGCGTGTGTTGGTGCGACGGTGACTTTTTACCGCTTATCGCTTCTGATTGGCCAGCCAATCAGAAACAAGAACGGACTAATAATTGTAGCATAATTTCGTGTGGCTGCATTTAAAGTAGAGTATGCTTTGCGGGGCTAAATAATTTGCTGCCTATCGTATAGGAGCAGATTATTATTATGATGGAAACGGACGCGAGCAGCAGTGCTGCTAGTTCGTCCAGGTCGCCACGTTCGGGTGGACGCAAGAGGCGGGGTCGTAGATCGAGTGTCGCGTCGCGAGCGAATGGTCGGGCTGCTACTATCGATGCTGCCATGTTGCCGCCGCCTACGGATTTTCCGCCTAGGAAAGTCCGCACGAGAGCTGATAGCTCTGACAGCGATGTTTCGCTGGCCGCGATTGCTGCTGGAATCAGAACTGTCGCTGCCCCGCTGCTGCCCCGCTGCTGCCCTTACTGCTGTCCTCGCTGCTGTTACAGCTGCTGCTGTTCCTGCTGCTGCTCCTGCTGCCGCCCCTGCTGTCGCCTCTGCTGCTGATCCTCTTGATGAGGATGTGTTGCCGTCGACGTCTGCTGCCGTTGCCGCTGTTGTTGCCCGCTCTGGTGTCCCGAGATCAACTGGAGCTGACTCAGTGAGCTCGGTGTGCTTGTGGTGGTGCGATTATCCACACGCCGTCGTCCAGTGAGTTGAAAAAAGTGGTGGCTAGTGCAACGGTCAGGGAGCTTGGACTTAATGTAAAGCAGAACGCTGCGCTGAGGCCTAAAGTTCAAGTATTGGATGTGGACAGCAGCATCACCGCACAGCAGTTCATGGATGGACTATATAAAAACCACTTCATGGAACGCATGACAAGTGCCGTCTTCGAGAAGTCGGTGAGGATAGCGTCGAAGCCATGGACGAGCACCGTTGGACCCACGGTCACGCTACAGCTGGAGATGGACCAAAAGCCCCTGGATATCTTGGAGGAGTCGGTGGTTCTCCTTCCGCTGGCGCATGCTAGTGTCGTAGCGTAGGTACGCTTGCCACAGGTGTGTCAGTTTTGACCACAGGGTGAAGGACTGTCGGATGAAGGAGCAGGTCTGCCGTCAATGCGGATAAAGCGGCCATAGTGCCTACAGGTGCAGTAAGCTCCTGTGCGCTGCAGGAACTGCAGATTTAAGGGGCTGCCGTGTGAGCATCGTATGCTCTCGTCGGTCTGCCCGATTTACGGTGCAGTGCTTGCCAGAGTGGCGGCTAGACATTAACAATGTTTAGTCTCATCCAGGCAAATTGTGGTCGCTGTCGAGCTGCGGTCATCGAGCTCGGAGTCAGAATGATGAATTCTGGCGACAAGTTCGAATTGATCCAGGACCCTTATGTGGGCCGTGGAGGAAAGATCACTGGATTAACGGCAGGCATGCGAGTCTTTTCCGACCGTCGCAATAAAGCTGCGATAGTCGTAAACGACCAGGAGGTCGTCTGCATGCCTGTCTCTTCGCTCATCACAGAGTTTTGCGTATGCGTGAGTGTGACCAAAAACTTCGGCCCGATTTTCCTCACCTCCGTGTATTGCCAATTTAACGCTGATTTGGAGCCGTACCTGCTGTACATGGATGCGGTGCTGCTGCTAGTTAGCCGCACGCCTGTAATCTATGGCCTTGATGCGAATGCAGTATCCCCCCTGCGGTTCAGTAAGCTTCCCGAGCGCTCTCGGGGCTACTTGAACAGGCAGTGGGGTGAACTGCTAGCAAATTGGGTTCAGGGAAGTCGAGCCGGCGTGCTTAATGTCCGCAGGAGTGTATTCACATTCGATAATCGGAGGGCAAGGAGTGACATCGATGTGACTATCGTCAGTGATTCAGTGTCTATGTGGGCTACGTATGACTGGACTGTAAGCGAGTGGGATTTAAGTAAGCACAACATCATTGCTGCAGTTGAGAGATATTCTCCTGTGCCCTCGTGGAAACTCCAGAGTGCTGACTGGCGGCGTTTGGTGATGAGTTGAAGACTGCATCAATGGAGCTTTCTCTGGAGAAGTTTCACCGGATGGCATCAGATCAGGTGTCTGCACGGGGTTGGTGGACTGCCGCCCTCACGGACGCACGCCGTGCGCTCAGGAGAGCCTGGCGAAGGCAGCAGCATGCGTGCCGCACTCATAGTGTGAGTGCAAATGACCTCGCCTCGTGTTTCAGGATCGTCCGAAAGGAATAAGAGAGGATGATGCTCAAGGTGAAAGAAGAAGACTGGAGAAGATCAGCCGGTCGTAACATGGCACGACTGAGTGAGCGTCCTGCTCCGCAGCTTTTTCCCTGCTGCGGAGAGGCCAGTGGACGTTCCCGTTCTTCGCGAAGTACCCCCGTCCCTCGAAATCTTCGAGGTGGAGATATGCATCGCCATAGTTCGTAGCAGACGCTCACCTGGTTTACATGGCATAACTGGAAGTATGGTCAAAGCGGCTTGGCGCGCCATCCCGGAGCTCATGACAGCGATGAATTCTCGCTGTTTGGCAGACGGGTATTTCCCCACTGAGTGGAAGCGCCCGGGTGTGGTGCCTCTTCTCAAAGGCCTCGACAAGGACAGGAGTGATCCAGCGTCCTATCATGGTGATGGGATCATGGTGAACCGTGTGAAGGAGGTGCTCACGGACGAGAGCCGGTGGCAATTTGGCTTTCGCCCCGGACGCTGCGTCGAGGATGCCTGGAGGCACGTCGTAAGTTTTATTGAGGCCAGTTCGGACAAATACGTACTTGGAGTCATTATTGACTTCAAAGGCGAATTTGATCATGTCGAATTCGATGCAGCTTTACGCTGACTATCGGATCTAGGATGCAGGGAAGTTGAGATCTGGCGCAGCTTCTTTTCGGACCGAAAAGCGAAGTCAGTGTTGATGTTACACGTGGCTGCCCGCAGTTGTCCATTAGTGGTCCATTCATTTGGAACATCCTAATGGATGTACTCCTGCGTCGCCTGGAAGCGCACTGCACTTTTAGTGCATACGCGGACGATCTTCTGCTGCTAATCGAAGGAGATTCCAGATCTCAACTAGAGCTCAAAGGCGCCTTACTAATGAAATTAGTTCGAGGATGGGGCATTGAGGTAGGCGTCTCAGTCTCATCAACGAAGACTGTGACGATGCTCCTCAAGGGAAATCTGTCGGCTGGCAGACACCCTGCCGTAAGATTTGCGGGAGCAAGCTTACGGTATGTGACCCAATACCGTTACCTGGGCGTCACGGTCGGCGAGCGGTTGAGTTTTCTCTCACATATTGCGTCTCTACGCGATCGGCTGACCGGAGTTGTCGGAGCCCTGACCCGTGTACAACGCGTTGACTGGGGATTCAGTCCGCAAGCACGGCGAAGGACTTATGCTGGACTCATGGTGCCTTGTCCACTATTTGGTGCCTTGGTGTGATACACGACGGCGATGAAACTAGACGGCGCCAATAGGTCGCTCAAGTCCTGCCATAGGCTCATTCTACTTGGATGTTTGCCTACGTGTAGAACGGTATCTAATGATGCCCTTGAAGTGCTTGCTGGAGCTCCACCGCTGGACCTTGTGGCAACGTGTGCAGCGATGCAGTTTAAATTGAAGCGGAACTACCCCATGAGAGTAGGCGATTGGCTCTACGATCAAGATGTCTCCACTCTTGAACGGAGTATGAGGAGAGCCTTGCTGGACGAACGTTTATTGCGTGAGTGGCAGGTCCGGTGGGATAACTGCGTACACGGCCGTGTGACGTATCGTCTTATCCCGGACGTTAGCTTCGTTTTCAGCCGCCCCGACTTCAAGTTCACGATGCTGGCCAGTTTCCTCATAACTGGCTATGGCTCGTTGAATGCATTTCTGCAGGCGCGTAGTCTGAGCGAGACTGCTGGATGCATATGTAGCCATTCCATGGAGGACTGGCAACACGTCCTATGTGCCTGTCCCCTTTATGCGGATGTGCGTTACCTGGAAGGGCTTAGGATCCAGCAGGAGCCATCCGGTGACTGGAACGTGACGGAGACGGTGACGACCCCGGAGAGCATTCAACTGCTTGAGGACTATGCCCGCACAGTCTTCAGCAGGCGGCGCTTGCTGCTGGACGATGGAGGACCAGGACCTGGTCAACCAGTACCGGACTGATGATAGTCAAAACTGGTAGTAGCATTACTACGAAAGGTTTACCATTACCTTAAATTGGGAGATGATCTCTGTGAAGTGAGTCGCAGGTCTTACCAAAGTTCCTTAAGTTTAGGAGATAAATCCTTGTGATGAGTCGTAGAGCACACCAAAGCCTTAATTTGGTAGACAAATCTTCGTGATGAATCGAAGGGCTTACCAAAGCCTTAATTTAGTAGACAAATCTTTGTGAGGCGTCGCAGGGCTCACCAGAGCCTCAATCTGGAAGATGCGTTCTCTATGGACGCATCGAAGGTCTGACCAAAGTCCTTAAATTTGGGAGACAAATCTTAGTGATGAGTCGAAGGGCAGACCAAAGCCTTAATTTGGTGGGCTTTCTCTTTATGAGATAGCCGCAGGTGCTCACCCAGTTCCTGGTTGTCGGAAACCGAAATGGGTAGCAGTTTCGGCTGCGAACAGCCGATCGAAACTGTTAATTTGAACCACGGGATGGGCTGGTGGCCAAGGCCAGCCCAATTGAGGCTGGCCCCCTTTAGTGGGAGTATCGTGGTGGCTGTGGTTTTAAAAATAGTTGTTTTCAACATAAAGTTGGGTGACAGCCGGATGCTGTACCCATAGTCAGCAGAGGTTATGATAGGCCTCGCCTTTTACCAAGGGGAATTAATATGCCCGACAGCATAAAATTAAATTTGGCACTTAAAAGAGTTTATTTTAATGGCGTTGGTGGACGCATTGTACTCACCTTATGTACTATGTGTCACATATGTGGCAAAAATGTGTACCGTGGTAGCAAACCCCTCCCGGGGTACACGCCACGTTAAACAAATCTAGGATTACTGTCCCTATCTACTCGAGTTTGCTTCAGACAGTTGCCGCGAGCAGTCGTGTTTGCGCATCGCTTTAGCAGACTTTCAGCAACAAGTTTATTGCCTGCAATAAAATACGCGCGCTAAGTGTGTTTAAATCGAGCATTTCGAGATAAGCGATCTTTTTAGTGCGCGTGTGTTGGTGCGACGGTGACTTTTTACCGCTTATCGCTTCTGATTGGCCAGCCAATCAGAAACAAGAACGGACTGATAATTGTAGCATACTTTCGTGTGGCTGCATTTAAAGTAGAGTATGCTTTGCGGGGCTAAATAATTTGCTGCTTATCGTATAGGAGCAGATTATTATTATGATGGAAACGGACGCGAGCAGCAGTGCTGCTAGTTCGTCCAGGTCGACAGTTAGGGTGAACGCCCGGTGCCCGTGCTGCTGCCCCTGCTGCCGCCCCTGCTGCTGCCCCTGCTGCCGCCTCTTCTGCTGATCCTCTTGATGAGGATGTGTTGCTGTCGACGTCTGCTGCCGTTGCCGCTGTTGTTGCCCGCTCTGGTGTCCCGAGATCAACTGGAGCTATCTCGGTATGCTCGAGCTTGATGGTCCAACGTATGTTGGATGAGACATAGTCAGCAATCGTGACGAGCAACAACCCTGAGGAGACACCTCAGCAGGTCGCTGAACGTGTTCGCAGGGAAGTTGCGCCCGCCCTTGGTGTACGAGTGCACGAAGTGCGTGAGCTGAAGCACGGTGGTGCGATTATCCGCTCGCCGTCGTTCAGTGAGTTGAAAAAACTGGTGGCTGGTGCTAAGTTCAGGGAGCTTGGACTTGATGTTAAGCAGAACGCTGCGCTGAGGCCTAAAGTTCAAGTATTGGATGTGGACAGCAGCATCACCGCACAGCAGTTCATGGATGGACTATATAAAAACCACTTCATGGAACGCATGACAAGTGCCGTCTTCGAGAAGTCGGTGAGGATAGCGTCGAAGCCATGGACGAGCACCGTTGGACCCACGGTCACGCTACAGCTGGAGATGGACCAAAAGCCCCTGGATATCTTGGAGGAGTCGGTGGTTCTCCTTCCGCTGGCGCATGCTAGTGTCGTAGCGTAGGTACGCTTGCCACAGGTGTGTCAGTTTTGACCACAGGGTGAAGGACTGTCGGATGAAGGAGCAGGTCTGCCGTCAATGCGGATAAAGCGGCCATAGTGCCTACAGGTGCAGTAAGCTCCTGTGCGCTGCTTAAGGGGCTGCCGTGTGAGCATCGTATGCTCTCGTCAGTCTGCCCGATAAGCGGTGCAGTGCTTGCCAGGGTGGCGGCTAGACATTAACAATGTTTAGTCTTAACCAGGCAAACTGTGGTCGTTGTCGAGCTGCGGTCATCGAGCTCGGACTCAGCATGAGGAGTTCTGGCGACAAGTTCGCATTGAACCAGGAGCCTTTTGTGGACCGTGGAGAAAGGATCACCGGATTACCGGCAGGCATGCGAGCCTTTTCCGACCGTCGCAATAAAGCTGCGATAGTCGTAATCGACCAGGAGGTCATCTGCATGCCTGTCTCTTCGCTCATCACAGAGTTTGGCGTATGCGTGAGTGTGACCGGAAACTTCGGCTCGATTTTCCTCACCTCCGTGCCAATTCAACGCTGATTTGGAGCTCTACCTGCTGTACATGGATGCTGTCTTCTATTAGCCGCCTTTAGTATGCGAATGCAGTATCCCCCCTGTGGTTCAGTAAGCTTCCCGAGCGCTCTCGGGGCTACTTGAACAGGCAGCGGGGTGAACTGCCAGCAAATTGGGTTCAGGGAAGTCGAGCCGGCGTGCTTAATATCCGCAGCAGTGTATTCACATTCGATAATCGGAGGGCAAGGAGTGACATCGATGTGACTATCGTCAGTGATTCAGCGTCTACGGGGGCTACGTATGACTGGACTGTAAGCGAGTGGGATTTAAGTAAGCACAGCATCATTGCTGTTGTTGTATCACTTGATCCGGCGAGCGCAGTTGAGAGATATTCTCCTGTGCCCTCGTGGAAACTTCAAGTTGCTGACTGGCGGCGTTTGGTGATGAGTTGAAGACTGCATCAATGGTGCTTCCTCTGGAGAAGTTTCAACGGATGGCATCGGATCAGGTGTCTGCACGGGGTTGGTGGACTGCCGCCCTCACGGACGCACGCCGTGCGCTCAGGAGAGCCTGGCGAAGGCAGCAGCATGCGTGCCGCACTCATAGTGTGAGTGGAAATGACCTCGCCTCGTGTTTCAGGATCGTCCGAAAGAAATAAGAGAGGATGATGCTCAAGGTGAAAGAGGAAGACTGGAGAAGATGTTGGCGAACACCAAGATGACCCCTGGGGGTCCATCAACAGGATATACCGAGGCCGCAAGACGTGTACCGATATCGGTTGCCTTCGCTGGAAAAATCAGCCGGTCATAACATGGCACGACTGAGTAAGCGTCCTGCTCCGCAGCTTTTTCCCTGCTGCGGAGAGGCCAGTGGACGTTCCCGTTCTTCGCGAAGTACCCCCGTCCCTCGAAATCTTCGAGGTGGAGATATGCATCGCCAGAGTTCGTAGCAGACGCTCACCTGGTTTAGATGACATAACTGGAAGTATGGTCAAAGCGCCTTGGCGCGCCATCCTGGAGCTCATGACAGCGATGAATTCTCGCTGTTTGGCAGATGGGTATTTCCCCACTGAGTGGAAGCGCCCGCGTGTGGTGCCTCTTCTCAAAGGCCTCGACAAGGACAGGAGTGATCTAGCGTCCTATCGGGGCATCTGCCTGTTGCCTGTTTTTGGTAAAGTGCTGGAAGGGATCATGGTGAACCGTGTGAAGGAGGTGCTCACGGACGGGAGCCGGTGGCAATTCGGCTTTCGCCCCGGACGCTGCGTCGAGGATGCCTTTAGGCAGTTCGTAAGTTTTATTGAGGCCAGTTCGGACAGATACGTACTTGGAGTCTTTATTGACTTCAAAGGCGAATTTGATCATGTCGAATTCGGATCTAGGATGCAGGGAAGTTGAGATCTGGCGCAGCTTCTTCTCGGACCGAATGATGGCATAACTGGAAGTATGGTCAAAGCGGCTCGGCACGCCATCCCGGAGCTCATGACAGCGATGAATTCTCGCTGTTTGGCAGATGGGTATTTCCCCACTGAGTGGAAGCGCCCGCGTGTGGTGGATGCCTGGAGGCACGTCGTAAGTTTTATTGAGGCCAGTTCGGACAAATACGTACTTGGAGTCTTTATTGACTTCAAAGGCGAATTTGATTATGTCGAATTCGCTGCAGCGTTACGCTGACTATCGGATTTAGGATGCAGGGAAGTTGAGATCTGGAGCAGCTTCTTTTTGGTATGTGACCCAATACCGTTACCTGGGCATCACGGTCGGCGAGCGGTTGAGTTTTCTCCCGCATATTGCGTCTCTACGCGATCGGCTGACCGGAGTTGTCGGAGCCCTGATCCGTGTACAACGCGTTGACTGGGGATTCAGTCCGCAAGCACGGCGAAGGACTTATGCCGGACTCATGGTGCCTTGTGCACTATTTGGTGCCTTGGTGTGGTACACGACGGCGATGAGACTAGACGGCGCCAATAGGTCGCTCAAGTCCTGCCATAGGCCATTCTACTTGGATGTTTGCCTACGTGTAGAACGGTATCTAATGATGCCCTTGAAGTGCTTGCTGGAGCTCCACCGCTGGACCTTGTGGCAACGCGTGCAGCGATGCAGTTTAAATTGAAGTGGAACTATCCCATGATAGAAGGCGATTGGCTCTACGATCAAGATGTCTCCACTCTTGATCGGAGTATGAGGAGAGCCTTGCTGGACGAACGTTTATTGCTTGAGTGGCAGGTCCGGTGGGATAACCGCGTACACGGCCGTGTGACGTATCGTCTTATCCCGGACGTTAGCTTCGTTTTCAGCCGCCCCGACTACAAGTTCACGATGCTGGCCAGCTTCCTCATAACTGGCTATGGCTCGTTGAATGCATTTCTGCAGGCGCGTAGTCTGGGCGAGACTGCTGGATGCCTATGTGGCCATCCCATGGAGGACTGGCAACACGTCCTATGTGCCTGTCTCCTCTATGCGGATGTGCGTTACCTGGAAGGGCTTAGGATCCAGCAGGAGCCATCCGGTGACTGGAACGTGACGGAGACGGTGAGGACCCCAGACTGCTGGACGATGAAGGACCAGGACCTGGTCAACCAGTACCGGACTGATGATAGTCAAAACTGGTAGTAGCATTACTACGAAAGGTTTACCAATACCTTAAATTGGGAGATGATCTCTTTGAAGTGAGTCACAGGTCTTACTAAAATTCCTTAAGTTTGGGAGACAAATCCGTGTGATGAATCGTAGGGCACACCAAAGGCTTAATTTGGCAGACAAATCTTTGTGAGGCGTCGCAGGGCTCACCAGAGCCTCAATCTGGAAGATGCGTTCTCTATGGACGCATCGAAGGTCAGACCAAAGTCCTTAAATTTGGGAGACAAATCTTAGTGATGAGTCGAAGGGCAGACCAAAGCCTTAATTTGGTAGGCTTTTTCTTTATGAGATAGCCGCAGGTGCTCACCCAGTTCATGGTTGCCGGAAACCGAAATGGGTAGCAGTTTCGGCTGCGAACAGCCGATCGAAACTGTTAATTTGAACCACGGGATGGGCTGGTGGCCATGGCCAGCCCAATTGATGCTGGCCCCCTTTAGTGGGAGTATCGTGGTGGCTGTGGTCTTAAAAATAGTTGTTCCCCAACATAAAGTTGGGTGACAGCCGGATGCTGTAACCGTTATCAGCAGTAAGAGGCCTCGCCTCTTACCAAGGGGAATTAACATGCCCAACAGCATAAAATTCAATTTGGTACTTAAAAGAGTTTCTGTTAAGGGCGTTGGTGGACGCATTGTACTCACCCGCTGTACTATGTGTCACATATGTGGCAAAAATGTGTACCGTGGTGGTAAACCCCTCCCGGGGTACACGCCACGTTAAACAAATCTAGAATTACTGTCCCTATCTACTCGAGTTTGCTTCAGACAGTTCGCGCATCGCTTTAGTAGATTTTCAGCTAGAAGTTTATTGCCTGCAATAAAATACGCGCGCTTAGTGTGTTTAAATCGAGCATTTCGAGATAAGCGATTTTTTTAGTGCGCGTGTGTTGGTGCGACGGTGACTTTTTACTGCTTATCGCTTCTGATTGGCCAGCCAATCAGAAACAAGAACGGACTAATAAGTGTAGCATACTTTCGTGTGGGTGCATTTAAAGTAGTGTTTGCTTTGCGGGGCTAAATAATTTTCTGCCTATCGTGTAGGAGCAGATTATTATTATGATGGAAACGGACGCGAGCAGCAGTGCTGCTAGTTCGTCCAGGTCGCCACGTTCGGGTGGACGCAAGAGACGGGGTCGTAGATCGAGTGTCGCGTCGCGAGCGAATGGTCGGGCTGCTACTATCGATGCTGCCATGTTGCCGCCGCCTACGGATTCTCCGCCTAGGAAAGTCCGCACGAGAGCTGATAGCTCTGACAGCGATGTTTCGCTGTCCGCGATTGCTGCTGGAATCAGAACTGTCGCTGCCCCCGCTGCTGCCCTTACTGCTGTCCTCGCTGCTGTTACAGCTCCTGCTGCTCCTGCTGCCGCCAATGCTGCTGCCTCTGCTGCCGTCTCTGCTGCTGATCCTCTTGCTGAGGATGTTTTGCCGTCGACGTCTGCTGCTGTTGCCGCTGTTGTTGCCCGCTCTGGTGTCTCGAGATCAGCTGGAGCTGACTCGGTGAGCTCGAGCTTGATGGTCCAACGTATGTTGCCCATTGAGAAATAGCTCAGGAGAGCCGTCGTCGGTGTGACGGTGTGCCCGGCATCGTGGCACACAGCGTGCTGGATTTGTCGCCCAAGTACCAGGAGTTGGTATTTGATATGTTTGGTAGGATGAAGGAGCTGGACTCCCTGCTGAGGACTCGCCCGAAGCCCGTTGGTGCTGCCACTGCTGCCACTTTTGCCGTCCCCGCTGGAGACGTGGTCAGCAATCGTGACGAGCAACAACCCTGAGGAGACACCTCAGCAGGTCGCTGAACATGTTCGCAGGGTAGTTGCGCCCGCTCCTGGCGTACGAGTGCACGAGGTGCGTGAGCTGAAGCGTAGTGGTGCGATCATTCGCACGCCATCGTCCAGTGAGTTGAAAAAAGTGGTGGCTAGTGCCAAGTTCAGGGAGCTTGGACTTAATGTAAAGCAGAACGCTGCGCTGAGGCCTAAAGTTCAAGTATTGGATGTGGACAGCAGCATCGCCGCACAGCAGCTCATGGATGGACTATATAAAAACCACTTCATGGAACACATGACAAGTGCCGTCTTCGAGAAGTCGGTGAGGATAGCGTCGAAGCCATGGACGAGCGCCGTTGGACCCACGGTCACGCTACAGCTGGAGTTGGACCAAAAGGTCCTGGATATCTTAGAAGAGTCGGAGAAGATATATGTGGATTGGTTCTCCTTCCTACGCTTGCCACAACTGTGTCAGTTTTGACCATAGGGTGAAAGACTGTCGGATGTCGGCCATAGTGCCTACAGGTGCAGTAATCCTGAGCGCTGCAGGAACTGCAGCTTTAAGGGGCTACCGTGTGAGCATCGTTTGCTCTCGTCGGTCTGCCCGATTTACGGTGCAGTGCTTGCCAGGGTGGCGGCTAGACATTAACAATGTTTAGTCTTAACCAGGCAAACTGTGGTCGTTGTCGAGCTGCGGTCATCGAGCTCGGAGTCAGAATGAGGAATTCTGGCGACAAGTTCGCATTGATCCAGGAGCCTTATGTGGGCCGTGGAGAAAAGATCACCGGATTACCGGCAGGCATGCGAGTCTTTTCCGACCGTCGCAATAAAGCTGCGATAGTCGTAAACGACCAGGAGGTCGTCTGCATGCCTGTCTCTTCGCTCATCACAGAGTTTTGCGTATGCGTGAGTGTGACCGGAAACTTCGGCCCGATTTTCCTCACCTCCGTGTATTGCCAATTTAACGCTGATTTGGAGCCGTACCTGCTGTACATGGATGCGGTGCTGCTGCTAGCCAGCCGCACGCCTGTCATCTATGGCCTTGATGCGAATGCAGTATCCCCCTGTGGTTCAGTAAGCTTCCCGAGCGCTCTCGGGGCTACTTGAACAGGCAGCGGGGTGAACTGCTAGCAAATTGGGTTCAGGGCACTCGAGCCGGCGTGCTTAATGTCCGCAGCAGTGTATTCACATTCGATAATCGGAGGGCAGGGAGTGACATCGATGTGACTATCGTCAGTGATTCAGCGTCTACGTGGGCTACGTACGACTGGACTGTAAGCGAGTGGGATTTAAGTAAGCACAACATCATTGCTGTTGTGGTATCACTTGAGCGCAGTTGAGAGCTATGGTGGTGCCTCTTCTCAAAGGTCTCGACAAGGACAGGAGTGATCCAGCGTCCTATCGGGGCATCTGCCTGTTGCCTGTTTTTGGTAAAGTGCTGGAAGGGATCATAGTGAACCGTGTGAAGGAGGTGCTCACGGACGAGAGCCGGTGGCAATTTGGCTTTCGCCCTGGACGCTGCGTCGAGGATGCCTGGAGGCACGTCGTAAGTTTTATTGAGACCAGTTCGGACAAATACGTACTTGAAGTCTTTATTGACTTTAAAAGTACATTCGATCATGTCGAATGCGATGCAGCGTTACGCCGACTATCGGATCTAGGATGCAGGGAAGTTGAGATCTGGCGTAGCTTATTTTTGGACCGAAAAGCGAGCATCGTCAGTAGCTTTGGCGAAGTCAGTATTGATGTTACACGTGGCTGCCCGCAGGGGTCCATTAGTGGTCCATTCATTTGGAACATCCTAATGGATATACTCCTGCGTCGCCTGGCATCTTCTGCTGCACACCGAAGGAAATTCCAGATCTCAACTAAAGCTCAAAGGCGCCCAACTAATGGGATTAGTTGGAGGATTGGCGATTGTAGGCGTCTCAGTCTCATCAACGAAGACTGTGATGATGCTCCTCAAGAGAAATCTGTCGGCTGGCATACACCCTTAATGTATGTGACCCAATACCGTTACCTGGGCATCACGGTCGGCGAGCGGTTGAGTTTTCTCTCACATATTGTGTCTCTACGTGATCGGCTGACCGGAGTTGTCGGAGCCCTGACCCGTGTGCTACGCGTTGACTGGGGATTCAGTCCGCAAGAACGGTGAAGGATTTATGCCGGACTCATGGTGCCTTGTGCACTATTTGGTACCTCGGTGTGGTACACGACAGCGATGAGACTAGACGGCGCCAGGAGGTCGCTCAAGTCCTCCTCAATCTAATTGGATGTTTGCCTACGTGTAGAACGGTATCTAATGATGCCTTTGAAGTGCTTGCTAGAGCTACACCGCTGGACCTTGTGGCAACGTGTGCAGCGATGCAGTTTAAATTGAAGCGGAACTACCCCATGATAGTAGGCGATTGGCTCTACGATCAAGATATCTCCACTCTTTATCGGAGTATGAGGAGAGCCCTGCTGGACGAACGTTTATTGCGTGAGTGACAGGTCCGGTGGGATAACTGCGTACACGGCCGTGTGACGTATCGTCTTATCCCGGACGTTAGCTTCGTTTTCAGCCGCCCCGACTTCAAGTTCACGATGCTGGCCAGCTTCCTCATAACTGGCTATGGCTCGTTGAATGCATTTCTGCAGGCGCGTAGTCTGAGCGAGACTGCTGGATGCCTATGTGGCCATCCCATAGAGGACTGGCAACACGTCCTATGTGCCTGTCTCCTCTATGCGGATGTGCGTTAACTGGAAGGGCTTAAGATCCAGCAGAAGCCATCCGGTGACTGGAACGTGACGGAGACGGTGAGGACCCCAGACTGCTGGACGATGAAGGACCAGGACCTGGTCAACCAGTACCGGACTGATGATAGTCAAAACTGGTAGTAGCATTACTACGAAAGGTTTACCAATACCTTAAATTGGGAGATGATCTCTTTGGAGTGAGTCACAGGTCTTACCAAAGTTCCTTAAGTTTGGGAGACAAATCCTTGTGATGAGTCGTAGGGCACACCAAAGCCTTAATTTGGTAGACAAATCTTCGTGATGAGTCGAAGAGCTTACCAAAGGCTTAATTTGGTAGACAAATCTTTGTGAGGCGTCGCAGGGCTCACCAGAGCCTCCATCTGGAAGATGCGTTCTCTATGGACGCATCGAAGGTCTGACCAAAGTCCTTAAATTTGGGAGACAAATCTTAGTGATGAGTCGAAGGGCAAACCAAAGCCTTAATTTGGTATTTCTTTATGATATAGCCTCAGGTGCTTACCCAATTCCTGGTTGTCGGAAACCGAAATGGGTAGCATTTTCGGCTGCGAACAGCCGATCAAAGCTGTTAATTTGAGCCACGGGATGGGCTGGTGGCCAAAGCCAGCCCAATTGATGCTGGCCCCCTTTAGTGGGAGTATCGTGGTGGCTGTGGTTTTAAAAATAGTTGTTTTCAACATAAAGTTGGGTGACAGCCGGATGCTGTAACCGTAATCAGCAGTAAGAGGCTTCGCCTCTTACCAAGGTGAATTAACATGCCCAACAGCATAAAATTCAATTTGGTACTTAAAAGAGTTTCTGTTAAGGGCGTTGGTGGACGCATTGTACTCACCCGCTGTACTATGTGTCACATATGTGGCAAAAATGTGTACCGTGGTGGTAAACCCCTCCCGGGGTACACGCCACGTTAAACAAATCTAGAATTACTGTCCCTATCTACTCGAGTTTGCTTCAGACAGTTCGCGCATCGCTTTAGTAGATTTTCAGCTAGAAGTTTATTGCCTGCAATAAAATACGCGCGCTTAGTGTGTTTAAATCGAGCATTTCGAGATAAGCGATTTTTTTAGTGCGCGTGTGTTGGTGCGACGGTGACTTTTTACCGCTTATCGATATCGGTGTGCCCGGCATCGTGGCACACAGCGTGCTGGATTTGTCGGCCAAGTACCAGGAGTTGGTGCTTGATATGTTTGGTAGGGTGAAGGAGTTGGAGACCCTGTTGATGACTCGCCCGAAGCCCGTTGGTGCTGCCACTGCTGCCACTTTTGCCGTCCCCGCTGGAGACGTGGTCAGCAATCGTGACGAGCAACAACCCTGAGGAGACACCTCAGCAGGTCGCTGATCGTGTGCCCGCCCTTAGTGTACGAGTGCTCGAGGTGCTTGAGCTGAAGCGTGGTGGTGCGATTATCCGCACGCCGTCGTCCAGTGAGTTAAAAAAGTGGTGGCTAGTGCTAAGTTCAGGGAGCTTGGACTTGATGTTAAGCAGAACGCTGCGCTGAGGTCTAAAGTCCAAGTATTGGATGTGGACAGCAGCATCGTCGCACAGCAGCTCATGGATGGACTATATAAAAACCACTTCGTGGAACGCATGACAAGTGCCGTCTTCGCAAAGTCGGTGAGGATAGCGTCGAAGCCATGGACTAGCGCCGTTGGAACCACGGTCACGCTACAGCTGGAGTTGGACCAAAAGGCCCTGGATATCTTGGAGGAGTCGGAGAAGATATATGTGGATTGGTTCTCCTTCCGCTGGCGCATGCTAGTGTCGTAGCGTAGGAACGCTTGCCACAGGTGTGTCAGTTTTGACCACAGGGTGAAGGACTGTCGGATGAAGGAGCAGGTCTGCCGTCAATGCGGACAAAGCGGCCATAGTGCCTACAGGTGCAGTAATCCTGTACGCTGCAGGAACTGCAGCTTTAAGGGGCTGCCGTGTGAGCATCGTTTGCTCTCGTCGGTCTGCCTGATTTAAGTTGCAGTGCTTGCCAGGGTGGCGGCTAGACATTAAAAATGTTTAGTCTTAACCAAGCAAACTGTGGTCGTTGTCGAGCTGCGGTCATCGAACTCGAAGTCAGAATGAGGAATTCTGGCGACAAGTTCGCATTGATCCAGGAGCCCCTTGTGGATCGTGGAGGAAGGATCACTGGATTACCGGCAGGCATGCGAGTCATTTCCGACCGTCGCAATCCTAATGGATATACTCCTGCGTCGCCTGGCATCTTCTGCTGCTCACCGAAGGAAATTCCAGATCTCAACTAGAGCTCAAAGCCGCCCAACTAATGGAATTAGTTGGAGGATGGGCCATTGTACTCGTCTCAGTCTCGTCAACGAAGACTGTGACGATGCTCCTCAAGGGAAATCTGTCGGCTGGCAAACACCCTGCCGTAAGATTTGCGGGAGCAAGCTTACGGTATGTGACCCAATACCGTTACCTGGGCATCACGGTCGGCGAGCGGTTGAGTTTTCTCCCGCATATTGCGTCTCTACGCGATCGGCTGACCGGAGTTGTCGGAGCCCTGGCCCGTGTGCTACGCGTTGACTGGGGATTCAGTCCGCAAGAACGGTGAAGGATTTATGCCGGACTCATGGTGCCTTGTGCACTATTTGGTACCTCGGTGTGGTACACGACAGCGATGAGACTAGACGGCGCCAGGAGGTCGCTCAAGTCCTCCTCAATCTAATTGGATGTTTGCCTACGTGTAGAACGGTATCTAATGATGCCTTTGAAGTGCTTGCTAGAGCTACACCGCTGGACCTTGTGGCAACGTGTGCAGCGATGCAGTTTAAATTGAAGCGGAACTACCCCATGATAGTAGGCGATTGGCTCTACGATCAAGATATCTCCACTCTTTATCGGAGTATGAGGAGAGCCCTGCTGGACGAACGTTTATTGCGTGAGTGACAGGTCCGGTGGGATAACTGCGTACACGGCCGTGTGACGTATCGTCTTATCCCGGACGTTAGCTTCGTTTTCAGCCGCCCCGACTTCAAGTTCACGATGCTGGCCAGCTTCCTCATAACTGGCTATGGCTCGTTGAATGCATTTCTGCAGGCGCGTAGTCTGAGCGAGACTGCTGGATGCCTATGTGGCCATCCCATGGAGGACTGGCAACACGTCCTATGTGCCTGTCTCCTCTATGCGGATGTGCGTTAACTGGAAGGGCTTAAGATCCAGCAGAAGCCATCCGGTGACTGGAACGTGACGGAGACGGTGAGGACCCCAGACTGCTGGACGATGAAGGACCAGGACCTGGTCAACCAGTACCGGACTGATGATAGTCAAAACTGGTAGTAGCATTACTACGAAAGGTTTACCAATACCTTAAATTGGGAGATGATCTCTTTGGAGTGAGTCACAGGTCTTACCAAAGTTCCTTAAGTTTGGGAGACAAATCCTTGTGATGAGTCGTAGGGCACACCAAAGCCTTAATTTGGTAGACAAATCTTCGTGATGAGTCGAAGAGCTTACCAAAGGCTTAATTTGGTAGACAAATCTTTGTGAGGCGTCGCAGGGCTCACCAGAGCCTCCATCTGGAAGATGCGTTCTCTATGGACGCATCGAAGGTCTGACCAAAGTCCTTAAATTTGGGAGACAAATCTTAGTGATGAGTCGAAGGGCAAACCAAAGCCTTAATTTGGTATTTCTTTATGATATAGCCTCAGGTGCTTACCCAATTCCTGGTTGTCGGAAACCGAAATGGGTAGCATTTTCGGCTGCGAACAGCCGATCAAAGCTGTTAATTTGAGCCACGGGATGGGCTGGTGGCCAAAGCCAGCCCAATTGATGCTGGCCCCCTTTAGTGGGAGTATCGTGGTGGCTGTGGTTTTAAAAATAGTTGTTTTCAACATAAAGTTGGGTGACAGCCGGATGCTGTAACCGTAATCAGCAGTAAGAGGCTTCGCCTCTTACCAAGGTGAATTAACATGCCCAACAGCATAAAATTCAATTTGGTACTTAAAAGAGTTTCTGTTAAGGGCGTTGGTGGACGCATTGTACTCACCCGCTGTACTATGTGTCACATATGTGGCAAAAATGTGTACCGTGGTGGTAAACCCCTCCCGGGGTACACGCCACGTTAAACAAATCTAGGATTACTGTCCCTATCTACTCGAGTTTGCTTCAGACAGTTGCCGCGAACAACAAATTTATTGCCTGCAATAAAATACGCGCGCTAAGTGTGTTTAAATCGAGCATTTCGAGATAAGCGATCTTTTTAGTGCGCGTGTGTTGGTGCGACGGTGACTTTTTACCGCTTATCGATTCTGATTGGCCAGCCAATCAGAAACAAGAACGGACTAATAAGTGTAGCATACTTTCGTGTGGCTGCATTTAAAGTAGTGTATGCTTTGCGGGGCTAAATAATTTGCTGCCTATCGTATAGGAGCAGATTATTATTATGATGGAAACGGACGCGAGCAGCAGTGCTGCTAGTTCGTCCAGGTCGACACGTTCGGGTGGACGCAAGAGACGGGGTCATAGATCGAGTGTCGCGAGCGAATGGTCGGGCTGCTACTGTCGATGCTGCCATGTTGCCGCCGCCTACGGACTCTCCGCCTAGGAAAGTCCGCACGAGAGCTGATAGCTCTGACAGCGATGTTTCGCTGTCCGCGATTGCTGCTGGAATCAGAACTGTCGCTGCCCCCGCTGCTGCCCTTACTACTGTCGTCGCTGCTGTTACAGCTCCTGCTGCTCCTGCTGCCGCCAATGCTGCTGCCTCTGCTGCCGTCTCTGCTGCTGATCCTCTTGCTGAGGATGTTTTGCCGTCGACGTCTGCTGCCGTTGCCGCTGTTGTTGCCCGCTCTGGTGTCCCGAGATCAGCTGGAGCTGACTCGGTGAGCTCGAGTTTGATGGTCCAACGTATGTTGGCCATTGAGAAAAAGCTCAGGAGAGCCGTCGTCGCTGACGGTGTGCCCGGCATCGTGGCACACAGCGTGCTGGATTTGTCGGCCAAGTACCAGGAGTTGGTGCTTGATATGTTTGGTAGGGTGAAGGAGTTGGAGACCCTGTTGAGGACTCGCCCGAAGCCCGTTGGTGCCGCCACTGCTGCCACTTTTGCCGTCCCCGCTGGAGACGTGGTCAGCAATCGTGACGAGCAACAACCCTGAGGAGACACCTCAGCAGGTCGCTGAACGTGTGCCCGCCCTTGGTGTACGCGTGCACGAGGTGCGTGAGCTGAAGCGTGGTGGTGCGATTATCCGCACGCCGTCGTCCAGCGAGTTGAAAAAAGTGGTGGCTAGTGCTAAGTTCAGGGAGCTTGGACTTTATGTTAAGTAGAACGCTGCGCTGAGGCCTAAAGTCCAAATATTGGATGTGGACAGCAGCATCGCCGCACAGCAGTTCATGGATGGACTATATAAAAACCACTTCATGGAACGCATGACAGGTGCCGTCTTCGAAAAGTCGGTGAGGATAGCGTCGAAGCCATGGACGAGCGCCGTTGGAACCACGGTCACGCTACAGCTGGAGTTGGACCAAAAGACCCCGGATATCTTGGAGGAGTCGGAGAAGATATATGTGGATTGGTTCTCCTTCCACTGGCGCATGCTAGTGTCGACCTATGCTTGCCACAGGTGTGTCAGTTTTGACCACAGGGTGAGGGACTGTCGGATGTCGGCCATAGTGCCTGCAGGTGCAGTAATCCTGTGCGCTGCAGGAACTGCAGCTTTAAGGGGCTGCCGTATGAGCATCGTATGCTCTCGTCGGTCTGCTCGATTTACGGTGCAGTGCTTGCATGCGACTCTTTTCCGACCGTCACAATAAAGCTGCGATAGTCGTAGACGATCAGGAGGTCTTCTACATGCCTGTCTCTTCGCTCATCACAGAGCCGGCGTGCTTAATGTCCGCAGCAGTGTATTCACATTCGATAATTGGAGGGCAGGGAGTGACATCGATGTGACTATCGTCAGTGATTCAGCGTCTACGTGGGCTACGTAACGACTGGAGTGTAAGCGAGTGGGATTTAAGTAAGCACAACATCATTGCTGTTGTTGTATCACTTGATCCGGCGAGCGCAGTTGAGAGCTATGGTGGTGCCTCTTCTCAAAGGCCTCGACAAGGACAGGAGTGATCCAGCATCCTATCGGGGAATCTGCCTGTTGCCTGTTTTTGGTAAAGTGCTGGAAGGAATAATAGTGAACCGTGTGAAGGAGGTGCTCACGGACGAGAGCCGGTGGCAATTTGGCTTTCGCCCCGGACGCTGCGTCGAGGATGCCTGGAGGCACGTCGTAAGTTTTATTGAGGATACTTCGGACAAATACGTACTTGGAGTCTTTATTGACTTTAAAGGCGCATTCGATCATGTCGAATGTGATGCAGCGTTACGCCGACTATCGGATCTAGGATGCAGGGAAGTTTAGATCTGGCGCAGCTTCTTTTTGGACCAAAATGCGAGCATCGTCAGTAGCTTTGGCGAAGTCAGTATTGATGTTACACGTGGCTGCCCGCAGGGGTCCATTAGTGGTCCATTCATTTGGAACATCCTAATGGATATACTCCTGCGTCACCTTGCATCTTCTGCTGCACACCAAAGGAAATTCCAGATCTCAACTAGAGCTCAAAGGCGCCCAATTAATGGGATTAGTTGGAGGATGGGCCATTGTGACGATGCTCCTCAAGGGAAATCTGTCGGCTGGCAAACACCCTGCCGTAAGATTTGCGGGAGCAAGCTTACGGTATGTGACCCAATACCGTTACCTTGGCATCACGGTCGGCGAGCGGTTGAGTTTTCTCCCGCATATTGTGTCTCTACGCGATCGGCTGACCGAAGTTGTCGGAGCCCTGACCCGTGTGCTACGCGTTGACTGGGGATTCAGTCCGCAAGCACGGTGAAGGATTTATGCCGGACTCATGGTGCCTTGTGCACTATTTGGTACCTCGGTGTGGTACACGACAGCGATGAGACTAGACGGCGCCAGGAGGTCGCTCAAGTCCTCCTCAATCTACTTGGATGTTTGCCTACGTGTAGAACGGTATCTAATGATGCCTTTGAAGTGCTTGCTAGAGCTACACCGCTGGACCTTGTGGCAACGTGTGCAGCGATGCAGTTTAAATTGAAGCGGAACTACCCCATGATAGTAGGCGATTGGCTCTACGATCAAGATATCTCCATTCTTGATCGGAGTATGAGGAGAGCCCTGCTGGACGAACGTTTATTGCGTGAGTGACAGGTCTGGTGGGATAACTGCGTACACGGCCGTGTGACGTATCGTCTTATCCCGGACGTTAGCTTCGTTTTCAGCCGCCCCGACTACAAGTTCACGATGCTGGCCAGCTTCCTCATAACTGGCTATGGCTCGTTGAATGCATTTCTGCAGACGCGTAGTCTGAGCGAGACTGCTGGATGCATATGTGGCCATCCCATGGAGGACTGGCAACACGTCCTATGTGCCAGTCTCCTCTATGCGGATGTGCGTTAACTGGAAAGGCTTAGGATCCAGCAGGAGCCATACGGTGACTGGAACGTGACGGAGACGGTGAGGACCCCAGACTGCTGGACGATGAAGGACCAGGACCTGGTCAACCAGTATCGGACTGATGATAGTCAAAACTGGTAGTAGCATTACTACGAAAGGTTTACCAATACCTTAAATTGGGAAATGATCTCTTTGGAGTGAGTCACAGGTCTTACCAAAGTTCCTTAAGTTTGGGAGACAAATTCTTGTGATTTGGCAGGGCACACCAAAGCCTTAATTTGGTAGGCTTTCTCTTTATGAGATAGCCGCAGGTGCTCACCCAGTTCCTGGTTGTCGGAAACCGAATTGGGTAGCAGTTTCGACTGCGAACAGCCGATAAAAGTTGTTAATTTGAACCACGGGATGGGCTGGTGGCCAAGGCCAGCCCAATTGAGGTTGGCCCCCTCTAGTGGGAATATCGTGGTGGCTGTGCTTTTAAAAATAGTTGTTTCCCAACATAAAGTTGTGTGACAGCCGGATGCTGTACCCGTAGTCAGCAGAGGTTGTGATAGGCCTCGCTCTTACCAAGGGGAATTAACATGCCCGACAGCATAAAATTAAATTTGGTACTTAAAAGAGTTTCTTTTAAGGGCGTTGGTGGACGCATTGTGTTCACCCGCTGTACTATGTCTCACATATGTGGCACAAATGTGTACCGTGGTGGTAAGCCCCTCCCGGGGTACACGCCACGTTAAACAAATCTTGGATTACTGTCCCTATCTACTCGTTGCTGACACACACTATAACCATGAGGCCGATAGTAAACAAGTACCGTGAGGGAAAGTTGAAAAGAACTCTTAATAGAGAGTTAAATAGTACGTGAAACTGCTTAGAAGTTAAGCCCGATGAACCTGAATATCAGTTATGGAAAATTCATCATTGGAATTGTAATATTTAAACAATATTATAATGATAGTGTGCATTATATGCACTTGTATGATTAACAATGCGAAAGATTCAGGATACCTTCGGGACCCGTCTTGATATACGGTCCAAAGAGTCTAACATATTAGGTTTTTAACTATTTATAGTTGATTAACACAATCCCGGGGCGTTCTATATAGTTATGTATAATGATATTTAGGCTGTTTATGCATCTAACTAAAAGTCACAATAATGTACTTGAAGTCAGGGGAAACCCTGATGGAAGACTGAAACAGTTCTGACGTGCAAATCGATTGTCAGAATTGAGTATAGGGGCGAAAGACCAATCGAACCATCTAGTAGCTTGTTTCTTCCGAAGTTTCCCTCAGGATAGCTAGTGCATTTAAATATTATATAAAAGAATCTTTTTTAGTAAAGCGAATGATTTGATGCCTTAGGGTCGAAACGATCTTAACCTATTCTAGAACTTTAAATGGGTAAGAACCTTAACTTTCTTGATATGAAGTTTAAGGTTATGATATAATGTGCCCAGTGGGCCACTTTTGGTAAGCAGAACTGGCGCTGTGGGATGAACCAAACGTAATGTTATGGTGCCCAAATTAACAACTCATGCAGAATCCATGAAAGCCGTTGGTTGCTTAAAACAGCAGACGGTGATCATGGAAGTCGAAATCCGCTAAGGAGTGTGTAACAACTCACCTGCCGAAGCAACTAGCCCTTAAAATGGATGGCGCTTAAGTTGTATATCTATACATAACCGCTAAAGTAGATGATTTATGTTACTTGTAATATAAATTTTGGAGCTTTAGTGAGTAGGAAGGTACAATGGTGTGCATAGAAGTGTTTGGCGTGAGCCCGGATGGAGCCGCTATTGGTACAGATCCTGGTGGTAGTAGCAAATAATCGAATGAGACCTTGGAGAACTGAAGTGGAGAAGGGTTTTGTGTGAACAGTGGTTGATCACGAACCTAAATACCGATTTTTATACACTTGAATAATTTTGAACGAAAGGGAATACGGTTCAAATTCCGTAACCTGTTATTAAATATGAGCCTCTCGGGCTCATCCTGGCAACAGGAACGACCATAAAGAAGCCGTCGAGAGATATCGGAAGAGTTTTCTTTTCTGTTTTATAGCCGTACTACCATGGAAGTCTTTCGCAGAGAGATATGGTAGATGGGCTAGAAGAGCATGACATATACTGACACAATAGATATTTTTTCCTCGGAGCTTGAAAATTTATGGTGGGGATACGCAAACTTCTCAACAGGCCGTACCAATATCCGCAGCTGGTCTCCAAGGCGAAGAGTCTCTAGTCGATAGAATAATATAGGTAAGGGAAGTCGGCAAATTAGATCAATAACTTCGGAATAAGGATTGGCTCTGAAGATTGAGATGGTCGGGCTTGGTGGGAAACAATAACAAATAGAGTTTCTATCATTTATGGTAGTTTCTTGTTCCCCGGATAGTTTGTTACGTAACAAGTTGTGGAACTTTCTTGCTAAAATTTTTAAGAATACTACTCGGGCAACCGAGTAGTTCTTTTAAATTATAACGATTATCAATTAACAATCAATTCAGAACTGGCACGGACTTTGGGTATCCGAATGTCTAATTAAAATAAAGCATTGTGATGGCCCTAGCGGGTGTTGACACAAGTGATTTCTGCCCAGTGCTCTGAATGTCAAAGTAAAGTCCAGGTCGACGAGTGAGGAATGACATCGATGTGACTATGGTCAGTGATTCAGCGTCTACGTGGGCTACGTATGACTGGAGTTTAAGCGAGTGGGATTTAAGTGACCACAACATCATTACTGTTGTGGGATCACTTGATCCTTGATTTAATGTAGTGTATACTTTGCGGGGTTAGGTAATTTTCTGTCTATCGTATAGGAGCAAATTATTAATATGATGGAAACGGACGCGAGCAGCAGTGCTGCTAGTTCATCCAGGTCGACGCGTTCGGGTGGACGCAATAAACGCGGTCGTGGATCGGGTGTCGCGTCGCTCTGACAGTGATGTTTCGCTGCCCCCGCTGCTGCCCTTACTGCTGTCCTCGCTGCTGTTACTGCTGCTGCTGCTCCGGCTGCTTCCCGTGCTGTAGCCCCTGCTGTTGCCCCTGCTGCTGCCCCGCTGCCGCCTCTGCTGCTGATCCCCTTCATGAGGATGTGTTGCCGTCGACGTCTGCCGCCACTGCCACTGCCGCTGCTGCTACTGTTGGCCGCTCTGGTGTCCCGAGATCAGCTGGAGCTGACTCGGTGAGCTCGTGCTTAATGGTCCAACGTATGTTTGCCATTGAGAAAAAGCTCAGGAGAGCTATCGTCGCTGACGGTGTGCCCTGCATCGTGGCACACAGCGTGCTGGATTTGTCGGCCAAGTACCAGGAGTTGGTGCTGGATATGTTTGGTAGGATGAAGGAGTTGGAAACCCTGCTGAGGACTCGCCCGCAGCCCGTTGCTACCGCCACTGCTGCCAATTTTGCCGTCCCCGCTGCTGCTCCGACTGCTGTACCCCAGACCCGCAAGTTTGCGGAGACGTGGTCAGCAATCGTGACGAGCAACAACCTCGAGGAGACACCTCAGCAGGTCGCTGAACGTGTTCGCAGGGAAGTTGCGCCCGATCTTGGTGTACGAGTGCACGAAGTGCATGAGCTGAAGCGCGGTGGTGCGATTATCCGCATGCCGTCGTCCAGTGAGTTGAAAAAAGTGGTGGCTAGTGCCAAGTTCAGGGAACTTGGACTTGATGTTAAGCAGAACGCTGCGCTGAGGCCCAAAGTCCAAGTATTGGATGTGGACAGCAGCATCACCGCACAGCAGTTCATTGATGGACTATATAAAAACCACATCATGGAACGCATGACAAGTGCCGTCTTCGAGAAGTCGGTAAGGATTGCGTCGAAGCCTTGGACGAGCGCCGTTGGACCCACGGTCACGCTACAGCTGGAGTTGGACCAAAAGACCCTGGATATCTTGGAAGAGTCGGAGAAGATATATGTGGATTGGTTCTCCTTCCGCTGGCGCATGCTAGTGTCGTAGCGTAGGAACGCTTGCCACAGGTGTGTCAGTTTTGACCACAGGGTTAAGGACTGTCGGATGAAGGAGCAGGTCTGCCGTCAATGCGGACAAAGCGGCCATAGTGCCTACAGGCGCAGTAATCCTGTGCGCTGCAGAAGCTGCAGCTTTAAGGGGCTGCCGTGTGAGCATCGTATGCTCTCGTCGGTCTGCCCGATATAAGTTGCAGTGCTTGCCAGGGTGGCGGCTAGACATTAAAAATGTTAAGTCTTAGTCCTGGCAAACTGTGGTCGTTGTCGAGCTGCGGTCATTGAGGTCGGACTCAGAATGAGGAGTTCTGGCGACAAGTTCGCATTGATCCAGGAGCCTTATGTGGACCGTGGAGAAAGGATCACCGAATTACCGGCAGGCATGCGAGTCTTTTCCGACCGTCGCAATAAAGCTGCGATAGTTGTAAATGACCAGGAGGTCGTCTGCATGCCTGTCTCTTCGCTCATCACAGAGTTTGGCGTATGCGTGAGTGTGACCGGAAACTTCGGCTCGATTTTCCTCACCTCCGTGTATTGACAATTTAACGCTGATTTGGAGCCGTACGTGCTGTACATGGATGCGGTGCTGCTGCTAGGCAGCCGCACGCCTGTCATCTATGGCCTTGATGCGAATGCAGTATCCCTCTGTGGTTCAGTAAGCTTCCCGAGCGCTCTCGGGGCTACTTGAACAGGCAGCGGGGTGAACTGCTAGCAAATTGGGTTCAGGGAAGTCGAGCCGGCGTGCTTAATGTCCGCAGCAGTGTATTCACATTCGATAATCGGAGGGCAAGGAGTGACATCGATGAGACTATCGTCAGTGATTCAACGTCTACGTGGGCTACGTATGACTGGACTGTAAGCGAGTGGGATTTAAGTTACTGTTGTGGTATCACTTGATCCGGCGAGCGCAGTTGAGAGCTATCCTCCTGTGCCCTCGTGGAAGCTCCAGAGTGCTGACTGGCGGCGTTTTAGTGATGAGTTGAAGACTGCATCAATGGAGCTTCCTCTGGAGGAGTTTCACCGGATGGCATCGGATGATCAGGTGTCTGCACTCCGCTCAATCGTTTGTCAAGTGAGCGACACTGTGTTTGGGCGTCAGCAACCGCGGGCCTAACTTCGTGTGGGTTGGTGGATTGGCGCCCTCACAGACGCACGCCGCGACCTCAGGAGAGACCGGCGAAGGCTGCACCATGCGCGCCACACTCATAGTGTGAGTGCAAACCACCTCGCCTCGTGTTTCAGGATCGCCCGAAAGAAATACGAGAGGATGATGCCCAAGGTGAAAGAGGAAGACTGGAGAAGATATGTTGGCGAGCACCAAGATGACCACCTAGTGGTCTATCTACAGGATATGCCGAGGCCGCACGGCAGATGGCAGTAGGTATTTCCCCACTGAGTGGAAGCGCCCGCGTGTGGTGCCTCTTCTCAAAGGCCTCGACAAGGACAGGAGTGATCCAGCATCCTATCGGGGCATCTGCCTGTTGCCTGTTTTTGGTAAAGTGCTGGAAGGGATCATGGTGAACCGTGTGAAGGAGGTGCTCACGGACAAGAGCCGGTGGCAATTTGGCTTTCGCCCCGGACGCTGCGTCGAGGATGCCTGGAGGCACGTCGTAAGTTTTATTGAGACCAGTTCGGACAAATACGTACTTGGAGTCTTTATTGACTTCAAAGGCGCATTTGATCATGTCGAATGCGATGCAGCGTTGCGCCGACTATCGGATTTAGGATGCAGGGAAGTTTAGATCCGGCGCAGCTTCTTTTTGGACCAAAATGCGAGCATCGTCAGTAGCTTTGGCGAAGTCAGTGTTGATGTTACACGTGTCTGCCCGCAGGGGTCCATTAGTGGTCCATTCATTTGGAACATCCTAATGAATGTACTCCTGCGTCGCCTGGAATCTTCTGCTGCACACCGAAGGAAATTCCAGATCTCAACTAGAGCTCAAAGGCGCCCAACTAATGGAATTAGTTGGAGGATGGGCCATTGTAGGCGTCTCAGTCTCGTCAACGAAGACTGTGACGATGCTCCTCAAGGGAAATCTGTCGGCTGGCAAACACCCTGCCGTAAGATTTGCGGGAGCAAGCTTACGGTATGTGACCCAATACCGTTACCTTGGCATCACGGTCGGCAAGCGGTTGAGTTTTCTCCCGCATATTGTGTCTCTACGCGATCGGCTGACCGGAGTTGTCGGAGCCCTGACCCGTGTGCTACGCGTTGACTGGGGATTCAGTCCGCAAGAACGGTGAAGGATTTATGCCGGACTCATGGTGCCTTGTGCACTATTTGGTGCCTCGGTGTGGTATACGACGGCGATGAGACTCGACGGCGCCAGGAGGTCGCTCAAGTCCTCCTCAATCTACTTGGATGTTTGCCTACGTGTAGAACGGTATCTAATGATGCCCTTGAAGTGCTTGCTGGAGCTACACCGCTGGAACTTATGGCAACGCGTGCAGCGATGCAGTTTAAATTGAAGAGGAACTATCCCATGATAGTGGGCGATTGGCTCTACGATCAAGATGTCTCCACTCTTGATCGGAGTATGAGGAGAGCCTTGCTGGACGAACGTTTATTGCGTGAGTGGCAGGTCCGGTGTGACACATCGTTTTATCCCGGACGTTAGCTTCGTTTTCAGCCGCCTCTACTTCAAGTTCACGATGCTGGCCAGCTTCCTCATAACTGGCCATGGCTCGTTGAATGTATTTCTGCAGGCGCGTAGTCTGAGCGAGATTGCTGGATGCCTATGTGGCCATCCCATGGAGGACTGGCAACACGTCCTGTGTGCCTGTCCCCTCTATGCGGATGTGCGGGACCTGAAAGGGCTTAGGACCCAGCAGGAGCCATCCGGTGACTGGAACGTGACGGAGACGGTGAGGACCCCGGAGAACATGCAACTGCTTGAGGACTATAACCGCACAGTCTTCAGCAGGCGGCGCGTGCTGCTGGACGATGGAGGACAAAGACCTGGTCAACCAGTACCGGACTGATGATAGTCAAAACTGGTAGTAGCATTACTACGAAAGGCTTACCAATACCTTAAATTGGGAGATGATCCCTTTGAAGTGAGTCGCATTTCTTACCAAAGTTCCTTAAGTTTGGGAGATAGATCCTAGTGATAAATCTTAGGGCAAACCAAAGCCTTAATTTGGTAGACAAATCTTCGTGATGAGTCGAAGGGCTTACCAAAGCCTTAATTTGGTAGACAAATCCTTGTGAGGTGTCGCAGGGCTCACCAGAGCCTCCATCTGGAAAATGTGCCCTATATGGACATGTCGAAGGTCTGACCAAAGTCCTTAAATTTGGGAGGCAAATCTTTGTGATGAGTCGAAGGACAGACCAAAGCCTTAATTTGGTATGTTTTCTCTTTATGAGATAGCCGCAGGTGCTCACCCAGTTCCTGGTTGTCGGAAACCGAAATGGGTAGCAGTTTCGGCTGCGAACAGCCGATCAAAGCTGTTAATTTGAACCACGGGATGGGCTGGTGGCCAAGGCCAGCCCAATTGAGGTTGGCCCCCTTTAGTGGGAGTATCGTGGTGGCTGTGGTTTTTGAAATAGTTGTTCCCCAATATAAAGTTGGGTGACAGCCGGATGCTGTACCCGTAGACAGCAGAGGTTATGATAGGCCTCGCCTCTTACCTAGGGGAATTAACATGCCCGGCAGCATAAAATTCAATTTGGTACTTAAAAGAGTTTTTTTTAAGGGCGTTGGTGGACGCATTGTATTCACTCGCTGTACTATGTGTCACATATGTGGCACAAATGTGTACCGTGGTTGTAAACCCCTCCCGGGGTACACGCCACGTTAAACAAATCAAGGATTACTGTCCCTATCTACTCGTTGCTGACTATAACCATGAGACCGATAGTAAACAAGTACCGTGAGGGAAAGTTGAAAAGAACTCTTAATAGAGAGTTAAATAGTACGTGAAACTGCTTAGAGGTTAAGCCCGATGAACCTGAATATCCGTTATGGAAAATTCATCATTGGAATTGTAATATTTAAACAATATTATAATGATAGTGTGCATTATATGCACTTGTATGATTAACAATGCGAAAGATTCAGGATACCTTCGGGACCCGTCTTGAAACACGGACCAAGGAGTCTAACATATGTGCAAGTTATTGGGATATACACCTAATAGCGTAATTAACTTTACTATTAATGGGATTAGTTTTTTTATTATTTATATTTGATTAACACAATCCCGGGGCGTTCTATATAGTTATGTATAATTATATTTATATTGTTTACGCATCTAACTAGAACGTACCTTGAGCATATATGCTGTGACCCGAAAGATGGTGAACTATACTTGATCAGGTTGAAGTCAGGGGAAACCCTGATGGTAGACCGAAACAGTTCTGACGTGCAAATCGATTATCAGAATTGAATATAGGGCCGAAAGACCAATCGAACCATCTAGTAGCTGGTTCCTTCCGAAGTTTGCCTCAGGAAAGCTGGTGCATTCAAAAATTATATAAAATAATCTTATCTGGTAAGGCAAATGATTAGAGGCCTTAGGGTCGAAATGATCTTAATCTATTCTCAAACTTTAAGTGGGTAAGAACCTTAACTTTCTTGATATGAAGTTTAAGGTTATGATATAATGTGCATAGTGGGCCACTTTTGGTAAGCAGAACTGGCGCTGTGGGATGAACCAAACGTAATGTTACGGTGCCCAAATTAACAACTCATGCAGAATCCATGAAAGCCGTTGGTTGCTTAAAACAGCAGACGGTGATTATGGAAGTCGAAATCCGCTAAGGAGTGTGTAACAACTCACCTGCCGAAGCAACTAGCCCTTAAAATGGATGGCGCTTAAGTTGTATACCTATACATTACCGCTAAAGTAGATGATTTATGTTACTGGTAATATAAATTTTGGAACTTTAGTGAGATGGAAGGTACAATGGTGTGCATAGAAGTGTTAAGCGCAAGCCCGCATGGAGCCGCTATTGGTACAGATCGTGGAGGTAGTAGCAAATAATCGAATGAGACCTTGGAGGACTGAAGTGGAGAAGGGTTTCGTGTGAACAGTGGTTGATCACGAACCTAAATACCGATTTTTATACACTTGAATAATTTTGAACGAAAGGGAATACGGTTCCGATTCCGTAACCTGTTGAGTATCCGTTTGTTATTAAATATGGGCCTCGCGTGTTCATCCTGTCATCCGCTGCCCCTACTGCCTTCCTTACTGCTGTTACAACTGCTGCTGCTCCTGCTGCTGCTCAGGAGAGCCATCATCACTGACGGTGTGCCTGGCATCGTGGCACACAGCGTGCTGGATTTGTCGCCCAAGTACCAGGAGTTGGTGGTTGATATGTTTGGTAGGATGAAGGAGTTGGAAACCCTGCTGAGGACTCGCCCGCAGTCCGTTGGTGCCGCCACTGCTTCCACTTTTGCCGTCCCCGCTGCTGCTCCGACTGCTGTACCCCAGACCCGCAAGGTTGCGGACACAAGTTCAGCAATCGTGACGAGCAACAACCTCGAGGAGACACCTCAGCAGGTCGCTGAACGTGTTCGCAGGAAAGTTGCGCCCGCCCTTGGTGTACGAGTGCACGAAGTGCGTGAGTTGAAGAACGGTGGTGAGATTATCCGCACGCCGTCGTGCAGTGAGTTGAAAAAACTGGTGGCTAGTGCTAAGTTCAGGGAGCTTGGACTTGATGTTAAGCAGAACGCTGCGCTGAGGCCTAAAGTCCAAGTATCGGATGTGGACAGCAGCATTGCCGCACAGCAGCTCATGGATGGACTATATAAAAACCACTTCGTGGAACGCATGACAAGTGCCGTCTTCGCAAAGTCGGTGAGGATAGCGTCGAAGCCATGGACTAGCGCCGTTGGAACCACGGTCACGCTACAGCTGGAGTTGGACCAAAAGGCCCTGGATATCTTGGAGGAGTCGGAGAAGATATATGTGGATTGGTTCTCCTTCCGCTGGCGCATGCTAGTGTCGACCTACGCTTGCCACAGGTGTGTCAGTTTTGACCACAGGGTGAAGGACTGTCGGATGAAGGAGCAGGTCTGCCATCAATGCGGACAAAGCGGCCATAGTGCCTACAGGTGCAGTAATCCTGTGCGCTGCAGGAACTGCAGCTTTAAGGGGCTGCCGTGTGAGCATCGTATGCTCTCGTCGGTCTGCCCGACTTACGGTGCAGTGCTTGCCAGGGTGGCGGCTAGACATAAAAAATGTTTAGTCTTAACCAGGCAAACTGTGGTCGTTGTCGAGGTGCGGTCATCGAGCTCGGACTCAGAATGAGGAGTTCTGGCGACAAGTTCGAACTTGAACCAGGAGCCTTATGTGGACCGTGGAGAAAGGATCACCGGATTACCGGCAGGCATGCGAGTCTTTTCCGACCGTCGCAATAAAGCTGTGATAGTCGTAAACGACCAGGAGGTCGTCTGCATGCCTGTCTCTTCGCTCATCACAGAGTTTGGCGTATGCGTGAGTGTGACCGGAAACTTCGGCTCGATTTTCCTCACCTCCGTGCCAATTTAACGCTGATTTGAAGCCGTACCTGCTGTAGATGGATGCGGTGCTGCTGCTAGCCAGCCGCACGCCTGTCTTCTATGGCCTTGATGCGAATGCAGTATCCCCCTGTGGCTCAGTAAGCTTCCCGAGCGCTCTCGGGGCTACTTGAACAGGCAGCGGGGTGAACTGCCAGCAAATTGGGTTCAGGGAAGTCGAGCCGGCGTGCTTAATGTCCGCAGCAGTGTATTCACATTCGATAATCGGAGGGCAAGGAGTGACATCGATGTGACTATCGCCAGCGTCTACGTGGGCTACGTATGAGTCGAAGACTGCATCAATGGAGCTTCCCCTGGAGGAGTTTCACCGGATGGCATCGGATGATCAGGTGTCTGCACTCCGCTCAATCGTTTGTCAAGTGAGCGACACTGTGTTTGGGCGTCAGCAACCGCGGGCCTAACTTCGTTTGGGTTGGTGGATTGGCGCCCTCACGGACGCACGCCGCGCGCTCAGGAGAGCCCGCGAACGCTGCACCATGCGCGCCGCACTCATAGTGTGAGTGCAAACCACCTCGCCTCGTGTTTCAGGATCGCCCGAAAGAAATACGAGAGGATGATGCTCAAGGTGAAAGAGGAAGACTGGAGAAGATATGTTGGCGAGCACCAAGATGACCCCTAGTGGTCCATCTACAGGATATGCCGAGGCCGCACGGCAGATGGCAGTAGGTATTTCCCCACTGAGTGGAAGCGCCCGCGTGTGGTGCCTCTTCTCAAAGGCCTCGACAAGAACAGGAGTGATCCAGCATCCTATCGGGGCATCTGCCTGTTGCCTGTTTTTGGTAAAGTGCTGGAAGGGATCATGGTGAACCGTGTGAAGGAGGTGCTCACGGACGAGAGCCGGTGGCAATTTGGCTTTCGCCCCGCACGCTGCGTCGAGGATGCCTGGAGGCACGTCGTAAGTTGTATTGAGACCAGTTCGGACAAATACGTACTTGGAGTCTTTATTGACTTCAAAGGCGCATTTGATCATGTCGAATGCGATGCAGCGTTGCGCCGACTATCGGATTTAGGATGCAGGGAAGTTGAGATCTGACGCAGCTTCTTTTTGGACCGAAAAGCGAGCATCGTCAGTAGTTTTGGCGAAGTCAGTGTTGATGTTACACGTGTCTGCCCGCAGGGGTCCATTAGTGGTCCATTCATTTGGAACATCCTAATGAATGTACTCCTGCGTCGCCGGGAATCTTCTGCTGCACATCGAAGGAAATTCCAGATCTCAACTAGAGCTTAAAGGCGCCCAACTAATGGAATTAGTTGGAGGATGGGGCATTGAGCTAGGCGTCTCAGTCTCGTCAACGAAGACTGTGACGATGCTCCTCAAGGGAAATCTGTCGGCTGGCAGACACCCTGCCGTAAGATTTGCGGGAGCAAGCTTACGGTATGTGACCCAATACCGTTACCTGGGCATCACGGTCTACGCGATCGGCTGACCGGAGTTGTCGGAGCCCTGACCGGTGTGCTACGCGTGTACTGGGGATTCAGTCCGCAACAACGGTGAAGGATTTATGCCGGATTCATGGTGCCTTGTGCACTATTTGGTGCCTCGGTGTGGTACACGACGGCGATGAGACTAGACGGCGCCAGGAGGTCGCTCAAGTCCTGCCATAGGCTCATTCTACTTGGATGTTTGCCTACGTGTAGAACGGTATCTAATGATGCCTTTGAAGTGCTTGCTAGAGCTACACCGCTGGACCTTGTGGCAACGTGTGCAGCGATGCAGTTTAAATTGAAGCGGAACTACCCCGTTGTGATGAGTCGAAGGGCAAACCCAAGCCTTATATTGGAAGGCTTTCTCTTTATGAGATAGTCACAGGTGCTCACCTAGTTCCTGGTTGTCGGAAACCGAAATGAGGAGCAGTTTCGGCTGCGAACAGCCGATCAAAGCTGTTAATTTGAACTACGGGATGAGCTGGTGGCCAAGGCCAGCCCAATTGAGGTTGGCCCCCTTTAGTGGGAGTATCGTGGTGCCTGTGGTTTTAAAAATAGTTGTTCCCCAACATAAAGTTTGGTGACAGCCGGATGCTGTACCCGTAGTCAGCAGAGGTTATTATAGGCCTCGCCTCTTACCAAGGGGAATTAACATGCCCGACAGCATAAATTTCAATTTGGTACTTAAAAGAGTTTCTTTAAAGGGCGTTGGTGGACGCATTGTATTCACCCGCTATACTATGTGTCACATATGTGGCACAAATTTGTACCGTGGTTGTAAACCCCTCCCGGAGTACACGCCACGTTAAACAAATCAACGATTACTGTCCCTATCGACTCGAGTTTGCTTCAGACAGTTGCCGCGAGCAGTCGTGTTCGCGCATCGCTTTAGTAGATTTTCAGCTAGAAGTTTATTGCCTGCAATAAAATACGCGCGCTTAGTGTGTTTAAATCGAGCATTTCGAGATAAGCGATCTTTTAGTGCGCGTGTGTTGGTGCGACGGTGACTTTTTATCGCTTATTGCTTCTAATTGGCCAGCCAATCAGAAACAAGAACGGTTGAATAAGTGTAGCATACTTTCGTGTGGCTGCATTTAAAGTAGAGTATGCTTTGCGGGGTTAAATAATTTGCTGCCTATCGTATAGGAGCAGATTATTATTATGATGGAAACGGACGCGAGCAGCAGTGCTGCTAGTTCGTCCAGGTCGACACGTTCGGGTGGACGCAAGAGACGGGGTCGTAGATCGAGTGTCGCGTCGCGAACGAATGGTCGGGCTGTTACTGTCGATGCTGCCATGTTGCCGCCGCCTACGGACTCTCCGCCTAGGAAAGTCCACACGAGAGCTGATAGCTCTGACAGCGATGTTTCGCTGGTCGCAATTGCTGCTGGAACCAGAACTGTCGCTGCCCCGCTGCTGCCCTTACTGCTGTCCTCGCTGCTGTTACAGCTGCTGCTGCTCCTGCTGCTGTCCGTGCTGCTGCCGGTGCTGCTGCCGGTGCTGCTGCCCCTGCTGCTGATCCTCTTGCTGAGGATGTGTTGCCGTCGACGTCTGCTGCCGTTGCAGCTGTTGTTGCCCGCTCTGGTGTCCCGAGCTCAGCTGGAGCTGACTCGGTGAGCTCCAGCTTGATGGTCCAACGTATGTTGGCCATTGAGAAAAAGCTCAGGAGAGCCGTCGTCGCTGACGGTGTGCCCGGCATCGTGGCACACAGCGTGCTGGATTTGTCGCCCAAGTACCAAGAGTTGGTGCTTGATATGTTTGGTGGGATGAAGGAGTTGGAGACCCTGCTGAGGACTCGCCCGAAGCCCGTTGGTGCCGCCACTGCTGCCACTTTTGCCGTCCCCGCTGTTGCTCCGACTGCTGTAAGCTGCAAGTTTGCGGAAACGTGGTCAGCAATCGTGACGAGCAACAACCCCGAGGAGATACCTGAACGTGTTCGCAGGGAAGTTACGCCCGCCCTTGGGGTAAGAGTGCACGAGGTGCGTGAGCTGAAGGGCGATGGTGCGATTATCCGCACGCCGTCGTCCAGTGAGTTGAACAAAGTGGTGGCTAGTGCCAAGTTCAGGGAACTTGGACTTGATGTAAAGCAGAACGCTGCGCTGAGATCTAAAGTCCAAGTATTGGATGTGGACAGCAGCATCACCGCACAGCAGTTCATGGATGGACTATATAAAAGCCACTTCGTGGAACGCATGACAAGTGCCGTCTTCGAAAAGTCGGTGAGGATAGCGTCGAAGCCATGGACTAGCGCCGATGGACCCACGGTCACGATACAGCTGGAGTTGGACCAAAAAGCCCTGGATATCTTGGAGGAGTCGGAGAAGATATATGTGGATTAGCTCTCCTTCCGCTGGCACATGCTAGTGTCGACCTACGCTTGCCACAGGTGTGTCAGTTTTGACCACAGGGTGAAGGACTGTCGGATGAAGGAGCAGGTCTGCCGTCAATGCGGACAAAGCGGCCATAGTGCCCACAGGTGCAGTAATCCTGTGCGATGCAGGAACTGCAGCTTTAAGGCGCTGCCGTGTGAGCATCGTATGCTCTCGTCGGTCTGCCCGATTTAAGTTGCAGTGCTTGCCAGGGTGGCGGCTAGACATTAAAAATGTTTAGTCTTAACCAGGCAAACTGTGGTCGCTGTCGAGCTGCGGTCATCGAGCTCGGACTCAGAATGAGGAGTTCTGGCGACAAGTTCGCATTGAACCAGGAGCCTTATGTGGACCGTGGAGAAAGGATCACCGGATTACCGGCAGACATGCGAGTCTTTTCCGACCGTCGCAATAAAGCTGCGATAGTCGTAAACGACCAGGAGGTCGTCTGCATGCCTGTCTCTTCGCTCATCACAGAGTTTGGCGTATGCGTGAGTGTGACCGGAAACTTCGGCTCGATTTTCCTCACCTCCGTGCCAATTCAACGCTGATTTGGAGCCGTACCTGCTGTAGATGGATGCGGTGCTGCTGCTAGCCAGCCGCACGCCTGTCATCTATGGCCTTGATGCGAATGCAGTATCCCTCTGTGGTTCAGTTAGCTTCCCGAGCGCTCTCGGGGCTACTTGAACTGGCAGCGGGGTGAACTGCCAGCAAATTGGGTTCAGGGAAGTCGAGCCGGCGTGCTTAATGTCCGCAGCAGTGTATTCACATTCGATAATCGGAGGGCAAGGAGTGACATCGATGTGACTATCGTCAGCGTCTAGGTGGGCTACGTATGACTGGAGTGTAAGCGAGTGGGATTTAAGTTACTGTTGTGGTATCACTTGATCCGGCGAGCGCAGTTGAGAGCTATCCTCCTATGCCCTCGTGGAAGCTCCAGAGTGCTGACTGGCGGCGTTTTGGTGATGAGTTGAAGACTGCATCAATGGAGCTTCCCCTGGAGGAGTTTCACCGGATGGCATCGGATGATCAGGTGTCTGCACTCCGCTCACTCGTTCATCAAGTGAGCGACACTGTGTTTGGGCGTCAGCAACCGCGGGCCAGACGTCGTGTGGGTTTGGTGGACTGCTCCCCTTACTGACGCACGCCGTGCGCTCAGGAGAGCCCGGCGAAGGCTGTACCATGCGCGCCGCACTCATAGTGTGAGTGCAAACGACCTCGCCTCGTGTTTCAGGATCGCCCGAAAGGAATACGAGAGGATGATGCTCAAGATGAAAGAAGAAGACTGGAGAAGATACGTTGGCGAGCACCAAGATGACCCCTAGGGGTCCATCTACAGGATATACCGAGGCCGCAAGACGTGTACCGATATCGGTTGCCTTCGCTGGAACAATCAGCCGGTCGTAGCCTGGTACGACTGTGCAAGCGTCCATCCCGGAGCTCATGACAGCGATGTTTTCCCGCTGTCTGGCAGATGGGTGTTTCCCCACTGAGTGGAAGCGCTCGCTTGTGGTGCTTCTTCTCAAAGGAATCGACAAGGACAGGAGTGATCCAGCGTCCTATCGGGGCATCTGCCTGTTGCCTGTTTTTGGTAAAGTGCTGGAAGGGATCATAGTGAACCGTGTGAAGGAGGTGCTCACGGACAAGAGCCGGTGGCAATTTGGCTTTCGCCCCGGACGCTGCGTCGAGGATGCCTGGAGGCACGTCGTAAGTTTTATTGAGGCCAGTTCGGACAAATACGTACTTGGAGTCTTTATTGACTACTAAGGCGAATTTGATCATGTCGAATGCGATGCAGCGTTGCGCCGACTATCGGATTTAGGATGCAGGGAAGTTGAGATCTGGCGCAGCTTCTTTTCGGACCGAAAAGCGAGCATCGTCAGTAGCTTTGGCGAAGTCAGTGTTGATGTTACACGGGGCTGCCCGCAGGGGTCCATTAGTGGTCCATTCATTTGGAACATCCAAATGGATATACTCCTGCGTCGCCTGGAATCTTCTGCTGCACATCGAAGGAAATTCCAGATCTCAACTAGAGCTCAAAGGCGCCCAACTAATGGAATTAGTTGGAGGATGGGGCATTGAGGTAGGCGTCTCAGTCTCGTCAACGAAGACTGTGACGATGCTCCTCAAGGGAAATCTGTCGGCTGGCAGACACCCTGCCGTAAGATTTGCGGGAGCAAGCTTACGGTATGTGACCCAATACCATTACCTGGGCATCACGGTCGGCGAGCGGTTGAGTTTTCTCCCGCATATTGCGTCTCTACGCGATCGGCTGACCGGAGTTGTCGGAGCCCTGACCCGTGTGTGTTACACGACGGCGATGAGACTAGACGGCGCCAGGAGGTCGCTCAAGTCCTGCCATAGGCTCATTCTACTTGGATGTTTGCCTACGTGTAGAACGGTATCTAATGATGCCCTTGAAGTGCTTGCTGGAGCTACACCGCTGGAACTTGTGGCAACGCGTGCAGCGATGCAGTTTAAATTGAAGCGGAACTATCCCATGATAGTAGGCGATTGGCTCTACGATCAAGATGTCTCCACTCTTGATCGGAGTATGTCGAGAGCCTTGCTGGACGAACGTTTATTGCTTGAGTGGCAGGTCCGGTGGGATAACTGCGTACACGGCCGTGTGACGTATCGTCTTATCCCGGACGTTAGCTTCGTTTTCAGCCGCCTCTACTTCAAGTTCACGATGCTGGCCAGCTTCCTCATAACTGGCCATGGCTCGTTGAATGTATTTCTGCAGGCGCGTAGTCTGAGCGAGACTGCTGGATGCCTATGTGGCCATCCCCTGGAGGACTGGCAAAACGTCCTATGTGCCTGTCCCCTCTATGCGGATGTGCGTTACCTGGAAGGGCTTAGGATCCAGCAGGAGCCATTCGGTGACTGGAACGTGACGGAGACGATGAGGACCCCGGAGAGCATGCAACTGCTTGAGGACTATGCCCGCACAGTCTTCAGCAGGCGACGCGTGCTGCTGGACGGTGGAGGACCAGGACCTGGTCAACCAGTACCGGACTGGTGATAGTCAAAGGTGGCAGTAGCATTACTACGAAAGGTTTACCAATACCTTAAATTGGGAGATGATCTCTTTGAAGTGAGTCGCAGGTCTTACCAAAGTTCCTTAAGTTTGGGAGATAGATCCTAGTGATAAATCGTAGGGCATACCAACGCCTTACTTTGGTAAACAAATCTTCGTGATGAGTCGAAGGCCTTACCAAAGCTTTAATTTGGTAGGCAAATCTTTGTGAGGCGTCGCATGGCGCACCAGAGCCTCAATCTGGAAGATGTGTTCTCTATGGACGCATCGAAGGTCTGACCAAAGTCCTTAAATTTGGGAGGCAAATCTTTGTGATGAGTCGAAGGGCAGACCAAAGCCTTAATTTGGTATACAAGTCTTTGTGAGGCATACCAGGGCTTACCAGAGCCCTAATCTGGAAGATGTGTTCTCTATGGACGCATCGAAGGTCTGACCAAAGTCCTTAAATTTGGGAGGCAAATCTTTGTAATGAGTCGAAGGGCAGACCAAAGCCTTAATTTGTTAGGCTTTCTCTTTATGATATAGCCGCAGGTGCTCACCCAGTTCCTGGTTGTCGGAAACCGAAATGGGTAGCAATTTCGGCTGCGAACAGCCGATCAAAGCTGTTAATTTGAACCACGGGATGGGCTGGTGGCCAAGGCCAGCCCAATTGAGGTTGGCCCCCTTTAGTGGGAGTACCGTGGTGGCTGTGGCCGTCGCAATAAAGCTGCGATAGTCATAGACGACCAGGAGGTCGTCTGCATGCCTGTCTCTTCGCTCATCACAGAGTTTGGCGTATGCGTGAGTGTGACCGGAAACTTCGGCTCGATTTTCCTCACCTCCGTGCCAATTTAACGCTGATTTGAAGCCGTACCTGCTGTACATGGATGCGGTGCTGCTGCTAGCCAGCCGCACGCCTGTCTTCTATGGCCTTGATGCGAATGCAGTATCCCCCCTGTGGCTCAGTAAGCTTCCCGAGCGCTCTTGGGGCTACTTGAACTGGCAGCGGGGTGAACTGCTAGCAAATTGGGTTCAGGGAAGTCGAGCCGGCGTGCTTAATGTCCGCAGCAGTGTATTCACATTCGATAGTCGGAGGGCAAGGAGTGACATCGATGTGACTATCGTCAGTGAATCAACGTCTACGTGGGCTACGTATGACTGGACTGTAAGCGAGTGGGATTTAAGTTACTGTTGTGGTATCACTTGATCCGGCGAGCGCAGTTGAGAGCTATCCTCCTGTGCCCTCGTGGAAGCTCCAGAGTGCTGACTGGCGGCGTTTTGGTGATGAGTTGAAGACTGCATCAATGGAGCTTCCTCTGGAGGAGGAATCAATCGTTTATCAAGTGAGCGACACTGTGTTTGGGCGTCAGCAACCGCGGGCCTAACTTCGTGTGGGTTGGTGGATTGGCGCCCTCACGGACGCACGCCGCACGCTCAGGAGAGCCCGGCGAAGGCTGCACCATGCGCGCCGCACTCATAGTGTGAGTGCAAACGACCTCGCCTCGTGTTTCAGGATCGCCCGAAAGAAATACGAGAGGATGATGCTCAAGGTGAAAGAGGAAGACTGGAGAAGATATGCTGGATGATGACCACCTAGTGGTCTATCTACAGGATATGCCGAGGCCGCACGGCAGATGGCAGTAGGTATTTCTCCACTGAGTGGAAGCGCCCGCGTGTGGTGCCTCTTCTCAAAGGCCTCGACAAGGACAGGAGTGATCCATCATCCTATCGGGGCATCTGCCTGTTGCCTGTTTTTGGTAAAGTGCTGGAAGTGCACGGACGAGAGCCGGTGGCAATTTGGCTTTCGCCCCGCACGCTGCGTCGAGGATGCCTGGAGGCACGTCGTAAGTTTTATTGAGACCAGTTCGGACAAATACGTACTTGGAGTCTTTATTGACTTCAAAGGCGCATTTGATCATGTCGAATGCGATGCAGCGTTGCGCCGACTATCGGATTTAGGATGCAGGGAAGTTGAGATCTAGCGCAGCTTCTTTTCGGACCGAAAAGCGAGCATCGTCAGTAGTTTTGGCGAAGTCAGTGTTGATGTTACACGTGTCTGCCCGCAGGGGTCCATTAGTGGTCCATTCATTTGGAACATCCTAATGAATGTACTCCTGCGTCGCCTGGAATCTTCTGCTGCACATCGAAGGAAATTCCAGATCTCAACTAGAGCTCAAAGGCGCCCAACTAATGGAATTAGTTGGAGGATGGGCCATTGAGGTAGGCGTCTCAGTCTCGTCAACGAAGACTGTGACGATGCACCCTGCCGTAAGATTTGCGGGAGCAAGCTTACGGTATGTGACCCAATACCGTTACCTGGGCATCACGGTCGGCGAGCGGTTGAATTTTCTCCCGCATATTGCGTCTCTACGCGATCGGCTGACCGGAGTTGTCGGAGCCCTGACCGGTGTGCTACGCGTGTACTGGGGATTCAGTCCGCAAGCACGGTGAAGGATTTATGCCGGACTCATGGTGCCTTGTGCACTATTTGGTGCCTCGGTGTGGTACACGACGGCGATGAGACTAGACGGCGCCTGGAGGTCGCTCAAGTCCTGCCATAGGCTCATTCTACTTGGGTGTTTGCCTACGTGTAGAACGGTATCTAATGATGCCTTTGAAGTGCTTGCTAGAGCTACACCGCTGGACCTTGTGGCAACGTGTGCAGCGATGCAGTTTAAATTGAAGCGGAACAACCCCGTCGTGATGAGTCGAAGGGCTCACCAAAGGCTTAATTTGGTAGACAAATCCTTGTGAGGCGTCGCAGGGCTCACCAGAGCCTCCATCTGGAAGATGCGTTCTCTATGGACGCATCGAAGGTCTGACCAAAGTCCTTAAATTTGGGAGACAAATCTTAGTGATGAGTCGACGGGCAAACCAAAGCCTTAATTTGGTAGACAAGTCTTTGTGAGGAGTCGCAGGGCTTACCAGAGCTCTAATCTGGAAGATGTGTTCCCTATGGACCTGTCGAAGGTCTGACCAAAGTCCTTAAATTTGGAGGCAAATCTTTGTGATGAGTCGAAGGGCAGACCCAAGCCTTAGTTTGTTAGGCTTTCTCTTTATGAGATAGCCGCAGGTGCTTACCCAGTTCCTGGTTGTCGGAAACCGAAATGGGTAGCAGTTTCGGCTGCAAACCGCCGATCAAAGCTGTTAATTTGAACTACGGGATGGGCTGGTGGCCAAGGCCAGCCCAATTGAGGCTGGCCCCCTTTAGTGGGAGTATCGTGGTGGCTGTGGTTTTAAAAATAGTTGTTCCCCAACATAAAGTTGGGTGACAGCCGGATGCTGTACCCGTAGTCAGCAGAGGTTATGATAGGCCTCGCCTCTTACCAAGGGGAATTAATATGCCCGACAGCATAAATTTCAATTTGGTACTTAAAAGAGTTTCTTTAAAGGGCGTTGGTGGACGCATTGTATTCACCCGCTGTACTATGTGTCACATATGTGGCACAAATGTGTACCGTGGTTGTAAACCCCTCCCGGGGTACACGCCACGGTAAACAAATCAAGGATTACTGTCCCTATCGACTCGAGTTTGCTTCAGACAGTTGCCGCGAGCAAGTCGTGTTCGCCCATCGCTTTAGCAGATTTTCAGCTAGAAGTTTATTGCCTGCAATAAAATACGCGCGCTTAGTGTGTTTAAATCGAGCATTTCGAGATAAGCGATCTTTTTAGTGCGCGTGTGTTGGTGCCTATCGTATAGGAGCAGATTATTATTATGATGGAAACGGACGCGAGCAGCAGTGCTGTTAGTTCGTCCAGGTCGACACGTTCGGGTGGACGCAAGAGACGGGGTCGTGGAGAAAGGATCACCGGATTACCGGCAGCCATGCGAGTCTTTTCCGACCGTCGCAATAAAGCTGCGATAGTCATAGACGACCAGGAGGTCGTCTGCATGCCTGTCTCTTCGCTCATCACAGAGTTTGGCGTATGCGTGAGTGTGACCGGAAACTTCGGCTCGATTTTCCTCACCTCCGTGCCAATTTAACGCTGATTTGAAACCGTACCTGCTGTAGATGGATGCGGTGCTGCTGCTAGCCAGCCGCACGCCTGTCTTCTATGGCCTTGATGCAAATGCAGTATCCCTCTGTGGTTCAGTAAGCTTCCCGAGCGCTCTCGGGGCTACTTGAACTGGCAGCGGGGTGAACTGCTAGCAAATTGGGTTCAGGGAAGTCGAGCCGGCGTGCTTAATGTCCGCAGCAGTGTATTCACATTCGATAGTCGGAGGGCAAGGAGTGACATCGATGTGACTATCGTCAGTGAATCAACGTCTACGTGGGCTACGTATGACTGGACTGTAAGCGAGTGGGATTTAAGTTACTGTTGTGGTATCACTTGATCCGGCGAGCGCAGTTGGGAGCTATCCTCCTGTGCCCTCGTGGAAGCTCCAGAGTGCTGACTGGCGGCGTTTTGGTGATGAGTTGAAGACTGCATCAATGGAGCTTCCTCTGGAGGAGGAATCAATCGTTTATCAAGTGAGCGACACTGTGTTTGGGCGTCAGCAACCGCGGGCCTAACTTCGTGTGGGTTGGTGGATTGGCGCCCTCACGGACGCACGCCGCACGCTCAGGAGAGCCCGGCGAAGGCTGCACCATGCGCGCCGCACTCATAGTGTGAGTGCAAACCACCTCGCCTCGTGTTTCAGGATCGCCCGAAAGAAATACGAGAGGATGATGCTCAAGGTGAAAGAGGAAGACTGGAGAAGATATGCTGGATGATGACCACCTAGTGGTCTATCTACAGGATATGCCGAGGCCGCACGGCAGATGGCAGTAGGTATTTCCCCACTGAGTGGAAGCGCCCGCGTGTGGTGCCTCTTCTCAAAGGCCTCGACAAGGACAGGAGTGATCCATCATCCTATCGGGGCATCTGCCTGTTGCTTGTTTTTGGTAAAGTGCTGGAAGGGATCATGGTGAACCGTGTGAAGGAGGTGCTCACGGACGAGAGCCGGTGGCAATTTGGCTTTCGCCCCGCACGCTGCGTCGAGGATGCCTCGAGGCACGTCGTAAGTTTTATTGAGACCAGTTCGGACAAATACGTACTTGGAGTCTTTATTGACTTCAAAGGCGCATTTGATCATGTCGAATGCGATGCAGCGTTGCGCCGACTATCGGATTTAGGATGCAGGGAAGTTGAGATCTAGCGCAGCTTCTTTTCGGACCGAAAAGCGAGCATCGTCAGTAGTTTTGGCGAAGTCAGTGTTGATGTTACACGTGTCTGCCCGCAGGGGTCCATTAGTGGTCCATTCATTTGGAACATCCTAATGAATGTACTCCTGCGTCGCCTGGAATCTTCTGCTGCACATCGAAGGAAATTCCAGATCTCAACTAGAGCTCAAAGGCGCCCAACTAATGGAATTAGTTGGAGGATGGGCCATTGATGTAGGCGTCTCAGTCTCGTCAACGAAGACTGTGACGATGCACCCTGCCGTAAGATTTGCGGGAGCAAGCTTACGGTATGTGACCCAATACCGTTACCTGGGCATCACGGTCGGCGAGCGGTTGAGTTTTCTCCCGCATATTGCGTCTCTACGCGATCGGCTGACCGGAGTTGTCGGAGCCCTGACCGGTGTGCTACGCGTGTACTGGGGATTCAGTCCGCAAGCACGGTGAAGGATTTATGCCGGACTCATGGTGCCTTGTGCACTATTTGGTGCATCGGTGTGGTACACGACGGCGATGAGACTAGACGGCGCCAGGAGGTCGCTCAAGTCCTGCCATAGGCTCATTCTACTTGGATGTTTGCCTACGTGTAGAACGGTATCTAATGATGCCTTTGAAGTGCTTGCTAGAGCTACACCGCTGGACCTTGTGGCAACGTGTGCAGCGATGCAGTTTAAATTGAAGCGGAACAACCCCGTCGTGATGAGTCGAAGGGCTCACCAAAGGCTTAATTTGGTAGACAAATCCTTGTGAGGCGTCGCAGGGCTCACCAGAGCCTCCATCTGGAAGATGCGTTCTCTATGGACGCATCGAAGGTATGACCAAAGTCCTTAAATTTGGGAGACAAATCTTAGTGATGAGTCGACGGGCAAACCAAAGCCTTAATTTGGTAGACAAGTCTTTGTGAGGAGTCGCAGGGCTTACCAGAGCCCTAATCTGGAAGATGTGTTCCCTATGGACCTGTCGAAGGTCTGACCAAAGTCCTTAAATTTGGAGGCAAATCTTTGTGATGAGTCGAAGGGCAGACCCAAGCCTTAGTTTGTTAGGCTTTCTCTTTATGAGATAGCCGCAGGTGCTTACCCAGTTCCTGGTTGTCGGAAACCGAAATGGGTAGCAGTTTCGGCTGCAAACCGCCGATCAAAGCTGTTAATTTGAACTACGGGATGGGCTGGTGGCCAAGGCCAGCCCAATTGAGGCTGGCCCCCTTTGGTGGGAGTATCGTGGTGCCTGTGGTTTTAAAAATAGTTGTTCCCCAACATAAAGTTGGGTGACAGCCGGATGCTGTACCCGTAGTCAGCAGAGGTTATGATAGGCCTCGCCTCTTACCAAGGGGAATTAACATGCCCGACAGCATAAATTTCAATTAAGTACTTAAAAGAGTTTCTTTAAAGGGCGTTGGTGGACGCATTGTATTCACCCGCTGTACTATGTGTCACATATGTGGCACAAATGTGTACCGTGGTTGTAAACCCCTCCCGGGGTACACGCCACGGTAAACAAATCAAGGATTACTGTCCCTATCGACTCGAGTTTGCTTCAGACAGTTGCCGCGAGCAAGTCGTGTTCGCCCATCGCTTTAGCAGATTTTCAGCTAGAAGTTTATTGCCTGCAATAAAATACGCGCGCTTAGTGTGTTTAAATCGAGCATTTCGAGATAAGCGATCTTTTTAGTGCGCGTGTGTTGGTGCGACGGTGACTTTTTACCGCTTATCGATTCTGATTGGCCAGCCAATCAGAAACAAGAACGGACTAATAAGTGTATCATACTTTCGTGTGGCTGCATTTAAAGTAGTGTATGCTTTGCGGGGTTAAATAATTTGCTGCCTATCGTATAGGAGCAGATTATTATTATGATGGAAACGGACTCGAGCAGCAGTGCTGTTAGTTCGTCCAGGTCGACACGTTCGGGTGGACGCAAGAGACGGGGTCGTAGATCGAGTGTCGCGTCGTGAGCGAATGGTCGGGCTGCTACTGTCGATGCTGCTATGTTACCGCCGCCTACGGACTCTCCGCACGAGAGCTGATAGCTCTGACAGCTGCTGCTAGCCAGCCGCACGCCTGTCATCTATGGCCTTGATGCGAATGCAGTATCCCTCTGTGGTTCAGTAAGCTTCCCGAGCGCTCTCGGGGCTACTCGAACAGGCAGCGGGGTGAACTGCTAGCAAATTGGGTTCAGGGAAGTCGGGCCGGCGTGCTTAATGTCCGCAGCAGTGTATTCACATTCGATAATCGGAGGGCAAGGAGTGACATCGATGTGACTATCGGCAGCGTCTAAGTGGGCTACGTATGACTGGAGTGTAAGCGAGTGGGATTTAAGTTACTGTTGTGGTATCACTTGATCCGGCGCGCGCAGTTGAAAGCTATCCTCCTGTGCCCTCGTGGAAGCTCCAGAGTGCTGACTGGCGGCGTTTTGGTGATGAGTTGAAGACTGCATCAATGGAGCTTCCTCTGGAGGAGTTTTACCGGATGGTACGGATGATCAGGTGTCTGCACTCCGCTCAATCGTTTATCAAGTGAGCGACACTGTGTTTGGGCGTCAGCAACCGCGGACCTAACTTCGTGTGGGTTGGTGGATTGGCGCCCTCACGGACGTACGCCGCGCGCTCAGGAGAGCCCGGCGAAGGCTGCACCATGCGCGCCGCACTCATAGTGTGAGTGCAAACCACCTCGCCTCGTGTTTAAGGATCGCCCGAAAGAAATACGAGAGGATGATGCTCAAGGTGAAAGAGGAAGACTGGAGAAGATATGCTGGATGATGACCACCTAGTGGTCTATCTACAGGATATGCCGAGGCCGCACGGCAGATGGCAGTAGGTATTTCCCCACTGAGTGGAAGCGCCCGCGTGTGGTGCCTCTTCTCAAAGGCCTCGACAAGGACAGGAGTGATCCATCATCCTATCGGGGCATCTGCCTGTTGCCTGTTTTTGGTAAAGTTCTGGAAGGGATCATGGTGAACCGTGTGAAGGAGGTGCTCACGGACGAGAGCCGGTGGCAATTTGGCGTTCGCCCCGGACGCTGCGTCGAGGATGCCTCGAGGCACGTCGTAAGTTTTATTGAGACCAGTTCTGACAAATACGTACTTGGAGTCTTTATTGACTTCAAAGGCGCATTTGATCATGTCGAATGCGATGCAGCGTTGCGCCGACTATCGGATTTAGGATGCAGGGAAGTTGAGATCTAGCGCAGCTTCTTTTCGGACCGAAAAGCGAGCATCGTCAGTAGTTTTGGCGAAGTCAGTGTTGATGTTACACGTGTCTGCCCGCAGGGGTCCATTAGTGGTCCATTCATTTGGAACATCCTAATGAATGTACTCCTGCGTCGCCTGGAATCTTCTGCTGCACATCGAAGGAAATTCCAGATCTCAACTAGAGCTCAAAGGCGCCCAACTAATGGAATTAGTTGGAGGATGGGGCATTGAGGTAGGCGTCTCAGTCTCGTCAACGAAGACTGTGACGATGCACCCTGCCGTAAGATTTGCGGGAGCAAGCTTACGGTATGTGACCCAATACCGTTACCTGGGCATCACGGTCGGCGGGTGGTTGAGTTTTCTCCCGCATATTGCGTCTCTACGCGATCGGCTGACCGGAGTTGTCGGAGCCCTGACCCGTGTGCTACGCGTTGACTGGGGATTCAGTCCGCAAGCAAGTATTTATGCCGGTTTCATGGTGTCTTGTGCACTATTTGGTGCCTCGGTGTGGTACACGACGGCGATGAGACTAGACGGCGCCAGGAGGCGCCACTTTTGCCGTCCCCGCTGTTGCTCCGACTGCAGTACCCCAGACCCGCAGGTTTGCGGAAACGTGGTCAGCAGTCGTGAGGAGCAACAACCCCAAGGAGATACTTGAACGTGTTCGCAGGGAAGTTGCGCCCGCCCTTGGTGTAAGAGTGCACGAGGTGCGTGAGCTGAAGGGCGGTAGTGCGATTGTTCGCACGCCGTCGTCCAGTGAGTTGAACAAAGTGGTGGCTAGTGCCATGTTCAGGGAGCTTGGACTTGATGTTAAGCAGAACGCTGCGCTGATGCCTAAAGTCCAAGTATTGGATGTGTACAGCAGCATCACCGCACAGCAGTTTATGGATGGACTATAAAAAAAACCACTTCATGGAACACATGACAAGTTCCGTCTTCGAGAAGTCGGTGAGGATAGCAACGAAGCCATGGACAAACACCGTTGGACCCACGGTCACGCTACAGCTGGAGATGGAACAAAAGGTCCTGGATATCTTAGAAGAGTCGGAGAAGATATATGTGGATTGGTTCTCCTTCCACTGGCGCATGCTGGTGTCGACCTACGCTTGAAACAAGTGTGTCAGTTTTGACCATAGAATGAAGGACTGTCGGATGAAGGAGCAGGTCTGCCGTCAATGCGGACAAAGCGGCCATAGTGCCTACAGGTGCAGTAATCCTGTGCGCTGCAGGAACTGCAGCTTTAAGGGGCTGCCGTGTGAGCATCGTATGCTCTCGTCGGTCTGCCCGATTTACGGTACAGTGCTTGCCAGGGTGGCGGCTTAACATTAACAATGTTTAGTCTCATACAGGCAAACTGTAGTCGCTGTCGAGCTGCGGTCATCGAGCTCGGAGTCAGAATGAGGAATTCTGGCGACAAGTTCGCATTGATCCAGGAGCCTTATGTGGACCGTGGAGGAAGGATCACCGGCAGGCATGCGAGTCTTTTCCGACCGTCACAATAAAGCTGCGATAGTCGTAGACGACCAAGAGGTCGTCTGCATGCCTGTCTCTTCGCTCATCACAGAGTTTGGCGTATGCGTGAGTGTGACCGGAAACTTCGGCTCGATTTTCCTCACCTCCGTGTATTGCCAATTTAACGCTGATATGGAGCCGTACCTGCTGTACATGGATGCGGTGCTGCTGCTAGCCAGCCGCACGCCTGTCATCTATGGCCTTGATGCGAATGCAGTATCCCTCTATGGTTCAGTAAGCTTCCCGAGCGCTCTCGGGGCTACTTGAACAGACAGCGGGGTGAACTGCTAGCAAATTGGGTTCAGGGCAGTCGAGCCGGCGTGCTTAATGTCCGCAGCAGTCTATTCACATTCGATAATAGGAGGGCAAGGAGTGACTATCGTCAGTGATTCAGCGTCTATGTGGGCTTCGTATGACTGGACTTTAAGCGAGTGAGATTTAAGTGACCACAACATCATTACTGTTGTGGTATCACTTGATCCGGCGAACGCAGTTGAGAGCTTTGCTCCTGTGCCCTCGTGGAAACTCCAGAGTGCTGACTGGCGGCGTTTTGATGATGAGTTGAAGACTGCATCAATGGAGCTTCCCCTGGATGGCATCGGATGATCAGGTGTCTGCACTCCGCTCACTCGTTCATCAAGTGAGCGACACTGTGTTTGGGCGTCAGCAACCGCGGGCCAGACGTCGTGTGGATTGGTGGACTGCCGCCCTCACTGACGCACGCCGTGCGCTCAGGAGAGCCCGGCGAAGGCTACATCATGCGCGCCGCACTCACAGTGTGAGTGCAAACGACCTCGCCTCGTGTTTCAGGATCGCCCGAAAGGAATACGAGAGGATGATGCTCAAGGTGAAAGAGGAACACTGGAGAACATATGTTGGCGAGCACCATCTACAGGATATGCCGAGGCCGCAAGACGTGTTCCGATATCGGTTGCCTTCGCTGGAACAATCAGCCGAAATCTTCGAGGTGGAGACATGCATCGCCAGAGTTCGTAGCAGACGCTCACCTGGTTTAGATGACATAACTGGGGGTATGGTTAAAGCGTCTTGGCGCGCCATCCCGGAGCACATGACAGCCATGTATTCCCGCTGTCTGGCAAATGGGTATTTCCCCACTGAGTGGAAGCGCCCGCGTGTGGTGCCTCCTCTCAAAGGCCTCGACATGGACAGGAGTGATCCAGCGTCCTATCGGGGCATCTGCCTGTTGCCTGTTTTTGGTAAAGTGCTGGAAGCGATCATGGTGAACCGTGTGAAGAAGGTGCTCACGGACGGGAGCCGGTGGCAATTTGGCGTTCGCCGCGGACGCTGCGTCGAGGATGCCTGGAGGCACGTCGTAAGTTTTATTGAGGCCAGTTCGGACAAATACGTACTTGGAGTCTTTATTGACTACAAAGGCGAATTTGATCATGTCGATTGCGATGCAGCGTTACGCTGACTATCGGATCTAGGATGCAGGGAAGTTGAGATCTGGCGCAGCTTCGTCAGTAGTTTTGGCGAAGTCAGTGTTGATGTTACACGTGTCTGCCCGCAGGGTTCCATTAGTGGAACATCCTAATGGATGTACTTCTGTGTCGCCTGGAAGCGCACTGCACTTTTAGTGCATACGCGGACGATCTTCTGCTGCTCATCGAAGTAAATTCCAGATCTCAACTAGAGCTCAAAGGCGTCCAACTAATGGAATTAGTTGGAGGAAGGGGCATTGAGGTAAGCGTCTCAGTCTCGTCAACAAAGACTGTGACGATGCTCCTCAAGGGAAATCTGTCGGCTGGCAGAGACCCTGCCGTAAGATTTGCGGGAGCCAGCTTACGGTATGTGACCCAATACCGTTACCTGGGCATCACGGTCAGGCCGCTGCTGCCCTTACTGCTGTCCACAGCTGCTGCTGCTCCTGCTGCTGCCCGTGCTGCTGCCCCTGCTGCCGCCTCTGCTGCTGTTCCTCTTGCTGAGGATGTGTTGCCGTCGACGTCTGTTGCCGTTACCGTTGTTGTTGCCCGCTCTGGTGTCCCGAGATCAGCTGGAGCTGACTCGGTGAGCTCGAGCTTGATGGTCCAAAGTATGTTGGCCATTGAGAAAAAGCTCAGGAGAGCCGTCGTCGGTGTGACGGTGTGCCCGGCATCGTGGCACACAGCGTGCTGGATTTGTCGGCCAAGTACCAGGAGTTGGTGCTTGATATGTTTGGTAGGATGAAGGAGTTGGAGACCCTGTTGAGGACTCGCCCGAAGCCCGTTGGTGCCGCCACTGCTGCCACTTTTACCGGCCCCCCGACGAGCAACAAGCCCGAGGAGACACCTCAGCAGGTCGCTGAACGTGTTCGCAGGGACGTTGCGCCCGCCCTTGGTTTACGAGTGCACGAGGTGCGTGAGCTGAAGCGTGGTGGTGCGATTATCCGCACGCCGTCGTCCAGTGAGTTGAAAAAAGTGGTGGCTAGTGCCAAGTTCAGGGAGCTTCGATTTGATGTTAAGCAGAACGCTGCGCTGATGCCTAAAGTCCAAGTATTGGATGTGGACAGCAGCATCGCCGCACAGCAGTTCATGGATAGACTATATAAAAACCACTTCGAGGAACACATGACATGTGCCGTCTTCGAAAAGTCGGCAAGCGCCGTTGGACCCACGGTCACGCTACAGCTGGAGTTGGACCAAAAGGCCCTGGATATCTTGGAGGAGTCGGAGAAGATATATGTGGATTGGTTCTCCTTCCGCTGGCGCAAGCTGGTGTCGACCTACGCTTGCCACAGGTGTGTCAGTTTTGACCACAGGGTGAAGAACTGTCGGATGAAGGAGCAGGTCTGCCGTCAATGCGGACAAAGCGGCCATAGTGTCTACAGGTGCAGTAATCCTGTGCGCTGCAGGAACTGCAGCTTTAAGGGGCTGCCGTGGGAGCATCGTATGCTCTCGTCGGTCTGCCCGATTTACGGTGCAGTGCTTGCCAGGGTGGCGGCTAGACATTAAAAATGTTCTTAACCAGGAAAACTGTGGTCGTTGTCGAGCTGCAGTCATCGAGCTCGAAGTCAGAATGAGGAATTCTGGCGACAAGTTCGCATTGATCCAGGAGCCTTATGTGGACCGTGGAGGAAGGATCACTGGATTACCGGCAGGCATGCGAGTCTTTTCCGACCGTCGCAATAAAGCTGCGATAGTCGTAGACGACCAGGAGGTCGTCTGCATGCCTGTCTGACCGGAAACTTCGGCTCGATTTTCCTCACCTCCGTGTATTGCCAATTTAACGCTGATTTGGAGCCGTACCTGCTGTACATGGATGCGGTGCTAGCCAGCCGCACGCCTGTCATCTATGGCCTTGATGCGAATGCAGTATACCCCTGTGGTTCAGTAATCTTCCCGAGCGCTCTCAGGGCTACTTGAACAGGCAGCGGGGTGAACTGCTAGCAAATTGGGTTCAGGGAAGTCGAGCCGGCGTGCTTAATGTCCGCAGCAGTGTATTCACATTCGATAATCGGAGGGCAAGGAGTGACATCGATGTGACTATCGTCAGTGATTCAGTGTCTACGTGGGCTACGTATGACTGGAGTGTAAGCATGTGGGATTAAAGTGACCACAACATCATTGCTGTTGTGGTATTACTTGATGCGGCGAGTGCAGTTGAGAGCTATGTTCCTGTGCCCTCGTGGAAACTCCAGATTGCAGACTGGCGGCGTTTTGGTGATGCGTTGAAGACTGCATCAATGGAGCTTCCCCTGGAGGAGTTTCACCGGATGGCATCGGATGATCAGGTGTCTGCACTCCGCTCACTCGTTCATCAAGTGAGCGACACTGTGTTTGGGGGTCAGCAACCTCGGGCCAGACGTCATGTGGATTGGTGGACTGCCGCCCTCACTGACGCACGCCGTGCGCTCAGGAGAGCCCGGCGATGGCTGCATCATGCGCGCCGCACTCATAGTGTGAGTGCAAACGACCTCGCCTCGTGTTTCAGGATCGCCCGAAAGGAATACGAGAGGATGATGCTCAAGATGAAAGAAGAAGACTGGAGAAGATACGTTGGCGAGCACCAAGATGAACCCTAGGGGTCCATCTACAGGATATACCGAGGCCGCAAGACGTGTACCGATGTCGGTTGCCTTCGCTGGAACAATCAGCCGGTCGTAGCCTGGTACGACTGTGCAAGCGTCCATCCCGGAGCTCATGACAGCGATGTTTTCCCGCTGTCTGGCAGATGGGTGTTTCCCCACTGAGTGGAAGCGCTCGCTTGTGGTGCCTCTTCTCAAAGGCCTCGACAAGGACAGGAGTGATCCAGCGTCCTATCGGGGCATCTGCCTGTTGCCTGTTTTTGGTAAAGTGCTGGAAGGGATCATGGTGAACCGTGTGAAGGAGGTGCTCACGGACAAGAGCCGGTGGCAATTTGGCTTTCGCCCCGGACGCTGCGTCGAGGATGGCACGTCGTAAATTTTATTGAGGCCAGTTCGGACAAATACGTACTTGGAGTCTTTATTGACTTCAAAGGCGCATTCGATCATGTCGAATGCGATGCAGCGTTACGCCGACTATCGGATCTAGGATGTAGGGAAGTTGAGATCTGGCGCAGCTTCTTTTTGGACCGAAAAGCGAGCATTGTCAACAGCTTTGGCGAAGTCAGTGTTGATGTTACACGTGGCTGCCCGCAGGAGTCCATTAGTGGTCCATTCATTTGGAACATCCTAATGGATGGACTCCTGCGTCGCCTGGCATCTTCTGCTGCACATCGAAGGAAATTCCAGATCTCAACTAGAGCTCAAAGGCGCCCAACTAATGGAATTAGTTGGAGGATGGGCCATTGTAGGCGTCGCAGTCTCGTCAACGAAAACTTTGACGATCCTCCTCAAGGGAAATCTGTCGGCTGGCAGACACCCTGCCGTAAGATTTGCGGGAGCAAGCTTACGTGACCCAATACCGTTACCTGGGCATCACGGTCGGCGAGCGGTTGAGTTTTCTCCCGCATATTGCGTCTCTACGCGATCGGCTGACCGGAGTTGTCGGACCCCTGACCCGTGTGCTACGCGTTGACTGGGGATTCAGTCCGCAAGCACGGCGAAGGATTTATGCCGGTTTCATGGTGCCTTGTGCACTGTTTGGTGCCTCGGTGTGGTACACGACGGCGATGAGACTCGACGGCGCCAGGAGGTCGCTCAAGTCCTCCTCAATCTACTTGGATGTTTGCCTACGTGTAGAACGGTATCTTATGATGCCCTTGAAGTGCTTGCTGGAGCACCACCGCTGGACCTTGTGGCAACGCGTGCAGCGATGCAGTTTAAATTGAAGCGGAACTACCCCATGATAGAAGGCGATTGGCTCTACGATCAAGATATCTCCACTCTTGATCGGAGTATGAGGAGAGCCCTGCTGGACGAACATTCATTGCGAAAGTGACAGGTCTAGTGGGATAACTGCGTACACGGCCGTGTGACGTATCGTCTTGTCCCGGGCGTTAGCTTCGTTTTCAGACGCCCCGATTACAAGTTCACGATGCTGGCCAGCTTCCTCATAACTGGCTATGGCTCGTTGAATGCATTTCTGTAAGCGCGTAGTCTGAGCGGGACTGCTGGATGCATATGTGGCCATTCCATGGAGGACTGGCAACACGTCCTATGTGCCTGTCCCCTTTATGCGGATGTGCGTTACCTGGAAGGGCTTAGGATCCAGCAGGAGCCATCCGGTGACTGGAACGTGACGAAGACGGTGAGGACCCCGGAGAGCATGCAACTGCTTGAGGACTATGCCCGCACAGTCTTCAGCAGGCGGTGCGTGCTGCTGGACGATGAAGGACCAGGACCTGGTCAACCAGTACCGGACTGATGATAGTCAAAACTGGTAGTAGCATTACTACGAAAGGTTTACCAATACCTTAAATTGGGAGATGATCTCTTTGGAGTGAGGCGAAGGTCTTACCAAAGTTCCTTAAGTTTGGGAGACAAATCCTTGCGATGAGTCGTAGGGCACACCAAAGCCTTAATTTGTTAGACAAATCTTCGTGATGAGTCGAAGGCCTTACCAAAGGGTTAATTTGGTAGACAAATCTTTGTGAGGCGTCGCAGGGCCCACCAGAGCCTCCATCTGGAAGATGCGTTCTCTATGGACACATCGAAGGACTGACCAAAGTCCTTAAATGTGGGAGACAAATCCTAGTGATGAGTCGAAGGGCAAACCAAAGCCTTAATTTGGTAGACAAATCCTCGTGATGAGTCGAAGGGCAAACCAAAGCATTAATTTGGTAGACAAATCTTTGTGAGGCGTCGCAGGGCTCTCCAGAGCCTCAATCTGGAAGATGGACGCATCGAAGGTCTGACCAAAGTCCTTAAATTTGGGAGACAAATCTTAGTGATGTGTCGACGGGCAAACCAAAGCCTTAATTTGGTAGACAAGTCTTTGTGAGGAGTCGCAAGGCTTACCAGAGCCCTAATCTGGAAGATGTGTTCTCTATGGACGCATCGAAGGTCTGACCAAAGTCCTTCAATTTGGGAGGCAAATCTTTATGAAGAGTCGAAGGGCAGAATAAAGCCTTAATTTGGAAGGCTTTCTCTTTATGAGATAGCCGCAGGTGCTCACACAGTTCCTGGTTGTCGGAAACCGAAATGGGTAGCATTTTCGACTGCGAACAGCCGATCAAAGCTGTTAATTTGATCCACGGGATGGGCTGGTGGGCAAAGCCAGCCCAATTGAGGCTGGCCCCCTTTAGTGGGAGTATCGCGGTGGCTGTGGTTTTAAAAATAGTTGTTTTCAACATAAAGTTGGTTGACAGCAGGATGCTGTACCCGTAGTCAGCAGAGGTTATGATAGGCCTCGCCTCTTACCAAGGGGAATTAACATGCCCGACAGCATAAATTTCAATTTGGTACTTAAAAGAGTTTCTTTAAAGTGCGGGGTACACGCCACGTTAAACAAATCTAGGATTACTGCCCCTATCTACTCGAGTTTGCTTCAGACAGTTGCCGCGAGCAGTCGTGCTCGCGCATTGCTTTAGCAGATTTTCAGCTAGGAGTTTATTGCCTGCAATAAAATACGCGCGCTTAGTGTGTTTAAATCGAGCATTTCGAGATAAGCGATCTGTTAAGTGCGCATGTGTTGGTGCGACGGTAACTTTTTACCGCTTATCGCTTCTGATTGGCCAGCCAATCAGAAACAAGAACGGACTAATAAGTGTAGCATACTTTGGTGAAGTTGCATTTAAAGTAGTATATACTTTGCGGTGCTAAGTAATTTGCTGACTCTCTTATAGGAGCAAATTATTATTATGATGGAAACGGACGCGAGCAGCAGTGCTGCTAGTTCGTCCAGGTCGACACGTTCGGGTGGACGCAAGAGACGGGGTCGTAGATCGAGTGTCGCGAGCGAATGGTCGGGCTGCTACTGTCGATGCTGCCATGTTGCCGCCGCCTACGGACTCTCCGCCTAGGAAAGTCCGCACGAGAGCTGATAGCTCTGACAGCGATATTTCGCTGGCCGCGATTGCTGCTGGAATCAGAACTGTCGCTGCCCCGCTGCTGCCCTTACTGCTGTCCTCGCTGCTGTTACAGCTACTGCTGCTCCTGCTGCTGCCCCTGCTGCCGCCTCTGCTGCTGATCCTCTTGCTGAGGATGTTTTGCCGTCGACGTCTGCCGCCGTTGCAGCTGTTGTTGCCCGCTCTGGTGTCCCGAGCTCAGCTGGATCTGACTCGGTGAGCTCGAGCTTGATGGTCCAACGTATGTTGGCCATTGAGAAAAAGCTCAGGAGAGCCGTCGTCGGTGTGACGGTGTGCCCGGCATCGTGGCACACAGCGTGCTGGATTTGTCGCCCAAGTACCAGGAGTTGGTGCTTGATATATTTGGTACGATGAAGGAGTTGGAGACCCTGCTGAGGACTCGCCCGAAGCCCGTTGGTGCCGCCACTGCTGCCACATTTGCCGTCCCCGCTGGAGACGTGGTCAGCAGTCGTGACGAGCAACAACCCTGAGGAGACACCTCAGCAGGTCGCTGAACGTGTGCCCGCCATTGGTGTACGCGTGCACGAGGTGCGTGAGCTGAAGCGTGGTGGTGCGATTATCCGCACGCCGTCGTCCAGTGAGTTGAAAAAAGTGGTGGCTAGTGCTAAGTTCAGGGAGCTTGGACTTGATGTTAAGCAGAACGCTGCGCTGAGGCCTAAAGTCCAAGTATTGGATGTGGACAGCAGCATCGCCGCACAGCAGTTCATGGATGGACTATATAAAAACCACTTCATGGAACGCATGACAAGTGCCGTCTTCGAAAAGTCGGTGAGGATAGCGTCGAAGCCATGGACGAGCGCCGTTGGACCCACGGTCACGCTACAGCTGGAGTTGGACCAAAAGCCCCTGGATATCTTGGAGGAGTCGGAGAAGACATATGTGGATTGGTTCTCCTTCCGCTGGCGCATGCTGGTGTTGACCTACGCTTGCCACAGGTGTGTCAGTTTTGACCACAGGGTGAAGACTGTCGGATGTCGGCCATAGTGCCTAAAGGTGCAGTAATCCTGTGCGCTGCAGGAACTGCAGCTTTAAGGGGCTGCCGTGTGAGCATCGTATGCTCTCGTCGGTCTGCCCGATTATCGGTGCAGTGCTTACCAGGGTGGCGGCTAGACATTAACAATGTTTAGTCTCATCCAGGCAAACTGTGGTCGCTGTCGAGCTGCGGTCATTGAACCAGGAGCCTTATGTGGACCGTGGAGGAAGGATCACCGGCAGGCATGCGAATCTTTTCCGACCGTCACAATAAAGCTGCGATAGTCGTAGACGACCAGGAGGTCGTCTGCATGACTGTCTCTTCGCTCATCACAGAGTTTGGCGTATGCGTGAGTATGACCGGAAACTTCGGCTCGATTTTCCTCACCTCCGTGTATTGCCAATTTAACGCTGATTTGGAGCCGCACCTGCTGTACATGGATGCGGTGCTGCTGTTAGCCAGCCGCACGCCTGTCATCTATGGCCTTGATGCGAATGCAGTATCCCCCTGTGGTTCAGTAAGCTTCCCGAGCGCTCTCGGGGCTACTTGAACAGGCAGCGGGGTGAACTGCTAGCAAATTGGGTTCAGGGCAGTCGAGCCGGCGTGCTTAATGTCCGCAGCAGTGTGTTCACATTCGATAATCGGAGGGCAAGGAGTGACATCGATGTGACTATCGTCAGTGATTCAGCGTCTACGTGGGCTACGTATGACTGGAGTGTAAGCGAGTGGGATTTAAGTGACCACAACATCATTGCTGTTGTTGTATCACTTGATCCAGCGAGCGCAGTTGAGAGCTATGGTGGTGCCTCTTCTCAAAGGCCTCGACAAGGACAGGAGTGATCCAGCGTCCTATCGGGGCATCTGCCTGTTGCCTGTTTTTGGTAAAGTGCTGGAAGGGAACATGGTGAACCGTGTGAAGGAGGTGCTCACGGACGAGAGCCGCTGGCAATTTGGCTTTCGCCCCGGACGCTGCGTCGAGGATGCCTGGAGGCACGTCGTTAGTTTTATTGAGGCCAGTTCGGACAAATACCTACTTGGAGTCTTTATCGACTTCAAAGGCGCATTCGATCATGTCGAATGCGATGCAGCGTTACGCCGACTATCGGATCTAGGATGCAGGGAAGTTGAGATCTGGCACAGCTTCTTTTCGGACCGAAAAGAGAGCATCGTCAGTAGCTTTGGCGAAGTCAGTGTTGATATTAGACGTGGCTGCCCGCAGGGGTCCATTAGTGGTCCATTCATTTGGAACATCCAAATGGATATACTCCTGCGTCGCCTGGCATCTTCTGCTGCACATCGAAGGAAATTCCAGATCTCAACTAGAGCTCAAAGGCGCCCAACTAATGGAATTAGTTGGAGGATGGGCCATTGTAGGCGTCTCAGTCTCGTCAACGAAGACTGTGACGATGCTCCTCAAGGGAAATCTGTCGGTTGGCAGACACCCTGCCGTAAGATTTGCGGGAGCAAGCTTACGGTATGTGACCCAATACCGTTACCTGGGCATCACGGTCGGCGAGCGGTTGAGTTTTCTCCCGCATATTGCGTCTCTACGCGATCGGCTGACCGGAGTTGTCGGACCCCTGACCCGTGTGCTACGCGTTGACTGGGGCTTCAGTCCGCAAGCACGGCGAAGGATTTATGCCGGACTCATGGTGCCTTGTGAACTATTTGGTGCCTCGGTGTGGTACACGACGGCGATGAGACTAGACGGCCCCAGGAGGTCGCTCAAGTCCTGCCATAGGCTGTTTGGATGGCTAGGATGTTTGCCTACGTGTAGAACGGTATCTAATGATGCCTTTGAAGTGCTTGCTAGAGCTACACCGCTGGACCTTGTGGCAACGTGTGCAGCGATGCAGTTTAAATTGAAGCGGAACTACCCCATGATAGTAGGCGATCGGCTCTACGATCAAGATATCTCCACTCTTGATCGGAGTATGAGGAGAGCCCTGCTGGACGTACGTTTATTGCGTAAGTGACAGGTCTGGTTGGATAACTGCGTACACGGCCGTGTGACGTATTGTCTTATCCCGGACGTTAGCTTCGTTTTCAGCTGCCCCGACTAGAAGTTCACGATGCTGGCCAGCTTTCTCATAACTGGCTATGGCTCGTTGAATGCATTTCTGCAGGCGCGTAGTCTGAGCGGGACTGCTGGATGCATATGTGGCCATTCCATGGAGGACTGGCAACACGTCCTATGTGCCTGTCTCCTCTATGCGGATGTGCGTTACCTGGAAGGGCTTAGGATCCAGCAGGAGCCATCCGGTGACTGGAACGTGACGGAGACGGTGAGGACCCCAGACTGCTGGATGATGAAGGACCAGGACCTGGTCAACCAGTACCGGACTGATGATAGTCAAAACTGGTAGTAGCATTACTACGAAAGGTTTACCATTACCTTAAATTGGGAGATGATCTTTTTGAAGTGAGTCGCAGGTCTTACCAAAGTTCCTTAAGTTTAGGAGATAAATCCTTGTGATGAGTCGTAGAGCACACCAAAGCCTTAATTTGGTAGACAAATCTTCGTGATAAATCGAAGGGCTTACCAAAGCCTTAATTTAGTAGACAAATCTTTGTGAGGCGTCGCAGGGCTCACCAGAGCCTCAATCTGGAAGATGCGTTCTCTATGGACGCATCGAAGGTCTGACCAAAGTCCTTAAATTTGGTAGACAAATCTTAGTGATGAGTCGAAGGGCAAACCAAAGCCCTAATTTGGTATTTCTTTATGATATAGCCTCAGGTGCTCACCCAGTTCCTGGTTGTCGGAAACCGAAATGGGTAGCATTTTCGGCTGCGAACAGCCGATCAAAGCTGTTAATTTGAGCCACGGGATGGGCTGGTGGCCAAAGCCAGCCCAATTGAGGCTGGCCCCCTTTAGTGGGAGTATCGTGGTGGCTGTGGTTTTAAAAATTGTTGTTTTCAACATAAAGTTGGGTGACAGCCGGATTCTGTAACCGTAATCAGCAGTAAGAGGCCTCGCCTCTTACCAAGGTGAATTAACATGCCCAACAGCATAAAATTCAATTTGGTACTTAAAAGAGTTTCTGTTAAGGGCGTTGGTGGACGCATTGTACTCCCCCGCTGTACTATGTGTCACATATGTGGCAAAAATGTGTACCGTGGTGGTAAACCCCTCCCGGGGTACACGCCACGTTAAACAAATCTAGAATTACTGTCCCTGTCTACTCGAGTTTGCTTCAGACAGTTCGCGCATCGCTTTAGTAGATTTTCAGCTAGAAGTTTATTGCCTGCAATGAAATACGCGCGCTTAGTGTGTTTAAATCGAGCATTTCGAGATAAGCGATCTGTTTAGTGCGCATGTGTTGGTGCGACGGTGACTTTTTACCGCTTATCGCTTCTGATTGGCCAGCCAATCAGAAACAAGAACGGACTAATAAGTGTAGCATACTTTGGTGAAGTTGCATTTAAAGTAGTATATACTTTGCGGTGGTAAGTAATTTGCTGACTACCTTATAGGAGCAAATTATTATTATGATGGAAACGGACGCGAGCAGCAGTGCTGCTAGTTCGTCCAGGTCGACACGTTCGGGTGGACGCAAGAGACGGGGTCGTAGATCGAGTGTCGCGAGCGAATGGTCGGGCTGCTACTGTCGATGCTGTCATGTTGCCGCCGCCTACGGACTCTCCGCCTAGGAAAGTCCGCACGAGAGCTGATAGCTCTGACAGCGATGTTTCGCTGGCCGCGATTGCTGCTGGAATCAAAACTGTCGCTGCCCCGCTGCTGCCCTTACTGCTGTCCTCGCTGCTGTTACAGCTGCTGCTGCTCCTGCTGCTGCCCGTGCTGCTGCCGGTGCTGCTGCCGGTGCTGCTGCCCCTGCTGCCGTCTCTGCTGCTGATCCTCTTGCTGAGGATGTGTTGCCGTCGACGTCTGCCGCCGTTGCAGCTGTTGTTGCCCGCTCTGGTGTCCCGAGCTCAGCTGGAGCTGACTCGGTGAGCTCGAGCTTGATGGTCCAACGTATGTTGGCCATTGAGAAAAAGCTCAGGAGAGCCGTCGTCGGTGTGACGGTGTGCCCGGCATCGTGGCACACAGCGTGCTGGATTTGTCGCCCAAGTACCAGGAGTTGGTGCTTGATATGTTTGGTAGGGTGAAGGAGTTGGAGACCCTGCTGAGGACTCGCAAGAAGCCCGTTGGTGCTGCCACTGCTGCCACTTTTGCCGTCCCCGCTGGAGACGTGGTCAGCAATCGTGACGAGCAACAACCCTGAGGAGACACCTCAGCAGGTCGCTGATCGTGTGCCCGCCCTTGGTGTACGCGTGCACGAGGTGCGTGAGCTGAAGCGTGGTGGTGCGATTATCCTCACGCCGTCGTCCAGTGAGTTGAAAAAAGTGGTGGCTAGTGCTAAGTTCAGGGAGCTTGGACTTGATGTTAAGCAGAACGCTGCGCTGAGGCCTAAAGTCCAAGTATTGGATGTGGACAGCAGCATCGTCGCACAGCAGTTCATGGATGGACTATATAAAAACCACTTCGTGGAACGCATGACAAGTGCCGTCTTCGAAAAGTCGGTGAGGATAGCGTCGAAGCCATGGACTAGCGCCGTTGGACCCACGGAGTTGGAGTTGAACCAAAAGGCCCTGGACATCTTAGAGGAGTCGGAGAAGATATATGTGGATTGGTTCTCCTTCCGCTGGCGCATGCTAGTGTCGTAGCGTAGGTACGCTTGCCACAGGTGTGTCAGTTTTGACCACAGGGTGAAGGACTGTCGGATGAAGGAGCAGGTCTGCCGTCAATGCGGACAAAGCGGCCATAGTGCCTACAGGTGCAGTAATCCTGTGCGCTGCAGGAACTGCAGCTTTAAGGGGCTGCCGTGTGAGCGTCGTATGCTCTCGTCGGTCTGCCCGATTTAAGTTGCAGTGCTTGCCAGGGTGGCGGCTAGACATTAAAAATGTTTAGTCTTAACCAGGCAAACTGTGGTCGTTGTCGAGCTGCAGTCATCGAGCTCGAAGTCAGAATGAGGAATTCTGGCGACAAGTTCGCATTGATCCAGGAGCCTTATGTGGACCGTGGAGGAAGGATCACTGGATTACCGGCAGGCATGCGAGTCATTTCCGACCGTCGCAATCCTAATGGATATACTCCTGCGTCGCCTGGCATCTTCTGCTGCACACCGAAGGAAATTCCAGATCTCAACTAGAGCTCAAAGGCGCCCAACTAATGGAATTAGTTGGAGGATGGGCCATTGTAGGCGTCTCAGTCTCGTCAACGAAGACTGTGACGATGGTCCTCAAGGGAAATCTGTCGGCTGGCAAACACCCTGCCGTAAGATTTGCGGGAGCAAGCTTACGGTATGTGACCCAATACCGTTACCTTGGCATCACGGTCGGCGAGCGGTTGAGTTTTCTCCCGCATATTGTGTCTCTACGCGATCGGCTGACCGGAGTTGTCGGAGCCCTGACCCGTGTGCTACGCGTTGACTGGGGATTCAGTCCGCAAGAACGGTGAAGGATTTATGCCGGACTCATGGTGCCTTGTGCACTATTTGGTGCCTCGGTGTGGTATACGACGGCGATGAGACTCGACGGCGCCAGGAGGTCGCTCAAGTCCTCCTCAATCTACTTGGATGTTTGCCTACGTGTAGAACGGTATCTAATGATGCCTTTGAAGTGCTTGCTAGAGCTACACCGCTGGACCTTGTGGCAACGTGTGCAGCGATGCAGTTTAAATTGAAGCGGAACTACCCCATGATAGTAGGCGATTGGCTCTACGATTAAGATATCTCCACTCTTGATCGGAGTATGAGGAGAGCCCTGCTGGACGAACATTCATTGCGAAAGTGACAGGTCTAGTGGGATAACTGCGTACACGGCCGTGTGACGTATCGTCTTGTCCCGGGCGTTAGCTTCGTTTTCAGCCGCCCCGACTACAAGTTCTCGATGCTGGCCAGCTTCCTCATAACTGGCTATGGCTCGTTAAATGCATTTCTGCAGGCGCGTAGTCTGAGCGAGACTGCTGGATGCCTATGTGGCCTATGTGCCTGTCCCTTTTATGCGGATGTGCGTTACCTGGAAGGGCTTAGGATCCAGCAGGAGCCATCCGGTGACTGGAACGTGACGGAGACGGTGAGGACCCCAGACTGCTAGACGATGAAGGACCAGGACCTGGTCAACCAGTACCGGACTGATGATAGTCAAAGGTGGCAGTAGCATTACTACGAAAGGTTTACCAATACCTTAAATTGGGAGATTATCTCTTTGAAGTGAGTCGCAGGTCTTACCAAAGTTCCTTAAGTTTGGGAGACAAATCCTTGTGATGAGTCGTAGGGCATACCAAAGCCTTAATTTGGTAGACAAATCTTCGTGATGAGTCGAAGGGCTTACCAAAGGGTTAATTTGGTAGACAAATCTGTGTGAGGCGTCGCAGGGCTCACCAGAGCCTCCATCTGGAAGATGCGGTCTCTATGGACGCATCGAAGGTCTGACCAAAGTCCTTAAATTTGGGAGACAAATCCTAGTGATGAGTCGAAGGACAGACCAAAGCCTTAATTTGGTAGGCTTTTTCTTTATGAGATAGCCTCAGGTACTCACCCAGTTCCTGGTAGTCGGAAACCGAAATGGGTAGCATTTTCGGCTGCGAACAGCCGATCAAAGCTGTTAATTTGAGCCACGGGATGGGCTGGTGGCCAAAGCCAGCCCAATTGAGGCTGGCCCCCTTTAGTGGGAGTATCGTTGTGGCTGTGGTTTTAAAAATAGTTGTTTTCAACATAAAGTTGGTTGACAGCCGGATGCTGTACCCGTAGTCAGCAGAGGTTATGATAGGCCTCGCCTCTTACCAAAGTGAATTAACATGCCCAACAGCATAAAATTAAATTTGGTACTTAAAAGAGTTTCTTTTAAGGGCGTTGGTGGACGCATTGCACTCACCCGCTGTACTATGTGTCACATATGTGGCACAAATGTGACCCGTGTTTGTAAACCCCTCCCGGGGTACACGCCACGTTAAACAAATCTAGGATTACTGTCCCTATCCACTCAGTTTGCTTCAGACAGTTGCCGCGAGCAGTCGTATTCGCGCATCGCTTTAGCAGATTTTCAGCAACAAGTCTATTGCATTTCGAGACAAGCGATCTTTTTAGTGCGCGTGTGTTGGTGCGACGGTGACTTTTTACCGCTTATCGCTTCTGATTGGCCAGCCAATCAGAGACAAGATCGGACTAATGAGTGTAGCATTCTTTCGTGTGGCTGCATTCAAAGTAGTGTATACTTTGCGGGGTTAACTAATTTTGTGTCTATGATGGAAACGGACGCGGGCAGCAGTGCTGCTAGTTCGTCCAGGTCAACAAGTTCGGGTGGACGCAAGAGACGGGGTCGTAGATCGAGTGTCGCGTCGCGAGCGAATGGTCGGGCTGCTACTGTCGATGCTGCCATGTTGCCGCCGCCTACGGATTCTCCGCCAAGGAAAGTCCGCACGAGAGCTGATAGCTCTGACAGCGATGTTTCACTGGCCGCGATTGCTGCTGGAATCAGCACTGTCGCTGCCCCCGCTGATGCCCTTACTGCTGTCCTCGCTGCTGTTACTCCTGCTGCTGCTCCGGCTGCTTCCCGTGCTGTAGCCCCTGCTGCCGCCCCTGCTGCTGTCCCGCTGCCGCCTCTGCTGCTGATCCTCTTGCTGAGGATGTGTTGCCGTCGACGTCTGCCGCCGTTGCAGCTGTTGTTGCCCGCTCTGGTGTCCCGAGCTCAGCTGGAGCTGACTCGGTGAGCTCGAGCTTGATGGTCCAACGTATGTTGGCCATTGAGAAAAAGCTCAGGAGAGCTGTCGTCGCTGACGGTATGCCCGGCATCGTGGCACACAGCGTTCTGGATTTGTCGGCCAAGTACCAGGAGTTGGTGCTTGATATGTTTGGTAGGATGAAGGAGCAGGAGACCCTACTGAGGACTCACCCGCAGCCCGTTGCTGCCGCCACTGTGGCCAATTTTGCCGTCCCCGCTGTTGCTCCGACTGCTGTACCCCAGACCCGCAAGGTTGCGGAGACGTGGTCAGCAATCGTGACGAGCAACAGCCCCGAAGAGACACCTCAGCAGGTCGCTGAACGTGTTCGCAGGGAAGTTGCGCCCGCCCTTGGTTTACGAGTGCACGAGATGCGTGAGTTGAAGTACGGTGGTGCGATTATCCGCACGCCGTCGTCCAGGGAGTTGAAAAAAGTGGTGGCTAGTGCTAAGTTCAGGGAGCTTGGACTTGATGTTAAGCAGAACGCTGCGCTGAGGCCTGAAGTCCAAGTATTGGATGTGGACAGCAGCATCGTCGCACAGCAGTTCATGGATGGACTATATAAAAACCACTTCATGGAACGCATGACAAGTGCCGTCTTCGAGAAGTCGGTGAGGATAGCGTCGAAGCCATGGACGAGCGCCGTTGGACCCACGGTCACGCTACAGCTGGAGTTGGACCAAAAGGCCCTGGATATCTTGGAGGAGTCGGAGAAGATATATGTGGATTGGTTCTCCTTCCGCTGGCGCATGCTAGTGTCGTAGCGTAGGTACGCTTGCCACAGGTGTGTCAGTTTTGACCACAGGGTGAAGGACTGTCGGATGTCGGCCATAGTGCCTACAGGTGCAGTAATCCTGTGCGCTGCAGGAACTGCAGCTTTAAGGGGCTGCCGTGTGAGCATCGTATGCTCTCGTCGGTCTGCCCGATTTACGGTGCAGTGCTTGCATGCGAGTCTTTTCCGACCGTCACAATAAAGCTGCGATAGTCGTAGACGACCAGAAGGTCGTCTACATACCTGTCTCTTCGCTCACCACAGAGTTTGGCGTATGCGTGAGTGTGACCGGAAACTTCGGCTCGATTTTCATCACCTCCGTGTATTGCCAATTTAACGCTGATTTGGAGCCGTACCTGCTGTACATGGATGCGGTGCTGCTGCCAGCCGCACGCCTGTCATCTATGGCCTTGATGCGAATGCAGTATCCCCTCTTCAGTAAGCTTCCCGAGCGCTCTCGGGGCTACTTGAACAGGCAGCGGGTGAACTGCTATCAAATTGGGTTCAGGGAAGTCTAGCCGGCGTGCTTAATGTCCGCAGCAGTGTATTCACATTCGATAATCGGAGGGCAAGGAGTGACATCGATGAGACTATCGTCAGTGATTCAGCGTCTACGTATGCTACGTATGACTGGAGCGAGTGGGATTTAAGTAAGCACAACATCATTGCTGTTGTTGTATCACTTGATCCGGCGAGCGCAGTTGAGAGCTATGGTGGTGCCTCTTCTCAAAGGCCTCGACAAGGACAGGAGTGATCCAGCGTCCTATCGGGGCATCTGCCTGTTGCCTGTTTTTGGCAAGGTGCTGGAAGGGATCATGGTGAACCGTGTGAAGGAGGTGCTCACGGACGAGAGCCGGTGGCAATTTGGTTTTCGCCCCGGACGCTGCGTCGACGATGCCTGGAGGCATGTCGTAAATTTTATTGAGGGCAGTTTGGACAAATACGTACTTGGAGTCTTTATTGACTTCAAAGGCGCATTCGATCATGTCGAATGTGATGCAGCGTTACGCCAACTATCGGATCTAGGATGCAGGGAAGTTGAGATCTGGCACAGCTTCTTTTCGGACCGAAAAGAGAGCATCGTCAGTAGCTTTGGCGAAGTCAGTGTTGATATTAGACGTGGCTGCCCGCAGGGGTCCATTAGTGGTCCATTCATTTGGAACATCCAAATGGATATACTCCTGCGTCGCCTGGCATCTTCTGCTGCACATCGAAGGAAATTCCAGATCTCAACTAGAGCTCAAAGGCGCCCAACTAATGGAATTAGTTGGAGGATGGGCCATTGTAGGCGTCTCAGTCTCGTCAACGAAGACTGTGACGATGCTCCTCAAGGGAAATCTGTCGGTTGGCAGACACCCTGCCGTAAGATTTGCGGGAGCAAGCTTACGGTATGTGACCCAATACCGTTACCTGGGCATCACGGTCGGCGAGCGGTTGAGTTTTCTCCCGCATATTGCGTCTCTACGCGATCGGCTGACCGGAGTTGTCGGACCCCTGACCCGTGTGCTACGCGTTGACTGGGGCTTCAGTCCGCAAGCACGGCGAAGGATTTATGCCGGACTCATGGTGCCTTGTGAACTATTTGGTGCCTCGGTGTGGTACACGACGGCGATGAGACTAGACGGCCCCAGGAGGTCGCTCAAGTCCTGCCATAGGCTCATTCTACTTGGATGTTTGCCTACGTATAGAACGGTATTTAATGATGCCCTTGAAGTGCTTGCTGGAGCTCCACCGCTGGACCTTGTGGCAACGCGTGCAGCGATGCAGTTTAAATTGAAGCGGAACTACCCCATGATAGTAGGCTATTGGCTCTATGATCAAGATGTCTCCACTCTTGATCGGAGTATGAGGAGAGCCTTGCTGGACGAACGTTTATTGCGTGAGTGGCAGGTCCGGTGGGATAACTGCATACACGGCCCTGTTACGCATCATTTTATCCCGGACGTTAGCTTCGTTTTCAGCCGCCCCGACTACAAGTTCTCGATGCTGGCCAGCTTCCTCATAACTGGCTATGGCTCGTTAAATGCATTTCTGCAGGCGCGTAGTCTGAGCGAGACTGCTGGATGCCTATGTGGCCATCCCATTGAGGACTGGCAACACGTCCTATGTGCCTGTCCCCTTTATGCGGATGTGCGTTACCTGGAAGGGCTTGGGATCCAGCAGGAGCCATCCGGTGACTGGAACGTGACAGAGACGGTGAGGACCCCGGAAAGCATGCAACTGCTTGAGGACTATGCCCGCACAGTCATCAGCAGGCGGCGCGTGCTGCTGGACGATGGAGGACCAGGACCTGGTCAACCAGTACCGGACTGATGATAGTCAAAGGTGGCAGTAGCATTACTACGAAAGGTTTACCAATACCTTTAATTGTAAGATGATCTTTTTGGAGTGAGTCGCAGGTCTTACCAAAGTTCCTTAAGTTTGGGAGACAAATTCTTGTGATGAGTCGTAGGGCAGACCAAAGCCTTAATTTGGTAGGCTTTCTCTTTATGAGATAGCCGCAGGTGCTCACCCAGTTCCTGGTTGTCGGAAACCGAATTGGGTAGCAGTTTCGACTGCGAACAGCCGATCAAAGCTGTTAATTTGAGCCCCGGGATGGGCTGGTGGCCAAAGCCAGCCCAATTGAGGCTGGCCCCCTTTAGTGGGAGTATCGTGGTGGCTGTGGTTTTAAAAATAGTTGTTTTCAACATAAAGTTGGGTGACAGCCGGATGCTGTAACCGTAATCAGCAGTAAGAGGCCTCGCCTCTTACCAAGGTGAATTAACATGCCCAACAGCATAAAATTCAATTTGGTACTTAATGTACTATGTACTGTACTATGTGTCACATATGTGGCAAAAATGTGTACCGTGGTGGTAAACCCCTCCCGGGGTACACGCCACGTTAAACAAATCTAGAATTACTGTCCCTATCTACTCGAGTTTGCTTCAGACAGTTTGCGCATCGCTTTAGTAGATTTTCAGCTAGAAGTTTATTGCCTGCAATAAATTACGCGCGCTTACTGTGTTTAAATCGAGCATTTCGAGATAAGCGATCTGTTTAGTGCGCATGTGTTGGTGCGACTGTGACTTTTTACCGTTTATCGCTTCTGATTGGTCAGCCAATCAGAAACAAGAACGGACTAATAAGTGTAGCATACTTTGGTGAAGTTGCATTTAAAGTAGTATATACTTTGCAGTGCTAAGTAATTTGCTGACTATCTTATAGGAGCAAATTATTATTATTATGGAAACGGACGCGAGCAGCAGTGCTGCTAGTTCGTCCAGGTCGACACGTTCGGGTGGACGCAAGAGACGGGGTCGTAGATCGAGTGTCGCGAGCGAATGGTCGGGCTGCTACTGTCGATGCTGCCATGTTGCCGCCGCCTACGGACTCTCCGCCTAGGAAAGTCCGCACGAGAGCTGATAGCTCTGACAGCGATGTTTCGCTGGCCGCGATTGCTGCTGGAATCAGAACTGTCGCTGCCCCGCTGCTGCCCTTACTGCTGTCCTCGCTGCTGTTACAGCTGCTGCTGCTCCTGCTGCTGCCCGTGCTGCTGCCGGTGCTGCTGCCGGTGCTGCTGCCCCTGCTGCCGTCTCTGCTGCTGATCCTCTTGCTGAGGATGTGTTGCCGTCGACGTCTGCCGCCGTTTCAGCTGTTGTTGCCCGCTCTGGTGTCCCGAGCTCAGCTGGAGCTGACTCGGTGAGCTCGAGCTTGATGGTCCAACGTATGTTGGCCATTGAGAAAAAGCTCAGGAGAGCCGTCGTCGCTGACGGTGTGCCCGGCATCGTGGCACACAGCGTGCTGGATTTGTCGCCCAAGTACCAGGAGTTGGTGCTTGATATGTTTGGTAGGGTGAAGGAGTTGGAGACCCTGCTGAGGACTCGCAAGAAGCCCGTTGGTGCTGCCACTGCTGCCACTTTTGCCGTCCCCGCTGGAGACGTGGTCAGCAATCGTGACGAGCAACAACCCTGAGGAGACACCTCAGCAGGTCGCTGATCGTGTGCCCGCCCTTGGTGTACGCGTGCACGAGGTGCGTGAGCTGAAGCGTGGTGGTGCGATTATCCTCACGCCGTCGTCCAGTGAGTTGAAAAAAGTGGTGGCTAGTGCTAAGTTCAGGGAGCTTGGACTTGATGTTAAGCAGAACGCTGCGCTGAGGCCTAAAGTCCAAGTATTGGATGTGGACAGCAGCATCGTCGCACAGCAGTTCATGGATGGACTATATAAAAACCACTTCGTGGAACGCATGACAAGTGCCGTCTTCGAAAAGTCGGTGAGGATAGCGTCGAAGCCATGGACTAGCGCCGTTGGACCCACGGAGTTGGAGTTGAACCAAAAGGCCCTGGACATCTTGGAGGAGTCGGAGAAGATATATGTGGATTGGTTCTCCTTCCGCTGGCGCATGCTAGTGTCGTAGCGTAGGTACGCTTGCCACAGGTGTGTCAGTTTTGACCACAGGGTGAAGGACTGTCGGATGAAGGAGCAGGTCTGCCGTCAATGCGGACAAAGCGGCCATAGTGCCTACAGGTGCAGTAATCCTGTGCGCTGCAGGAACTGCAGCTTTAAGGGGCTGCCGTGTGAGCGTCGTATGCTCTCGTCGGTCTGCCCGATTTAAGTTGCAGTGCTTGCCAGGGTGGCGGCTAGACATTAAAAATGTTTAGTCTTAACCAGGCAAACTGTGGTCGTTGTCGAGCTGCAGTCATCGAGCTCGAAGTCAGAATGAGGAATTCTGGCGACAAGTTCGCATTGATCCAGGAGCCTTATGTGGACCGTGGAGGAAGGATCACTGGATTACCGGCAGGCATGCGAGTCATTTCCGACCGTCGCAATCCTAATGGATATACTCCTGCGTCGCCTGGCATCTTCTGCTGCACACCGAAGGAAATTCCAGATCTCAACTAGAGCTCAAAGGCGCCCAACTAATGGAATTAGTTGGAGGATGGGCCATTGTAGGCGTCTCAGTCTCGTCAACGAAGACTGTGACGATGCTCCTCAAGGGAAATCTGTCGGCTGGCAAACACCCTGCCGTAAGATTTGCGGGAGCAAGCTTACGGTATGTGACCCAATACCGTTACCTTGGCATCACGGTCGGCGAGCGGTTGAGTTTTCTCCCGCATATTGTGTCTCTACGCGATCGGCTGACCGGAGTTGTCGGAGCCCTGACCCGTGTGCTACGCGTTGACTGGGGATTCAGTCCGCAAGAACGGTGAAGGATTTATGCCGGACTCATGGTGCCTTGTGCACTATTTGGTGCCTCGGTGTGGTATACGACGGCGATGAGACTCGACGGCGCCAGGAGGTCGCTCAAGTCCTCCTCAATCTACTTGGATGTTTGCCTACGTGTAGAACGGTATCTAATGATGCCTTTGAAGTGCTTGCTAGAGCTACACCGCTGGACCTTGTGGCAACGTGTGCAGCGATGCAGTTTAAATTGAAGCGGAACTACCCCGTCGTGATGAGTCGAAGGGCTCACCAAAGGCTTAATTTGGAAGACAATTCTTTGTGAGGCGACGCAGGGCTCACCAGAGCCTCCATCTAGAAGATGCGTTCTCTATGGACGCATCGAAGGTCTGACCAAAGTCCTTAAATTTGGGAGACAAATCTTAGTGATGAGTCGAAGGGCAAACCAAAGCCTTAATTTGGTATTTCTTTATGATATAGCCTCAGGTGCTCACCTAGTTCCTGGTTGTCGGAAACCGAAATGGGTAGCATTTTCGGCTGCGAACAGCCGATCAAAGCTGTTAATTTGAGCCACGGGATGGGCTGGTGGCCAAAGCCAGCCCAATTGAGGCTGGCCCCCTTTAGTGGGAGTATCGTGGTGGCTGTGGTTTTAAAAATAGTTGTTTTCAACATAAAGTTGGGTGACAGCCGGATGCTGTAACCGTAATCAGCAGTAAGAGGCCTCGCCTCTTACCAAGGTGAATTAACATGCCCAACAGCATAAAATTCAATTTGGTACTTAATGTACTATGTACTGTACTATGTGTCACATATGTGGCAAAAATGTGTACCGTGGTGGTAAACCCCTCCCGGGGTACACGCCACGTTAAACAAATCTAGAATTACTGTCCCTATCTACTCGAGTTTGCTTCAGACAGTTCGCGCATCGCTTTAGTAGATTTTCAGCTAGAAGTTTATTGCCTGCAATAAAATACGCGCGCTTACTGTGTTTAAATCGAGCATTTCGAGATAAGCGATCTGTTTAGTGCGCATGTGTTGGTGCGACTGTGACTTTTTACCGTTTATCGCTTCTGATTGGTCAGCCAATCAGAAACAAGAACGGACTAATAAGTGTAGCATACTTTGGTGAAGTTGCATTTAAAGTAGTATATACTTTGCGGTGCTAAGTAATTTGCTGACTATCTTATAGGAGCAAATTATTATTATGATGGAAACGGACGCGAGCAGCAGTGCTGCTAGTTCGTCCAGGTCGACACGTTCGGGTGGACGCAAGAGACGGGGTCGTAGATCGAGTGTCGCGAGCGAATGGTCGGGCTGCTACTGTCGATGCTGCCATGTTGCCGCCGCCTACGGACTCTCCGCCTAGGAAAGTCCGCACGAGAGCTGATAGCTCTGACAGCGATGTTTCGCTGGCCGCGATTGCTGCTGGAATCAGAACTGTCGCTGCCCCGCTGCTGCCCTTACTGCTGTCCTCGCTGCTGTTACAGCTGCTGCTGCTCCTGCTGCTGCCCGTGCTGCTGCCGGTGCTGCTGCCGGTGCTGCTGCCCCTGCTGCCGTCTCTGCTGCTGATCCTCTTGCTGAGGATGTGTTGCCGTCGACGTCTGCCGCCGTTGCAGCTGTTGTTGCCCGCTCTGGTGTCCCGAGCTCAGCTGGAGCTGACTCGGTGAGCTCGAGCTTGATGGTCCAACGTATGTTGGCCATTGAGAAAAAGCTCAGGAGAGCCGTCGTCGGTGTGACGGTGTGCCCGGCATCGTGGCACACAGCGTGCTGGATTTGTCGCCCAAGTACCAGGAGTTGGTGCTTGATATGTTTGGTAGGATGAAGGAGTTGGAGACCCTGCTGAGGACTCGCCCGAAGCCCGTTGGTGCCGCCACTGCTGCCACATTTGCCGTCCCCGCTGGAGACAACAACCCTGAGGAGACACCTCAGCAGGTCGCTGAACGTGTTCGCAGGGAAGTTGCGCCCGCCCTTGGTGTACGAGTGCACGATGTGCGTGAGCTGAAGCGTGGTGGTGCGATTATCCGCACGCCGTCGTCCAGTGAGTTGAAAAAAGTGGTGGCTAGTGCTAAGTTCAGGGAGCTTGGACTTGATGTTAAGCAGAACGCTGCGCTGAGGCCTAAAGTCCAAGTATTGGATGTGGACAGCAGCATCGTCGCACAGCAGTTCATGGATGGACTATATAAAAACCACTTCGTGGAACGCATGACAAGTGCCGTCTTCGAAAAGTCGGTGAGGATAGCGTCGAAGCCATGGACTAGCGCCGTTGGACCCACGGAGTTGGAGTTGAACCAAAAGGCCCTGGACATCTTGCAGGAGTCGGAGAAGATATATGTGGATTGGTTCTCCTTCCATGGACTAGCGCCGTTGGACCCACGGAGTTGGAGTTGAACCAAAAGGCCCTGGACATCTTGGAGGAGTCGGAGAAGATATATGTGGATTGGTTCTCCTTCCGCTGGCGCATGCTAGTGTCGTAGCGTAGGTACGCTTGCCACAGGTGTGTCAGTTTTGACCACAGGGTGAAGGACTGTCGGATGAAGGAGCAGGTCTGCCGTCAATGCGGACAAAGCGGCCATAGTGCCTACAGGTGCAATAATCCTGTGCGCTGCAGGAACTGCAGCTTTAAGGGGCTGCCGTGTGAGCGTCGTATGCTCTCGTCGGTCTGCCCGATTTAAGTTGCAGTGCTTGCCAGGGTGGCGGCTAGACATTAAAAATGTTTAGTCTTAACCAGGCAAACTGTGGTCGTTGTCGAGCTGCAGTCATCGAGCTCGAAGTCAGAATGAGGAATTCTGGCGACAAGTTCGCATTGATCCAGGAGCCTTATGTGGACCGTGGAGGAAGGATCACTGGATTACCGGCAGGCATGCGAGTCATTTCCGACCGTCGCAATCCTAATGGATATACTCCTGCGTCGCCTGGCATCTTCTGCTGCACACCGAAGGAAATTCCAGATCTCAACTAGAGCTCAAAGGCGCCCAACTAATGGAATTAGTTGGAGGATGGGGCATTGAGCTAGGCGTCTCAGTCTCGTCAACGAAGACTGTGACGATGCTCCTCAAGGGAAATCTGTCGGCTGGCAAACACCCTGCCGTAAGATTTGCGGGAGCAAGCTTACGGTATGTGACCCAATACCGTTACCTTGGCATCACGGTCGGCGAGCGGTTGAGTTTTCTCCCGCATATTGTGTCTCTACGCGATCGGCTGACCGGAGTTGTCGGAGCCCTGACCCGTGTGCTACGCGTTGACTGGGGACTCAGTCCGCAAGAACGGTGAAGGATTTATGCCGGACTCATGGTGCCTTGTGCACTATTTGGTGCCTCGGTGTGGTATACGACGGCGATGAGACTCGACGGCGCCAGGAGGTCGCTCAAGTCCTCCTCAATCTACTTGGATGTTTGCCTACGTGTAGAACGGTATCTAATGATGCCTTTGAAGTGCTTGCTAGAGCTACACCGCTGGACCTTGTGGCAACGTGTGCAGCGATGCAGTTTAAATTGAAGCGGAACTACCCCGTCGTGATGAGTCGAAGGGCTCACCAAAGGCTTAATTTGGAAGACAATTCTTTGTGAGGCGACGCAGGGCTCACCAGAGCCTCCATCTGGAAGATGCGTTCTCTATGGACGCATCGAAGGTCTGACCAAAGTCCTTAAATTTGGGAGACAAATCTTAGTGATGAGTCGAAGGGCAAACCAAAGCCTTAATTTGGTATTTCTTTATGATATAGCCTCAGGTGCTCACCTAGTTCCTGGTTGTCGGAAACCGAAATGGGTAGCATTTTCGGCTGCGAACAGCCGATCAAAGCTGTTAATTTGAGCCACGGGATGGGCTGGTGGCCAAAGCCAGCCCAATTGAGGCTGGCCCCCTTTAGTGGGAGTATCGTGGTGGCTGTGGTTTTAAAAATAGTTGTTTTCAACATAAAGTTGGGTGACAGCCGGATGCTGTAACCGTAATCAGCAGTAAGAGGCCTCGCCTCTTACCAAGGTGAATTAACATGCCCAACAGCATAAAATTCAATTTGGTACTTAATGTACTATGTACTGTACTATGTGTCACATATGTGGCAAAAATGTGTACCGTGGTGGTAAACCCCTCCCGGGGTACACGCCACGTTAAACAAATCTAGAATTACTGTCCCTATCTACTCGAGTTTGCTTCAGACAGTTCGCGCATCGCTTTAGTAGATTTTCAGCTAGAAGTTTATTGCCTGCAATAAAATACGCGCGCTTACTGTGTTTAAATCGAGCATTTCGAGATAAGCGATCTGTTTAGTGCGCATGTGTTGGTGCGACTGTGACTTTTTACCGTTTATCGCTTCTGATTGGTCAGCCAATCAGAAACAAGAACGGACTAATAAGTGTAGCATACTTTGGTGAAGTTGCATTTAAAGTAGTATATACTTTGCGGTGCTAAGTAATTTGCTGACTATTTTATAGGAGCAAATTATTATTATGATGGAAACGGACGCGAGCAGCAGTGCTGCTAGTTCTTCCAGGTCGACACGTTCGGGTGGACGCAAGAGACGGGGTCGTAGATCGAGTGTCGCGAGCGAATGGTCGGGCTGCTACTGTCGATGCTGCCATGTTGCCGCCGCCTACGGACTCTCCGCCTAGGAAAGTCCGCACGAGAGCTGATAGCTCTGACAGCGATGTTTCGCTGGCCGCGATTGCTGCTGGAATCAGAACTGTCGCTGCCCCGCTGCTGCCCTTACTGCTGTCCTCGCTGCTGTTACAGCTGCTGCTGCTTCTGCTGCTGACCGTGCTGCTGCCGGTGCTGCTGCCGGTGCTGCTGCCCCTGCTGCTGATCCTCTTGCTGAGGACGTATTGCCGTCAACGTCTGCCGCCGTTGCAGCTGTTGTTGCCCGCTCTGGTGTCCCGAGCTCAGCTGGAGCTGACTCGGTGAGCTCGAGCTTGATGGTCCAACGTATGTTGGCCATTGAGAAAAAGCTCAGGAGAGCCGTCGTCGGTGTGACGGTGTGCCCGGCATCGTGGCACACAGCGTGCTGGATTTGTCGCCCAAGTACCAGGAGTTGGTGCTTGATATGTTTGGTAGGATGAAGGAGTTGGAGACCCTGCTGAGGACTCGCCCGAAGCCCGTTGGTGCCGCCACTGCTGCCACATTTGCCGTCCCCGCTGGAGACAACAACCCTGAGGAGACACGTGAACGTGTTCGCAGGGAAGTTGCGCCCGCCCTTGGTGTACGAGTGCACGATGTGCGTGAGCTGAAGCGTGGTGGTGCGATTATCCGCACGCCGTCGTCCAGTGAGTTGAAAAAAGTGGTGGCTAGTGCTAAGTTCAGGGAGCTTGGACTTGATGTTAAGCAGAACGCTGCGCTGAGGCCTAAAGTCCAAGTATTGGATGTGGACAGCAGCATCGTCGCACAGCAGTTCATGGATGGACTATATAAAAACCACTTCGTGGAACGCATGACAAGTGCCGTCTTCGAAAAGTCGGTGAGGATAGCGTCGAAGCCATGGACTAGCGCCGTTGGACCCACGGAGTTGGAGTTGGACCAAAAGGCCCTGGATATCTTGGAGGAGTCGGAGAAGATATATGTGGATTGGTTCTCCTTCCGCTGGCGCATGCTAGTGTCGTAGCGTAGGTACGCTTGCCACAGGTGTGTCAGTTTTGACCACAGGGTGAAGGACTGTCGGATGAAGGAGCAGGTCTGCCGTCAATGCGGACGAAGCGGCCATAGTGCCTACAGCTGCAGTAATCCTGTGCGCTGCAGAAGCTGCAGCTTTAAGGGGCTGCCGTGTGAGCATCGTATGCTCTCGTCGGTCTGCCCGATTTACAGTGCAGTGCTTGCCAGGGTGGCGGCTAGACATTAAAAATGTTTAGTCTTAACCAAGCAAACTGTGGTCGTTGTCGAGCTGCGGTCATCGAACTCGAAGTCAGAATGAGGAATTCTGGCGACAAGTTCGCATTGATCCAGGAGCCTTATGTGGACCGTGGAGGAAGGATCACTGGATTACCGGCAGGCATGCGAGTCATTTCCGATCGTCGCAATCCTAATGGATATACTCCTGCGTCGCCTGGCATCTTCTGCTGCACACCGAAGGAAATTCCAGATCTCAACTAGAGCTCAAAGGCGCCCAACTAATGCAATTAGTTGGAGGATGGGCCATTGTAGGCGTCTCAGTCTCGTCAACGAAGACTGTGACGATGCTCCTCAAGGGAAATCTGTCGGCTGGCAAACACCCTGCCGTAAGATTTGCGGGAGCAAGCTTACGGTATGTGACTCAATACCGTTACCTGGGCATCACGGTCGGCGAGCGGTTGAGTTTTCTCCCGCATATTGTGTCTCTACGCGATCGGCTGACCGGAGTTGTCGGAGCCCTGACCCGTGTGCTACGCGTTGACTGGGGATTTAGTCCGCAAGAACGGTGAAGGATTTATGCCGGACTCATGGTGCCTTGTGCACTATTTGGTGCCTCGGTGTGGTACACGACGGCGATGAGACTCGACGGCGCCAGGAGGTCGCTCAAGTCCTCCTCAATCTACTTGGATGTTTGCCTACGTGTAGAACGGTATCTAATGATGCCTTTGAAGTGCTTGCTAGAGCTACACCGCTGGACCTTGTGGCAACGTGTGCAGCGATGCAGTTTAAATTGAAGCGGAACTACCCCATGATAGTAGGCGATTGGCTCTACGATCAAGATATCTCCACTCTTGATCACAGTATGAGGAGAGCCCTGCTGGTCGAACGTTTATTGCGTGAGTGACAGGTCTGGTGGGATAACTGCGTACACGGCCGTGTGACGTATCGTCTTATCACGGACGTTAGCTTCGTTTTCAGCCGCCCCGACTACAAGTTCACGATGCTGGCCAGCTTCCTCATAACTGGCTATGGCTCGTTGAATGCATTTCTGCAGGCGCGTAGTCTGAGCGAGACTGCTGGATGCCTATGTGGCCATCCCATGGAGGACTGGCAACACGTCCTATGTGCCAGTCTTCTCTATGCGGATGTGCGTTACCTGGAAGGGCTTAGGATCCAGCAGGAGCCATCCGGTGACTGGAACGTGACGGAGACGGTGAGGACCCCAGACTGCTGGATGATGAAGGACCAGGAGCTGGTCAACCAGTACCGGACTGATGATAGTCAAAACTGGTAGTAGCATTACTACGAAAGGTTTACCAATACCTTAAATTGGGAGTTGATCTCTTTGGAGTGAGTCACAGGTCTTACCAAAGTTCCTTAAGTTTGGGAGACAAATCCTTGTGATGAGTCGTAGGGCACACCAAAGCCTTAATTTGGTAGACAAATCAGCGTGATGAGTCAAAGAGCTTACCAAAGGGTTAATTTGGCAGACAAATCTTAGTGAGGCGTCGCAGGGCTCACCAGAGCCTCCATCTGGAAGATGCGTTCTCTATGGACGCATCGAAGGTCTGACCAAAGTCCTTAAATTTGGGAGACAAATCTTAGTGATGAGTCGAAGGGCAAACCAAAGCCTTAATTTGGTATTTCTTTATGATATAGCCTCAGGTGCTCACCCAGTTCCTGGTTGTCGGAAACCGAAATGGGTAGCATTTTCGGCTGCGAACAGCCGATCAAAGCTGTTAATTTGAGCCACGGGATGGGCTGGTGGCCAAAGCCAGCCCAATTGAGGCTGGCCCCCTTTAGTGGGAGTATCGTGGTGGCTGTGGTTTTAAAAATTGTTGTTTTCAACATAAAGTTGGGTGACAGCCGGATGCTGTAACCGTAATCAGCAGTAAGAGGCCTCGCCTCTTACCAAGGTGAATTAACATGCCCAACAGCATAAAATTCAATTTGGTACTTAAAAGAGTTTCTTTTAAGGGCGTTGGTGGACGCATTGTACTCACCCGCTGTACTATGTGTCACATATGTGGCAAAAATGTGTACCGTGGTGGTAAACCCCTCCCGGGGTACACGCCACGTTAAACAAATCTAGAATTACTGTCCCTATCTACTCGAGTTTGCTTCACACAGTTCGCGCATCGCTTTAGTAGATTTTCAGCTAGAAGTTTATTGCCTGCAATAAAATACGCGCGCTTAGTGTGTTTAAATCGAGCATTTCGAGATAAGCGATCTGTTTAGTGCGCATGTGTTGGTGCAACGGTGAATTTTTACCGCTTATCGCTTCTGATTGGCCAGCCAATCAGAAACAAGAACGGACTTATAAGTGTAGCATACTTTGGTGAAGTTGCATTTAAAGTAGTATATACTTTGCGGTGCTAAGTAATTTGCTGACTATCTTATAGGAGCAAATTATTATTATGATGGAAACGGACGCGAGCAGCAGTGCTGCTAGTTCGTCCAGGTCGACACGTTCGGGTGGACGCAAGAGACGGGGTCGTAGATCGAGTGTCGCGAGCGAATGGTCGGGCTGCTACTGTCGATGCTGCCATGTTGTCGCCGCCTACGGACTCTCCGCCTAGGAAAGTCCGCACGAGAGCTGATAGCTCTGACAGCGATGTTTCGCTGGCCGCGATTGCTGCTGGAATCAGAACTGTCGCTGCCCCGCTGCTGCCCTTACTGCTGTCCTCGCTGCTGTTACAGCTGCTGCTGCTCCTGCTGCTGCCCGTGCTGCTGCCGGTGCTGCTGCCCCTGCTGCTGATCCTCTTGCTGAGGATGTATTGCCGTCAACGTCTGCCGCCGTTGCAGCTGTTGTTGCCCGCTCTGGTGTCCCGAGCTCAGCTGGAGCTGACTCGGTGAGCTCGAGCTTGATGGTCCAACGTATGTTGGCCATTGAGAAAAAGCTCAGGAGAGCCGTCGTCGGTGTGACGGTGTGCCCGGCATCGTGGCACACAGCGTGCTGGATTTGTCGCCCAAGTACCAGGAGTTGGTGCTTGATATGTTTGGTAGGATGAAGGAGTTGGAGACCCTGCTGAGGACTCGCCCGAAGCCCGTTGGTGCCGCCACTGCTGCCACATTTGCCGTCCCCGCTGGAGACAACAACCCTGAGGAGACACCTCAGCAGGTCGCTGAACGTGTTCGCAGGGAAGTTGCGCCCGCCCTTGGTGTACGAGTGCACGATGTGCGTGAGCTGAAGCGTGGTGGTGCGATTATCCGCACGCCGTCGTCCAGTGAGTTGAAAAAAGTGGTGGCTAGTGCTAAGTTCAGGGAGCTTGGACTTGATGTTAAGCAGAACGCTGCGCTGAGGCCTAAAGTCCAAGTATTGGATGTGGACAGCAGCATCGTCGCACAGCAGTTCATGGATGGACTATATAAAAACCACTTCGTGGAACGCATGACAAGTGCCGTCTTCGAAAAGTCGGTGAGGATAGCGTCGAAGCCATGGACTAGCGCCGTTGGACCCACGGAGTTGGAGTTGGACCAAAAGGCCCTGGATATCTTGGAGGAGTCGGAGAAGATATATGTGGATTGGTTCTCCTTCCGCTGGCGCATGCTAGTGTCGTAGCGTAGGTACGCTTGCCACAGGTGTGTCAGTTTTGACCACAGGGTGAAGGACTGTCGGATGAAGGAGCAGGTCTGCCGTCAATGCGGACGAAGCGGCCATAGTGCCTACAGGTGCAGTAATCCTGTGCGCTGCAGAAGCTGCAGCTTTAAGGGGCTGCCGTGTGAGCATCGTATGCTCTCGTCGGTCTGCCCGATTTACAGTGCAGTGCTTGCCAGGGTGGCGGCTAGACATTAAAAATGTTTAGTCTTAACCAAGCAAACTGTGGTCGTTGTCGAGCTGCGGTCATCGAACTCGAAGTCAGAATGAGGAATTCTGGCGACAAGTTCGCATTGATCCAGGAGCCTTATGTGGACCGTGGAGGAAGGATCACTGGATTACCGGCAGGCATGCGAGTCATTTCCGATCGTCGCAATCCTAATGGATATACTCCTGCGTCGCCTGGCATCTTCTGCTGCACACCGAAGGAAATTCCAGATCTCAACTAGAGCTCAAAGGCGCCCAACTAATGGAATTAGTTGGAGGATGGGCCATTGTAGGCGTCTCAGTCTCGTCAACGAAGACTGTGACGATGCTCCTCAAGGGAAATCTGTCGGCTGGCAAACACCCTGCCGTAAGATTTGCGGGAGCAAGCTTACGGTATGTGACTCAATACCGTTACCTGGGCATCACGGTCGGCGAGCGGTTGAGTTTTCTCCCGCATATTGTGTCTCTACGCGATCGGCTGACCGGAGTTGTCGGAGCCCTGACCCGTGTGCTACGCGTTGACTGGGGATTTAGTCCGCAAGAACGGTGAAGGATTTATGCCGGACTCATGGTGCCTTGTGCACTATTTGGTGCCTCGGTGTGGTACACGACGGCGATGAGACTCGACGGCGCCAGGAGGTCGCTCAAGTCCTCCTCAATCTACTTGGATGTTTGCCTACGTGTAGAACGGTATCTAATGATGCCTTTGAAGTGCTTGCTAGAGCTACACCGCTGGACCTTGTGGCAACGTGTGCAGCGATGCAGTTTAAATTGAAGCGGAACTACCCCATGATAGTAGGCGATTGGCTCTACGATCAAGATATCTCCACTCTTGATCACAGTATGAGGAGAGCCCTGCTGGTCGAACGTTTATTGCGTGAGTGACAGGTCTGGTGGGATAACTGCGTACACGGCCGTGTGACGTATCGTCTTATCACGGACGTTAGCTTCGTTTTCAGCCGCCCCGACTACAAGTTCACGATGCTGGCCAGCTTCCTCATAACTGGCTATGGCTCGTTGAATGCATTTCTGCAGGCGCGTAGTCTGAGCGAGACTGCTGGATGCCTATGTGGCCATCCCATGGAGGACTGGCAACACGTCCTATGTGCCAGTCTTCTCTATGCGGATGTGCGTTACCTGGAAGGGCTTAGGATCCAGCAGGAGCCATCCGGTGACTGGAACGTGACAGAGACGGTGAGGACCCCAGACTGCTGGATGATGAAGGACCAGGACCTGGTCAACCAGTACCGGACTGATGATAGTCAAAACTGGTAGTAGCATTACTACGAAAGGTTTACCAATACCTTAAATTGGGAGTTGATCTCTTTGGAGTGAGTCACAGGTCTTACCAAAGTTCCTTAAGTTTGGCTGCGAACAGCCGATCAAAGCTGTTAATTTGAGCCACGGGATGGGCTGGTGGCCAAAGCCAGCCCAATTGAGGCTGGCCCCCTTTAGTGGGAGTATCGTGGTGGCTGTGGTTTTAAAAATTGTTGTTTTCAACATAAAGTTGGGTGACAGCCGGATGCTGTAACCGTAATCAGCAGTAAGAGGCCTCGCCTCTTACCAAGGTGAATTAACATGCCCAACAGCATAAAATTCAATTTGGTACTTAAAAGAGTTTCTCTTAAGGGCGTTGGTGGACGCATTGTACTCACCCGCTGTACTATGTGTCACATATGTGGCAAAAATGTGTACCGTGGTGGTAAACCCCTCCCGGGGTACACGCCACGTTAGACAAATCTAGAATTACTGTCCCTATCTACTCGAGTTTGCTTCACACAGTTCGCGCATCGCTTTAGTAGATTTTCAGCTAGAAGTTTATTGCCTGCAATAAAATACGCGCGCTTAGTGTGTTTAAATCGAGCATTTCGAGATAAGCGATCTGTTTAGTGCGCATGTGTTGGTGCAACGGTGAATTTTTACCGCTTATCGCTTCTGATTGGCCAGCCAATCAGAAACAAGAACGGACTTATAAGTGTAGCATACTTTGGTGAAGTTGCATTTAAAGTAGTATATACTTTGCGGTGCTAAGTAATTTGCTGACTATCTTATAGGAGCAAATTATTATTATGATGGAAACGGACGCGAGCAGCAGTGCTGCTAGTTCGTCCAGGTCGACACGTTCGGGTGGACGCAAGAGACGGGGTCGTAGATCGAGTGTCGCGAGCGAATGGTCGGGCTGCTACTGTCGATGCTGCCATGTTGCCGCCGCCTACGGACTCTCCGCCTAGGAAAGTCCGCACGAGAGCTGATAGCTCTGACAGCGATGTTTCGCTGGCCGCGATTGCTGCTGGAATCAGAACTGTCGCTGCCCCGCTGCTGCCCTTACTGCTGTCCTCGCTGCTGTTACAGCTGCTGCTGCTCCTGCTGCTGCCCGTGCTGCTGCCGGTGCTGCTGCCCCTGCTGCTGATCCTCTTGCTGAGGATGTATTGCCGTCAACGTCTGCCGCCGTTGCAGCTGTTGTTGCCCGCTCTGGTGTCCCGAGCTCAGCTGGAGCTGACTCGGTGAGCTCGAGCTTGATGGTCCAACGTATGTTGGCCATTGAGAAAAAGCTCAGGAGAGCCGTCGTCGGTGTGACGGTGTGCCCGGCATCGTGGCACACAGCGTGCTGGATTTGTCGCCCAAGTACCAGGAGTTGGTGCTTGATATGTTTGGTAGGATGAAGGAGTTGGAGACCCTGCTGAGGACTCGCCCGAAGCCCGTTGGTGCCGCCACTGCTGCCACATTTGCCGTCCCCGCTGGAGACAACAACCCTGAGGAGACACCTCAGCAGGTCGCTGAACGTGTTCGCAGGGAAGTTGCGCCCGCCCTTGGTGTACGAGTGCACGATGTGCGTGAGCTGAAGCGTGGTGGTGCGATTATCCGCACGCCGTCGTCCAGTGAGTTGAAAAAAGTGGTGGCTAGTGCTAAGTTCAGGGAGCTTGGACTTGATGTTAAGCAGAACGCTGCGCTGAGGCCTAAAGTCCAAGTATTGGATGTGGACAGCAGCATCGTCGCACAGCAGTTCATGGATGGACTATATAAAAACCACTTCGTGGAACGCATTCTGGCGACAAGTTCGCATTGATCCAGGAGCCTTATGTGGACCGTGGAGGAAGGATCACTGGATTACCGGCAGGCATGCGAGTCATTTCCGACCGTCGCAATAAAGCTGCGATAGTCGTAAACGACCAGGAGGTCATCTGCATGCCTGTCTCTTCGCTCATCACAGAGTTTGGCGTATGCGTGAGTGTGACCGGAAACTTCGGCTCGATTTTCCTCACCTCCGTGCCAATTCAACGCTGATTTGGAGCTGTACCTGCTGTACATGGATGCTGTCTTCTATGGCCTTGATGCGAATGCAGTATCCCCCCTGTGGTTCAGTAAGCTTCCCGAGCGCTCTCGGGGCTACTTGAACAGGCAGCGGGGTGAACTGCCAGCAAATTGGGTTCAGGGAAGTCGAGCCAGCGTGCTTAATATCTGCAGCAGTGTATTCACATTCGATAATCGGAGGGCAAGGAGTGACATCGATGTGACTATCGTCAGTGATTCAGCGTCTACGTGGGCTACGTATGACTGGACTGTAAGCGAGTGGGATTTAAGTTACTGTTGTGGTATCACTTGATCCGGCGAGCGCAGTTGAGAGCTATCCTCCTGTGCCCTCGTGGAAGCTCCACAGTGCTGACTGGCGGCGTTTTGGTGATGAGTTGAAGACTGCATCAATGGAGCTTCCTCTGGAGGAGGAATCAATCGTTTATCAAGTGAGCGACACTGTGTTTGGGCGTCAGCAACCGCGGGCCTAACTTCGTGTGGGTTGGTGGATTGGCGCCCTCACGGACGCACGCCGCACGCTCAGGAGAGCCCGGCGAAGGCTGCACCATGCGCGCCGCACTCATAGTGTGAGTGCAAACCACCTCGCCTCGTGTTTCAGGATCGCCCGAAAGAAATACGAGAGGATGATGCTCAAGGTGAAAGAGGAAGACTGGAGAAGATATGCTGGATGATGACCACCTAGTGGTCTATCTACAGGATATGCCGAGGCCGCACGGCAGATGGCAGTAGGTATTTCCCCACTGAGTGGAAGCGCCCGCGTGTGGTGCCTCTTCTCAAAGGCCTCGACATGGACAGGAGTGATCCAGCGTCCTATCGGGGCATCTGCCTGTTGCCTGTTTTTGGTAAAGTGCTGGAAGGGAACATGGTGAACCGTGTGAAGGAGGTGCTCACGGACGAGAGCCGGTGGCAATTTGGCTTTCGCCCCGCACGCTGCGTCGAGGATGCCTGGAGGCACGTCGTAAGTTTTATTGAGACCAGTTCGGACAAATACGTACTTGGAGTCTTTATTGACTTCAAAGGCGCATTTGATCATGTCGAATGCGATGCAGCGTTGCGCCGACTATCGGATTTAGGATGCAGGGAAGTTGAGATCTAGCGCAGCTTCTTTTCGGACCGAAAAGCGAGCATCGTCAGTAGTTTTGGCGAAGTCAGTGTTGATGTTACACGTGTCTGCCCGCAGGGGTCCATTAGTGGTCCATTCATTTGGAACATCCTAATGAATGTACTCCTGCGTCGCCTTGAATCTTCTGCTGCACATCGAAGGAAATTCCAGATCTCAACTAGAGCTCAAAGGCGCCCAACTAATGGAATTAGTTGGAGGATGGGCCATTGAGGTAGGCGTCTCAGTCTCGTCAACGAAGACTGTGACGATGCACCCTGCCGTAAGATTTGCGGGAGCAAGCTTACGGTATGTGACCCAATACCGTTACCTGGGCATCACGGTCGGCGAGCGGTTGAATTTTCTCCCGCATATTGCGTCTCTACGCGATCGGCTGACCGGAGTTGTCGGAGCCCTGACCGGTGTGCTACGCGTGTACTGGGGATTCAGTCCGCAAGCACGGTGAAGGATTTATGCCGGACTCATGGTGCCTTGTGCACTATTTGGTGCCTCGGTGTGGTACACGACGGCGATGAGACTAGACGGCGCCAGGAGGTCGCTCAAGTCCTCCTCAATCTACTTGGATGTTTGCCTACGTGTAGAACGGTATCTAATGATGCCTTTGAAGTGCTTGCTAGAGCTACACCGCTGGACCTTGTGGCAACGTGTGCAGCGATGCAGTTTAAATTGAAGCGGAACTACCCCATGATAGTAGGCGATCGGCTCTACGATCAAGATATCTCCACTCTTGATCGGAGTATGAGGAGAGCCCTGCTGGACGTACGTTTATTGCGTAAGTGACAGGTCTGGTTGGATAACTGCGTACACGGCCGTGTGACGTATTGTCTTATCCCGGACGTTAGCTTCGTTTTCAGCCGCCCCGACTAGAAGTTCACGATGCTGGCCAGCTTTCTCATAACTGGCTATGGCTCGTTGAATGCATTTCTGCAGGCGCGTAGTCTGAGCGGGACTGCTGGATGCATATGTGGCCATTCCATGGAGGACTGGCAACACGTCCTATGTGCCTGTCTCCTCTATGCGTTACCTGGAAGGGCTTAGGATCCAGCAGGAGCCATCCGGTGACTGGAACGTGACGGAGACGGTGAGGACCCCAGACTGCTGGATGATGAAGGACCAGGACCTGGTCAACCAGTACCGGACTGATGATAGTCAAAACTGGTAGTAGCATTACTACGAAAGGTTTACCATTACCTTAAATTGGGAGATGATCTTTTTGAAGTGAGTCGCAGGTCTTACCAAAGTTCCTTAAGTTTAGGAGATAAATCCTTGTGATGAGTCGTAGAGCACACCAAAGCCTTAATTTGGTAGACAAATCTTCGTGATAAATCGAAGGGCTTACCAAAGCCTTAATTTAGTAGACAAATCTTTGTGAGGCGTCGCAGGGCTCACCAGAGCCTCAATCTGGAAGATGCGTTCTCTATGGACGCATCGAAGGTCTGACCAAAGTCCTTAAATTTGGTAGACAAATCTTAGTGATGAGTCGAAGGGCAAACCAAAGCCCTAATTTGGTATTTCTTTATGATATAGCCTCAGGTGCTCATCCAGTTCCTGGTTGTCGGAAACCGAAATGGGTAGCATTTTCGGCTGCGAACAGCCGATCAAAGCTGTTAATTTGAGCCACGGGATGGGCTGGTGGCCAAAGCCAGCCCAATTGAGGCTGGCCCCCTTTAGTGGGAGTATCGTGGTGGCTGTGGTTTTAAAAATAGTTGTTTTCAACATAAAGTTGGGTGACAGCCGGATGCTGTAACCGTAATCAGCAGTAAGAGGCCTCGCCTCTTACCAAGGTGAATTAACATGCCCAACAGCATAAAATTCAATTTGGTACTTAAAAGAGTTTCTGTTAAGGGCGTTGGTGGACGCATTGTACTCCCCCGCTGTACTATGTGTCACATATGTGGCAAAAATGTGTACCGTGGTGGTAAACCCCTCCCGGGGTACACGCCACGTTAAACAAATCTAGAATTACTGTCCCTGTCTACTCGAGTTTGCTTCAGACAGTTCGCGCATCGCTTTAGTAGATTTTCAGCTAGAAGTTTATTGCCTGCAATGAAATACGCGCGCTTAGTGTGTTTAAATCGAGCATTTCGAGATAAGCGATCTGTTTAGTGCGTATGTGTTGGTGCGACGGTGACTTTTTACCGCTTATCGCTTCTGATTGGCCAGCCAATCAGAAACAAGAACGGACTAATAAGTGTAGCATACTTTGGTGAAGTTGCATTTAAAGTAGTATATACTTTGCGGTGCTAAGTAATTTGCTGACTACCTTATAGGAGCAAATTATTATTATGATGGAAACGGACGCGAGCAGCAGTGCTGCTAGTTCGTCCAGGTCGACACGTTCGGGTGGACGCAAGAGACGGGGTCGTAGATCGAGTGTCGCGAGCGAATGGTCGGGCTGCTACTGTCGATGCTGTCATGTTGCCGCCGCCTACGGACTCTCCGCCTAGGAAAGTCCGCACGAGAGCTGATAGCTCTGACAGCGATGTTTCGCTGGCCGCGATTGCTGCTGGAATCAAAACTGTCGCTGCCCCGCTGCTGCCCTTACTGCTGTCCTCGCTGCTGTTACAGCTGCTGCTGCCGGTGCTGCTGCCGGTGCTGCTGCCCCTGCTGCCGTCTCTGCTGCTGATCCTCTTGCTGAGGATGTGTTGCCGTCGACGTCTGCCGCCGTTGCAGCTGTTGTTGCCCGCTCTGGTGTCCCGAGCTCAGCTGGAGCTGACTCGGTGAGCTCGAGCTTGATGGTCCAACGTATGTTGGCCATTGAGAAAAAGCTCAGGAGAGCCGTCGTCGCTGACGGTGTGCACGGCATCGTGGCACACAGCGTGCTGGATTTGTCGCCCAAGTACCAGGAGTTGGTGCTTGATATGTTTGGTAGGGTGAAGGAGTTGGAGACCCTGCTGAGGACTCGCAAGAAGCCCGTTGGTGCTGCCACTGCTGCCACTTTTGCCGTCCCCGCTGGAGACGTGGTCAGCAATCGTGACGAGCAACAACCCTGAGGAGACACCTCAGCAGGTCGCTGATCGTGTGCCCGCCCTTGGTGTACGCGTGCACGAGGTGCGTGAGCTGAAGCGTGGTGGTGCGATTATCCTCACGTCGTCGTCCAGTGAGTTGAAAAAAGTGGTGGCTAGTGCTTAGTTCAGGGAGCTTGGACTTTATGTTAAGCAGAACGCTGCGCTGAGGCCTAAAGTCCAAGTATTGGATGTGGACAGCAGCATCACCGCACAGCAGTTCATTGATGGACTATATAAAAACCACTTCATGGAACGCATGACAACTGCCGTCTTCGAGAAGTCGGTGAGGATTGCGTCGAAGCCATGGACAAACACCGTTGGACCCACGGTCACGCTACAGCTGGAGATGGAACAAAAGGTCCTGGATATCTTGGAGGAGTCGGAGAAGATATATGTGGATTGGTTCTCCTTCCGCTGGCGCATGCTAGTGTCGTAGCGTGGGTACGCTTGCCACAGGTGTGTCAGTTTTGACCACAGGGTGAAGGACTGTCGGATGAAGGAGCAGGTCTGCCGTCAATGCGGACAAAGCGGCCATAGTGCCTACAGGTGCAGTAATCCTGTGCGCTGCAGGAACTGCAGCTTTAAAGGGCTGCCGTGTGAGCATCGTATGCTCTCGAGGGTCTGCCCGATTTAAGTTGCAGTGCTTGCCAGGGTGGCGGCTAGACATTAAAAATGTTTAGTCTTAACCAGGCAAACTGTGGTCGTTGTCGAGCTGCGGTCATCGAGCTCGAAGTCAGAATGAGGAATTCTGGCGACAAGTTCGCATTGATCCAGGAGCCTTATGTGGACCGTGGAGGAAGGATCACTGGATTACCGGCAGGCATGCGAGTCATTTCCGACCGTCGCAATAAAGCTGCGATAGTCGTAGACGACCAGGAGGTCGTCAGCATGCCTGTCTCTTCGCTCATCACAGAGTTTGGCGTATGCGTGAGTGTGACCGGAAACTTCGGCTCGATTTTTCTCACCTCCGTGTATTGCCAATTTAACGCTGATTTGGAGCCGTACCTGCTGTACATGGATGCGGTGCTGCTGCTAGCCAGCCGCACGCTTGTCATCTATGGCCTTGATGCGAATGCAGTATCAGTAAGCTTCCCGAGCGCTCTCGGGGCTACTTGAACAGGCAGTGGGGTGAACTGCTAGCAAATTGGGTTCAGGGAAGTCGAGCCGGTGTGCTTAATGTCCGCAGCAGTGTATTCACATTCGATAATCGGAGGGCAAGGAGTGACATCGATGTGACTATCGTCAGTGATTCAGCGTCTACGTGGGCTACGTATGACTGGACTGTAAGCGAATGAGATTTAAGTGACCACAACATCATTACTGTTGTGGTATCACTTGACCCGGCGAGCGCAGTTGTGAGCTTTGCTCCTGTGCCTTCGTGGAAACTCCAGAGTGCTGACTGGCGGCGTTTTGGTGATGCGTTGAAGACTACATCAATGGAGCTTCCCCTGGAGGAGTTTTACCGGATGGCATCGGATGATCAGGTGTCTGCACTCCGCTCACTCGTTCATCAAGTGAGCGACACTGTGTTTGAGCGTCAGCAACCGCGGGCCAGACGTCGTGAGGGTTGGTGGACTGCTGCCCTCACTGACGCACGCCGTGCGCTCAGGAGAGCCCGGCGAAGGCTGCACCATGCGCGCCGCACTCATAGTGTGAGTGCAAACCACCTCGCCTCGTGTATCAGGATCGCCCGAAAGAAATACGAGAGGGTGATGCTCAAGGTGAAAGAGGAACACTGGAGAAGATATGTTGGCGAGCACCAAGATGACCCCTGGGGGTCCATCCACAGGATATACCGAGGCCGCAAGACGTGTACCGATATCGGTTGCCTTCGCTGGAACAATCAGCCGATCGAAACCTGGCACGACTATGCGAGCGTCCTGTTCCGCAGCTGAGGAGAGCCTTGCTGGACGAACGTTTATTGCGTGAGTGGCAGGTCTGGTTGGGTAACTGCGTACACGGCCGTGTGACGTATCGTCTTATCCCGGTCGTTAGCTTCGTTTTCAGCCGCCCCGACATCAAGTTCATGATGCTGGCCAGCTTCCTCATAACTGGCCATGGCTCGTTGAATGCATTTCTGCAGGCGCGTAGTCTAAGCGAGACTGCTGGATGCCTATGTGGCCATCCCCTGGAGGACTGGCAACACGTCCTATGTGCCTGTCCCCCCGTTACCTGGAAGGGCTTAGGATCCAGCAGGAGCCATCCGGTGACTGGAACGTGACGGAGACGGTGAGGACCCCGGAAAGCATGCAACTGCTTGAGGACTATGCCCGCACAGTCTTCAGCAGGCGGCGCGTGCTGCTGGACGATGGAGGACCAGGACCTGGTCAACCAGTACCAGACTGATGATAGTCAAAGGTGGCAGTAGCATTACTACGAAAGGTTTACCAATACCTTAAATTGGGAGATGATCACTTCGAAGTGAGTCGCAGGTCTTACCAAAGTTCCTTAAGTTTGGGAGATAGATCCTAGTGATAAATCGTAGAGCATACCAAAGCCTTAATATGGTAGACAAATCTTTGTGAGGAGTCGAAGGGCTTACCAAAGCCTTAATTTGGTAGACAAATCCTTGTGAGGTGTCGCAGGGCTCACCAGAGCCTTAATCTGGAAAATGTGCCCTATATGGACATGTCGAAGATCTGACCAAAGTCCTTATATTTGGGAGGCAAATCTTTGTGATGAGTCGAAGGGCAGGCCAAAGCCTTAATTTGGTAGGTTTTCTCTTTATGAGATAGCCACAGGTGCTCACCCAATTCCTGGTTGTCGGAAACCGAAATGGGTAGCAGTTTCGGCTGCGAACAGCCGATCAAAGCTGTTAATTTGAACCACGGGATGGGCTGGTGGCCAAGGCCAGCCCAATTGAGGTTGGCCCCCTTTAGTGGGAGTATCGTGGTGGCTGTGGTTTTAGAAATAGTTGTTCCCCAATATAAAGTTGGGTGACAGCCGGATGCTGTACCCGTAGACAGCAGAGGTTATAATAGGCCTCGCCTCTTACCAAGGGGAATTAACATGCCCGGCAGCATAAAATTCAATTTGGTATTTAAAAAAATTTCTTTTAAGGGCGTTGGTGGACGCATTGTATTCACCCGCTGTACTATGTGTCACATATGTGGCACAAATGTGTACCGTGGTTGTAAACCCCTCCCGGGGTACACGCCACGGTAAACAAATCAAAAATTACTGTCATTATCTACTCGTTGCTGACTATAACCGATAGTAAACAAGTACCACGAGGGAAAAATGAAAATAACTCTTAATAGAGAGTTAAATAGTACGTGAAACTGCTTAGAAGTTAAGCCCGATGAACCTGAATATCCGTTATGGAAAATTCATCATTAGAATTGTAATATTTAAACAATATTATAATGATAGTGTGCATTATATGCACTTGTATGATTAACAATGCGAAAGATTCAGGATACCTTCGGGACCCGTCTTGAAACACGGACCAAGGAGTCTAACATATGTGCAATTTATTGGGATATAAACCTAATAGCGTAATTAACTTTACTATTAATGGGATTAGTTTTTTTTATTATTTATATTTGATTAACACAATCCCGGGGCGTTCTATATAGTTATGTATAATTATATTTATATTGTTTACGCATCTAACTAGAACGTACCTTGAGCATATATGCTGTGACCCGAAAGATGGTGAACTATACTTGATCAGGTTGAAGTCAGGGGAAACCCTGATGGTAGACCGAAACAGTTCTGACGTGCAAATCGATTATCAGAATTGAATATAGGGCCGAAAGACCAATCGAACCATCTAGTAGCTGGTTCCTTCCGAAGTTTGCTTCAGGAAAGCTGGTGCATTTAAAAATTATATAAAATAATCTTATCTGGTAAAGCGAATGATTAGAAGCCTTAAGGTCGAAATGATCTTAACCTATTCTCAAACTTTAAATGGGTAAGAACCTTAACTTTCTTGATATGAAGTTTAAGGTTATGATATAATGTGCATAGTGGGCCACTTTTGGTAAGCAGAACTGGCGCTGTGAGATGAACCAAACGTAATGTTACGGTGCCCAAATTAACAACTCATACAGAAACCATGAAAGGCGTTGGTTGCTTAAAACAGCAGGACGGTGATCATGAAAGTCGAAATCCGCTAAGGAGTGTGTAACAACTCACCAGCCGAAGCAACTAGCCCTTAAAATGGATGGCGCTTAAGTTGTATACCTTTGCATTACCGCTAAAGTAGATGATTTATGTTACTGGTAATATAAATTTTGGAACTTTAGTGAGTAGGAAGGTACAATGGTGTGCATAGAAGTGTTAAGCGTAAACCCGCATGGAGCCGCTATTGGTACAGATCGTGGTGGTAGTAGCAAATAATCAAATGAGACCTTGGAGGACTGAAGTGGAGAAGGGTTTCGTGTGAACAGTGGTTGATCACGTACCTAAATACCGATTTTTATACACTTGAATATTTTGAACGAAAGGGAATACGGTTCCGATTCCGTAACCTGTATAGTATCCGTTTGTTATTAAATATGGGCCTCGCGTGTTCATCCTGTCGCTGCCCCGCTGCCCCTGCTGCTACCCTTACTGCTGTTACAACTGCTGCTGCTCCTGCTGCTGCTCAGGAGAGCCATCATCACTGACGGTTTGCCCGGCATCGTGGCACACAGCGTGCTGGATTTGTCGCCCAAGTACCAGGAGTTGGTGCTGGATATGTTTGGTAGGATGAAGGAGCTGGAGCCCCTGCTGAGGACTCCCCCGCAACCCGTTGGTGCTGCCACTGCTGCCACTGCTGCCACTTTTGCCGTCCCCGCTCCTGCTCCGACTGCTGTACCCCAGACCCGCAAGGTTGCGGACACAAGTTTAGCAATCGTGACGAGCAACAACCTCGAGGAGACACCTCAGCAGGTCGCTGAACGTGTTCGCAGGAAAGTTGCGCCCGCCCTTGGTGTACGAGTGCACGAAGTGCGTGAGTTGAAACACGGTGGTGCGATTATCCGCACGCCGTCGTTCAGTGAGTTGAAAAAAGTGGTGGCTAGTGCTAAGTTTAGGGAGCTTGGACTTGATGTTAAGCAGAACGCTGCGCTGAGGCCTAAAGTCCAAGTATCGGATGTGGACAGCAGCATCGCCGCACAGCAGTTCATGGATGGACTATATAAAAACCACTTCGTAGAACGCATGACAAGTGCCGTCTTCGAAAAGTCGGTGAGGATAGCGTCGAAGCCATGGACGAGCGCCGTTGGACCCACGGTCACGGTACAGCTAGAGTTGGACCAAAAGGCCCTGGATATCTTGGAGGAGTCGGAGAAGATATATGTGGATTGGTTCTCCTTCCGCTGGCGCATGCTAGTGTCGACCTACGCTTGCCACAGGTGTATCAGTTTTGACCACAGGGTGAAGGACTGTCGGATGAAGGAGCAGGTCTGCCATCAATGCGGACAAAGCGGCCATAGTGCCTACAGGTGCAGTAATCCTGTGCGCTGCAGGAACTGCAGCTTTAAGGGGCTGCCGTGTGAGCATCGTATGCTCTCGTCGGTCTGCCCGATATAAGTTGCAGTGCTTGCCAGGGTGGCGGCTAGACATTAAAAATGTTTAGTCTTAACCAGGCAAACTGTGGTCGTTGTCGAGCTGCGGTCATCGAGCTCGGACTCAGAATGAGGAGTTCTGGCGACAAGTTCGCATTGAACCAGGAGCCTTTTGTGGACCGTGGAGAAAGGATCACCGGATTACCGGCAGGCATGCGAGCCTTTTCCGACCGTCGCAATAAAGCTGCGATAGTCGTAATCGACCAGGAGGTCATCTGCATGCCTGTCTCTTCGCTCATCACAGAGTTTGGCGTATGCGTGAGTGTGACCGGAAACTTCGGCTCGATTTTCCTCACCTCCGTGCCAATTCAACGCTGATTTGGAGCTGTACCTGCTGTACATGGATGCTGTCTTCTATGGCCTTGATGCGAATGCAGTATCCCCCTGTGGTTCAGTAAGCTTCCCGAGCGCTCTCGGGGCTACTTGAACAGGCAGCGGGGTGAACTGCCAGCAAATTGGGTTCAGGGAAGTCGAGCCAGCGTGCTTAATATCTGCAGCAGTGTATTCACATTCGATAATCGGAGGGCAAGGAGTGACATCGATGTGACTATCGTCAGTGATTCAGCGTCTACGTGGGCTACGTATGACTGGACTGTAAGCGAGTGGGATTTAAGTAAGCACAACATCATTACTGTTGTGGTATCACTTGACCCGGCGAGCGCAGTTGAGAGCTTTGCTCCTGTGCCCTCCTGGCAGCTCCAGAGTGCTGACTGGCAGAGTTTTGGTGATGCGTTGAAGACTGCATCAATGGAGCTTCCTCTGGAGGAGTTTCACCGGATGGCATCGGATGATCAGGTGTCTGCACTCCGCTCAGTCGTTTATCAAGTAAGCGACACTGTGTTTGGGCGTCAGCAACCGCGGGCCTAACTTCGTGTGGGTTGGTGGATTGGCGCCCTCACGGACGCACGCCGCGCGCTCAGGAGAGCCCGGCGAAGGCTGCACCATGCGCGCCGCACTCATAGTGTGAGTGCAAACCACCTCGCCTCGTGTTTCAGGATCGCCCGAAAGAAATACGAGAGGATGATGCTCAAGGTGAAAGAGGAAGACTGGAGAAGATATGTTGGCGAGCACCAAGATGACCCCTAGTGGTCCATCTACAGGATATGCCGAGGCCGCATGGCAGATGGCAGTAGGTATTTCCCCAATGAGTGGAAGCGCCCGCGTGTGGTGCCTCTTCTTAAAGGCCTCGACAAGGACAGGAGTGATCCAGCATCCCATCGGGGCATCTGCCTGTTGCCTGTTTTTGGTAAAGTGCTGGAAGGGATCATGGTGAACCGTGTGAAGGAGGTGCTCACGGACGAGAGCCGGTGGCAATTTGGCTTTCGCCCCGGACGCTGCGTCGAGGATGCCTGGAGGCACGTCGAAAATTTTATTGAGACCAGTTCGGACAAATACGTACTTGGAGACTTTATTGACTTCAAAGGCGCATTCGATCATGTCGAATGCGATGCAGCGTTACGCCGACTATCGGATCTAGGATGCAAGGAAATTGAGATCTGGCACAGCTTCTTTTCGGACCGAAAAGCGAGCATCGTCAGTAGTTTTGGCGAAGTCAGTGTTGATGTTACACGTGTCTGCCCGCAGGGGTCCATTAGTGGTCCATTCATTTGGAACATCCTAATAAATGTACTCCTGCGTCGCCTGGAATCTTCTGCTGGAATTAGTTGGAGGATGGGGCATTGAGGTAGGCGTCTCAGTCTCGTCAACGAAGACTGTGACGATGCTCCTCAAGGGAAATCTGTCGGCTGGCAGACACCCTGCCGTAAGATTTGCGGGAGCAAGCTTACGGTATGTGACCCAATACCGTTACCCGGGCATCACGGTCGGCGAGCGGTTGAGTTTTCTCCCGCATATTGCGTCTCCACGCGATCGGCTGACCGGAGTTGTCGGAGCCCTGACCCGTGTGCTACGCGTGTACTGGGGATTCAGTCCGCAAGCACGGTGAAGGATTTATGCCGGACTCATGGTGCCTTGTGCACTATTTGGTGCCTCGGTGTGGTACACGACGGCGATGAGACTAGACGGCGCCAGGAGGTCGCTCAAGTCCTGCCATAGGCTCATTCTACTTGGATGTTTGCCTACGTGTAGAACGGTATCTAATGATGCCTTTGAAGTGCTTGCTAGAGCTACACCACTGGACCTTGTGGCGACGTGTGCAGCGATGCAGTTTAAATTGAAGCGGAACTACCCCGTCGTGATGAGTCGAAGGGCTTACCAAAGGCTTAATTTGGAAGACAAAATAACGTATGTTGGCCATTGAGAAAAAGCTCACGAGAGCTATCGTCGCTGACGGTGTGCCCTGCATCGTGGCACACAGCGTGCTGGATTTGTCGGCCAAGTACCAGGAGTTGGTGCAGGATATGTTTGGTAGGATGGAGGAGCTGGAGCCCCTGCTGAGGACTCCCCCGCAACCCGTTGCTGCCGCCACTGCTGCCTTTTTTGCCGTCCCCGCTGCTGCTTTGACTGCTGTACCCCAGACCCGAAAGTTTGCGGAGACGTGGTCAGCAATCGTGATGAGCAAAAACCTCGAGGAGACACCTCAGCAGGTCGCTGAACGTGTTCGCAGGGAAGTTGCGCCCGCCCTTGGTGTACGAGTGCACGAAGTGCATAAGCTGAAGCGCGGTGGTGCGATTATCCGCACGCCGTCGTCCAGTGAGTTGAAAAAAGTGGTGGCTAGTGCCAAGTTCAGGGAACTTGGACTTAATGTTAAGCAAAACGCTGCGCTGAGGCCCAAAGTCCAAGTATTGGATGTGGACAGCAGCATCGAAGCACAGCAGTTCATGGATGGACTATATAAAAACCACTTCATGGAACGCATGACAACTGCCGTCTTCGAGAAGTCGGTGAGGATTGCGTCGAAGCCATGGACAAACACCGTTGGACCCACGGTCACGCTACAGCTGGAGATGGAACAAAAGGTCCTGGATATCTTGGAGGAGTCGGAGAAGATATATGTGGATTGGTTCTCCTTCCGCTGGCGCATGCTAGTGTCGTAGCGTAGGTACGCTTGCCACAGGTGTGTCAGTTTTGACCACAGGGTGAAGGACTGTCGGATGAAGGAGCAGGTCTGCCGTCAATGTGGACAAAGCGGCCATAGTGCCTACAGGCGCAGTAATCCTGTGCGCTGCAGAAGCTGCAGCTTTAAGGGGCTGCCGTGTGAGCATCGTATGCTCTCGTCGGTCTGCCCGATATAAGTTGCAGTGCTTGCCAGGGTAGCGGCTAGACATTAAAAATGTTTAGGCTTAACCAGGCAAACTGTGGTCGTTGTCGAGCTGCGGTCATTGAGGTCGGACTCAGAATGAGGAGTTCTGGCGACAAGTTCGCATTGATCCAGGAGCCTTATGTGGACCGTGGAGAAAGGATCACCGGATTACCGGCAGGCATGCGAGTCTTTTCCGACCGTCGCAATAAAGCTTCGATAGTCGTAAACGACCAGGAGGTCATCTGCATGCCTGTCTCTTCGCTCATCACAGAGTTTGGCGTATGCGTGAGTGTGACCGGAATCTTCGGCTCGATTTTCCTCACCTCCGTGCCAATTTAACGCTGATTTGGAGCCGTACCTGCTGTACATGTGAGCGACACTGTGTTTGGGCGTCAGCAACCGCGGGCCTAACTTCGTGTGGGTTGATGGATTGGCGCCCTCACGGACGCATGCCGCGAGCTCAGGAGAGACCGGCGAAGGCCTGGAGGCACGTCGAAAATTTTATTGAGACCAGTTCGGACAAATACGTACTTGGAGTCTTTATTGACTTCAAAGGCGCATTCGATCATGTCGAATGCGATGCAGCGTTACGCCGACTATCGGATCTAGGATGCAGGGAAGTTGAGATCTGGCACAGCTTCTTTTTGGACCGAAAAGCGAGCATCGTCAGTAGTTTTGGCGAAGTCAGTGTTGATGTTACACGTGTCTGCCCGCAGGGGTCCATTAGTGGTCCATTCATTTGGAACATCCTAATGAATGTACTCCTGCGTCGCCTGGAATCTTCTGCTGCACATCGAGGGAAATTCCAGATCTCAACTAGAGCTTAAAGGCGCCCAACTAATGGAATTAGTTGGAGGATGGGGCATTGAGGTAGGCGTCTCAGTCTCGTCAACGAAGACTGTGACGATGCTCCTCAAGGGAAATCTGTCGGCTGGCAGACACCCTGCCGTAAGATTTGCGGGAGCAAGCTTACGGTATGTGACCCAATACCGTTACCCGGGCATCACGGTCGGCGAGCGGTTGAGTTTTCTCCCGCAAATTGCTTGTGCTACGCGTGTACTGGGGATTCAGTCCGCAAGCACGGTGAAGGATTTATGCCGGACTCATGGTGCCTTGTGCACTATTTGGTGCCTCGGTGTGGTACACGACGGCGATGAGACTAGACGGCGCCAGGAGGTCGCTCAAGTCCTCCTCAATCTACTTGGATGTTTGCCTACGTGTAGAACGGTATCTAATGATGCCTTTGAAGTGCTTGCTAGAGCTACACCGCTGGACCTTGTGGCAACGTGTGCAGCGATGCAGTTTAAATTGAAGTGGAACTACCCCATGATAGTAGGCGATCGGCTCTACGATCAAGATATCTCCACTCTTGATCGGAGTATGAGGAGAGCCCTGCTGGACGTACGTTTATTGCGTAAGTGACAGGTCTGGTTGGATAACTGCGTACACGGCCGTGTGACGTATTGTCTTATCCCGGACGTTAGCTTCGTTTTCAGCCGCCCCGACTAGAAGTTCACGATGCTGGCCAGCTTTCTCATAACTGGCTATGGCTCGTTGAATGCATTTCTGCAGGCGCGTAGTCTGAGCGGGACTGCTGGATGCATATGTGGCCATTCCATGGAGGACTGGCAACACGTCCTATGTGCCTGTCTCCTCTATGCGGATGTGCGTTACCTGGAAGGGCTTAGGATCCAGCAGGAGCCATCCGGTGACTGGAACGTGACGGAGACGGTGAGGACCCCAGACTGCTGGATGATGAAGGTCCAGGACCTGGTCAACCAGTACCGGACTGATGATAGTCAAAACTGGTAGTAGCATTACTACGAAAGGTTTACCATTACCTTAAATTGGGAGATGATCTTTTTGAAGTGAGTCGCAGGTCTTACCAAAGTTCCTTAAGTTTAGGAGATAAATCCTTGTGATGAGTCGTAGAGCACACCAAAGCCTTAATTTGGTAGACAAATCTTCGTGATAAATCGAAGGGCTTACCAAAGCCTTAATTTAGTAGACAAATCTTTGTGAGGCGTCGCAGGGCTCACCAGAGCCTCAATCTGGAAGATGCGTTCTCTATGGACGCATCGAAGGTCTGACCAAAGTCCTTAAATTTGGTAGACAAATCTTAGTGATGAGTCGAAGGGCAAACCAAAGCCCTAATTTGGTATTTCTTTATGATATAGCCTCAGGTGCTCACCCAGTTCCTGGTTGTCGGAAACCGAAATGGGTAGCATTTTCGGCTGCGAACAGCCGATCAAAGCTGTTAATTTGAGCCACGGGATGGGCTGGTGGCCAAAGCCAGCCCAATTGAGGCTGGCCCCCTTTAGTGGGAGTATCGTGGTGGCTGTGGTTTTAGAAATAGTTGTTCCCCAATATAAAGTTGGGTGACAGCCGGATGCTGTACCCGTAGACAGCAGAGGTTATAATAGGCTTCGCCTCGTACCAAGGAGAATTAACATGCCCGACAGCATACAATTCAATTTGGTACTTAAAAGAGTTTCTTTTAAGGGCGTTGGTGGACGCATTGTATTCACCCGCTGTACTATGTGGCACATATGTGGCACAAATGTGTACCGTGGTTGTAAGCCCCTCCCGGGATACACGCCACCTTAACAAATCTAGGATTACTGTCCCTATCTACTAATTGCTGACACACACTATAGACCACCATGAGACCGATAGTAAACAAGTACCGTGATTGAAAGTTGAAAAGAACTCTGAATAGAGAGTTAAATAGTACGTGAAACTACTTTGAGGTTAAGCCCGATGAACCTGAATATCCGTTATGGGAAATTCATCATTAGAATTGTAATATTTAAACAATATTATAATGATAGTGTGCATTATATGCACTTGTATGATTAACAATGCGAAAGATTCAGGATACCTTCGGGACCCGTCTTGAAACACAGACCAAGGAGTCTAACATATGTGCAAGTTATTGGGATATAAACCTAATAGCGTAATTAACTTGACTGTTAATGGGACTAGTTTTTTAACTATTTATAGTTGATTAACACAATCCCGGGGCCTTCTATATAGTTATGTATAATGATATTTATATTATTTATGCATCTAACTAGAACGTACCTTGAGCATATATGCTGTGACCCGAAAGATGGTGAACTATACTTGATCAGGTTGAAGTCAGGGGAAACCCTGATGGTAGACCGAAACAGTTCTGACGTGCAAATTGATTGTCAGAATTGAGTATAGGGGCGAAAGACCAATCAAACCATCTAGTAGCTGGTTCCTTCCGAAGTTTCCCTCAGGATAGTTGGTGCATTTAAATATTATATAAAATAATCTTATCTGGTAAAGCGAATGATTAGAGACCTTAGGGTCGAAACGATCTTAACCTATTCTCAAACTTTAAATGGGTAAGAACCTTAACTTTCTTGATATGAAGTTTAAGGTTATGATATAATGTGCCCAGTGGGCCACTTTTGGTAAGCAGAACTGGCGCTGTGGGATGAACCAAACGTAATGTTACGGTGCCCAAATTAACAACTCATGCAGAAACCATGAAAGGCGTTGGTTGCTTAAAACAGCAGGACGGTGATCATGCAAGTCGAAATCCGCTAAGGAGTGTGTAACAACTCACCTGCTGAAGCAACTAGCCCTTAAAATGGATGGCGCTTAAGTTGTATACCTTTGCATTACCGCTAAAGTAGATGATTTATATAACTTGTAATATAAATTTTGGAACTTTAGTGAGTAGAAAGGTACAATGGTGTGCATAGAAGTGTTTGGCGTGAGCCCGCATGGAGCCGCTATTGGTACAGATCTTGGTGGTAGTAGCAAATGATCGAATGAGACCTTGGAGAACTGAAGTGGAGAAGGGTTTCGTGTGAACAGTGGTTGATCACGTACCTAAATACCGATTTTTATACACTTGAATAATTTTGAACGAAAGGGAATACGGTTCCAATTCCGTAACCTGTTGAGCATCCGTTTGCTATTAAATATGGGTCTCTCGTGCTCATCTTGGCAACAGGAACGACCATAAAGAAGCCGTCGAGAGATATCGGAAGAGTTTTCTTTTTCTGTTTTATAGCCGTACTACCATGGAAGTCTTTCGCAGAGAGTTATGGTAGATGGTCTAGTAGAGCATGACATATACTGTTGTGTCGATATTTTCTCCTCGGACCTTGAAAATTTATGGTGGGGATACGCAAACTTCTCAACAGGCCATACCAATATCCACAGCTGGTCTCCAAGGTGAAGAGTCTCTAGTCGGTAAAATAATGTAGGTAAGGGAAGTCGTCAAATTAGATCCGTAACTTCGGGATAAGGATTGGCTCTGAAGATTGAGATAGTCGGGCTTGATTGGGAAAAAATAACATGGTTTATGTGCTCGTTCTGGGTAAATAGAGTTTCTATCATTTATAGTAGTTTTTTGTTCCCCGGATAGTTAGTTACGTAGCCAATTGTGGAACTTTCTTGCTAAAATTTTTAAGAATACTAGTCGGGCAACCGATTAGTTCTTTTAAATTATAACGATTATCAATTAACAATCAATTCAGAACTGGCACCGACTTGGGGAATCCGACTTTCTAATTAAAACAAAGCATTGTGATGGCTCTAGCGGGTGTTGCCATACTGTGATTTCTGCCCAGTGCTCTGAATGTCAAAGTGAAGAAATTCAAGTAAGTGCGGGTCAACGGCGGGAGTAACTATGACTCTCTTAAGGTAGCCAAATGCCTCGTCATACAATTAGAGACGCGCATGAATGGATTAAGGAGATTCCTTCTCTCCCTATCTTTTATCACAGAGTTTGGCGTACGCGTGAGTGTGACCGGAAAATTCGGCTCGATTTTCCTCACCTCCGTGTATTGCCAATTTAACGCTGATTTGGAGCCGTACCTGTTGTACATGGATGCGGTGCTGCTGCTAGCCAGCCGCACGCCTGTCATCTATGGCCTTGATGCGAATGCAGTATCCCCCTGTGGTTCAGTAAGCTTCCCGAGCGCTCTCGGGCTACTTGAACAGGCAGCGGGATGAACTGCTAGCAAATTGGGTTCAGGGCACTCGAGCCGGCGTGCTTAATGTCCGCAGCAGTGTATTCACATTTGATAATCGGAGGGCAAAACGTGACATCGATGTGACTATCGTCAGTGATTCAGCGTCTACGTGGGCTACGTATGACTGGAGTGTAAGCGAGTGGGATTTAAGTGACCACAACATTATTACTGTTGTGGTATCACTTAATCCGGCGAGCGCAGTTGAGAGCTTTGCTCCTGTGCCCTCGTGGAAATTCCAGAGTGCTGACTGGTGGCGTTTTGGTGATGAGTTGAAGACTGCATCAATGGAGCTTCCCCTGGAGGAGTTTCACCGGATGGCATCGGATGATCAGGTGTCTGCACTCCGCTCACTCGTTCATCAAGTGAGCGACACTGTGTTTGGGCATCAGCAACCGCGGGCCAGACGTCGTGTGGATTGATGTACTGCCGCCCTCACGGACGCACGCAGTGCGCTCAGGAGAGCCCGGCGATGGCTGCATCATGCGCGCCGCACTCATAGTGTGAGTGCAAACGACCTCGCCTCGTGTTTCAGGATCGTTCGAAAGGAATACGAGAGGATGATGCTCAAGGTGAAAGAGGAACACTGGAGAAGATATGTTGGATAGCAATAAGATGACCCCTGGGGTCCATCTACAGGATATGCCGAGGCCGCAAGACGTGTACCGATATGGGTTGCCTTCGCTGGAACAATCAGCCGGTCGTAACCTGGCACGACTGTGCGAGCGTCATGCTCCGCAGCTTTTTCCCTGCATATTCCCGGCCGGCCCTCGAAATCTTCGAGGTGGAGACATGCATCGCCAGAGTTCGTAGCAGACGCTCACCTGGTTTAGATGACATAACTGGGGGTATGGTTAAAGCGTCTTGGCGCGCCATCCCGGAGCTCATGACAGCGATGTATTCCCGATGTCTGGCAGATGGGTGTTTCCCCACTGAGTGGAAGCGCCCGCGTGTGGTGCCTCTTCTCAAAGGCCTCGACAAGGACAGGAGTGATCCAGCGTCCAATCGGGGCATCTGCCGGTTGCCTGTTTTTGGTAAAGTGCTGGAAGGGATCATGATGAACCGTGTGAAGGAGGTGCTCGCGGACGAGAGCCGGTGGCAATTTGGCTTTCGCCACGGACGCTGCGTCGACGATGCCTGGAGGCACGTCGTAAGTTTTATTGAGGCCAGTTCGGACAAATACGTACTTGGAGTCTTTATTGACCTCAAAGGCGCATTTGATCATGTCGAATGTGATGCAGCGTTACGCCGACTATCGGATGTAGGATGTGGGGAAGTTGAAATCTGGCACAGCTTCTTTTCGGACCGAAAAGCGAGCATCGTCAGTAGCTTTGGCGAAGTCAGTGTTGATGTTACACGTGGCTGCCCGCAGGGGTCCATTAGTGGTCCATTCATTTGGAACATCCTAATCTAAATACTCCTGCGTCGCCTGGAAGCGCACTGCACTTTTAATGCATACGCGGACGATCTTCTGCTGCTCATCGAAGGAAATTCCAGATCTCAACTAGAGCTCAAAGGCGCCCAACTAATGGAATTAGTTGGAGGATGGGGCATTGAGGTAGGCGTCTCAGTCTCGTCAACGAAGACTGTGACGATGCTCCTTAAGGGAAATCTGTCGGCTGGCAGACACCCTGCCGTAAGATTTGCGGGAGCCAGCTTACGGTATGTGACCCAATACCGTTACCTGGGCATCACGGTCGGCGAGCGGTTGAGTTTTCTCCCGCATATTGCGTCTCTACGCGATCGGCTGACCGGAGTTGTCGGAGAACTGACCCGTGTGCTACGCTTTGGTTGGGGATTCAGTCCGCAAGCACGGCGAAGGATTTATGCCGGTTTCATGGTGCCTTGTACACTATTTGGTGCCTCGATGAGACTAGACGGCGCCAAGAGGTCGCTCAAGTCCTGCCATAGGCTCATTCTACTTGGATGTTTGCTTACGTGTAGAACGGTATCTAATGATGCCTTTGAAGTGCTTGCTAGAGCTACACCGCTGGACCTTGTGGCAACGTGTGCAGCGATGCAGTTTAAATTGAACTACCCCATGATAGTAGGCGATTGGCTCTACGATCAAGATATCTCCACTCTTGATCGGAGTATGAGGAGAGCCCTGCTGGACGAACGTTTATTGCATGAGTGACAGGTCTGGTGGGATAACTGCGTACACGGCCGTGTGACGCATCGTTTTATGCCGGACGTTAGCTTCGTTTTCAGCCGCCCCGACTTCAAATTCACGATGCTGGCCAGCTTCCTCATAACTGGCTATGGCTCGTTAAATGCATTTCTGCAGGCGCGTAGTCTGAGCGAGACTGCTGGATGCCTATGTGGCCATCCCATGGAGGACTGGCAACACGTTCTGGTGACTGTCCAGCAGGAGCCATCCGGTGACAGGAATGTGACGGAGACGGTGAGGACCCCGGAGAGCATGCAACTGCTTGAGGACTATGCCCGCACAGTCTTCAGCAGGCGGTGCGTGCTGCTGGACGATGGAGGACCAGGACCTGGTCAACCAGTACCGGACTGATGATAGTCAAACTTGGTAGTAGGATTACTACGAAAGGTTTACCAATACCTTAAATTGGGAGATGATCTCTTTGTAGTGAGTCGCAGGTCTTACCAAAGATCCTTAAGTTTGGGAGACTAATCCTTGTGATGAGTAGTAAGGCACACCAAAGCCTTAATTGGTAGACAAATCTTTGTGAGGCGTCGCAGGGAGCACCAGAGCCTCAATCTGGAAGATGCGTTCTCTATGGACGCATCGAAGGTCTGACCAAAATCCTTAAATGTGGGAGACAAATCCTAGTGATGAGTCGAAGGGCAGACCAAAGCCTTAATTTGGTAGGCTTTCCCTTTATAAGATAGCCGCAGGTGCTCACCCAGTTCCTGGTTGTCGGAAACCGAAATGGGTAGCATTTTCGGCTGCGAACAGCCGATCAAAGCTGTTAATTTCAACCACGGGATGGGCTGGTGGCCAAGGCCAGCCCAATTGGGGCTGGCCCCCTTTAGTGGGAGTATCGTGGTGGCTGTGGTTTCAGAAATAGTTGTTTTCCAACATAAAGTTGGGTGACAGCCGGATGCTGTACCCGTAGACAGCAGAGGTTATGATAGGCCTCGCCTCTTACCAAGGCGAATTAACATGCCCGACAGCATAAAATTCAATTTGGTACTTAAAAGAGTTTCTTTTAAGGGCGTTGGTGGACGCATTGTACTCACCCGCTGTACTATGTCTCACATATGTGGCATTAATGTGTACCGTGCTTTTAAGCCCTTCCCGGGGTACACGCCACGTCAAACAAATCTAGGATTACTGTCCCTATCTACTCGAGTTTGCTTCAGACAGTTGCCACGAGCAGTCGTGTTCGCGCATCGCTTTAGCAGATTTTCAGCAACAAGTTTATCGCCTGTAACAAAATACGCGCGCTAAGTGTGCTTAAATCGAGCATTTCGAGATAAGCGATCTTTTTAGTGCGCGTGTGTTGGTGCGTCGGTGACTTTTTACCGCCTATCGCTTCTGATTGGCCAGCCAATCAGAAACAAGAACGGAATAATAAGTGTAGCATACTTTCGTATGGCTGCATTTAAAGTAGTGTATGCTTTGCGGGGCTAAATAATTAGCTGCATATCTTATAGGATTAGGAGAGCAGATTATTATTATGATGAAAACGGACGCGAGCAGCAGTGCTGCTAGTTCGTCCAGGTCGACACGTTCGGGTGGACGCAAGAGACGAGGTCGTAGATGGAGTGTCGCATCGCGAGCGAATGGTCGGGCCGCTACGGTCGACGCTGCCATGTTGCCACCGCCTACGGATTCTCCGCCTAGGAAAGTCCGCAAGAGAGCTGATAGCTCTGACAGCGATGTTTCGCTGGACGCGATTGCTGCTGGAATCAGAACTGCCCCTGCTGCCCCTGCTGCCCCCGCTGCTGCCTTACTGCTGTCCTCGCTGCTGTTACAGCTGCTGCTGCTCCTGCCCCTGCTGCTGCCCCTGCTGCTGCCCCTGCTGCTGCCCCTGCTGCTGCCCCTGCTGCTGCCCCTGCTGCTGCCCCTGCTGCTGCCCCTGCTGCTGCAGCCGTCGTCGCTGACGGTGTGCCCGGCATCGTGGCACACAGCGTGCTGGATTTGTCGCCCAAGTACCAAGAGTTGGTGCTTGATATGTTTGGTAGGATGAAGGAGCTGGAGACCCTGCTGAGGACTCACCCGCAGCCCGTTGCTTCCGCCACTGCTACCACTTTTGCCGTCCCCGCTGTCGCTCCGACTGCTGTACCCCAGACCCGCAAGGTTGCGGAGACGTGTGCAGCAATCGTGACGAGCAACAATCCCGAGGAGATACCTCAGCAGGTCGCTAAACATGTTCGCAGGGAAGTTGCGCCCGCCCTTGGTGTGCACGAGATGCGTGAGCTGAAGCGCGGTGGTGCGATTATTCGCACGCCGTCGTCCAGTGAGTTGAAAAAAGTGGTGGCTAGTGCCAAGTTCAGGGAACTTGGACTTAATGTTAAGCAAAACGCTGCGCTGAGGCCCAAAGTCCAAGTATTGGATGTGGACAGCAGCATCGAAGCACAGCAGTTCATGGATGGACTATATAAAAACCACTTCATGGAAAGCATGACAGTGCCGTCTTCGAGAAGTCGGTGAGGACAGGAATAGGAACGACCATAAAGAAGCCGTCGAGAGATATCGGAAGAGTTTTCTTTTTCTGTTTTATAGCCGTACTACCATGGAAGTCTTTCGCAGAGAGATATGGTAGATGGTCTAGAAGAGCATGACATATACTGTTGTGTCGATATTTTTTCCTCGGACCTTGAAAATTTATGGTGGGCATACGCAAACTTCTCAACAGGCCGTACCAATATCCGCAGCTGGTCTCCAAGGTGAAGAGTCTCTAGTCGATAGAATAATGTAGGTAAGGGAAGTCGTCAAATTAGATCCGTAACTTCGGGATAAGGATTGGCTCTGAAGATAGAGATAGTCGGGCTTGATTGGGAAAAAAAACATGGTTTATGTGCTCGTTCTGGGTAAATAGAGTTTCTATCATTTATGGTAGTTTCTTGTTCCCCGGATAGTTAGTTACGTAGTCAATTGTGGAACTTTCTTGCTAAACTTTTTAAGAATACTAGTCGAGCAACCGATTAGTTCTTTTAAATTATAACGATTATCAATTAACAATCAATTCAGAACTAGCACGGACTTGGGGAATCCGACTTTCTAATTAAAACAAAGCATTGTGATGGCTCTAGCGCGTGTTGACATACTGTGATTTCTGCCCAGTGCTCTGAATGTCAAAGTGAAGAAATTCAAGTAAGTGCGGGTCAACGGCGGGAGTAACTATGACTCTCTTAAGGTAGCCAAATGCCTCGTCATACAATTAGAGACGCGCATGAATGGATTAAGGAGATTCCTTATCTCCCTATCTTTTATCACAGAGTTTGGCGTATGCGTGAGTGTGACCGGAAACTTCGGCTCGATTTTCCTCACCTCCGTGTATTGCCAATTTAACGCTGATTTGGAGCCGTACCTGTTGTACATGGATGCGGTGCTGCTGCTAGCCAGCCGCACGCCTGTCATCTATGGCCTTGATGCGAATGCAGTATCCCCCCTGTGGTTCAGTAAGCTTCCCGAGCGCTCTCGGGGCTACTTGAACAGGCAGCGGGATGAACTGCTAGCAAATTGGGTTCAGGGCACTCGAGCCGGCGTGCTTAATGTCCGCAGCAGTGTATTCACATTTGATAATCGGAGGGCAAGAAGTGACATCGATGTGACTATCGTCAGTGATTCAGCGTCTACGTGGGCTACGTATGACTGGAGTGTAAGCGAGTGGGATTTAAGTGACCACAACATTATTACTGTTGTGGTATCACTTGATCCGGCGAGCGCAGTTGAGAGCTTTGCTCCTGTGCCCTCGTGGAAATTCCAGAGTGCTGACTGGTGGCGTTTTGGTGATGAGTTGAAGACTGCATCAATGGAGCTTCCCATGGAGGAGTTTCACCGGATGGCATCGGATGATCAGGTGTCTGCACTCCACTCACTCGTTCATCAAGTGAGCGACACTGTGTTTGGGCATCAGCAACCGCGGGCCAGACGTCGTGTGGGTTGGTGGACTGGCGCCCTCACTGACGCACGCCGTGCGCTCAGGAGAGCCTGGCGAAAGCTGCAGCAAGCGTGCCGCACTCATAGGGTGAGTGCAAACAACCTCGCCTCGTGTTTCAGGAACACCCAAAAGGAATACGAGAGGATGATGCTCAAGGTGAAAGAGGAAGACTGGAGAAGATATGTTGGCGAGCACCAAGATGACCCCTGAGAGTCCATCTACATGATATGCCGAGGCCGCAAGACGTGTACCGATATCGGTTGCCTTCGCTGGAACAATCAGCCGGTCGTAACCTGGCACGACTGTGCGCAGCTTTTTCCTTGCTGCGGAAAGGCTAGTGGACGTTCCCGTTTTTCGCGAAGTACCCCCGTCCCTCGAAATCTTCAAGGTTGAGACATGCATCGCCAGAGTTCGTAGCAGACGCTCACCTGGCTTAGATGGCATAACCGGGGGTATGGTCAAAGCGTCTTGGCGCGCCATCCCGGAGCTCATGACAGCGATGTATTCCCGATGTCTGGCAGATGGGTGTTTCCCCTCTGAGTGGAAGCGCCCGCGTGTGGTGCCTCTTCTCAAAGGCCTCGACAAGGACAGGAGTGATCCAGCGTCCAATCGGGGCATCTGCCGGTTGCCTGTTTTTGGTAAAGTGCTGGAAGGGATCATGGTGAACCGTGTGAAGGAGGTGCTCGCGGACGAGAGCCGGTGGCAATTTGGCTTTCGCCACGGACGCTGCGTCGAGGATGCCTGGAGGCACGTCGTAAATTTTATTGAGGCCAGTTCGGACAAATACGTACTTGGAGTCTTTATTGACCTCAAAGGCGCATTTGATCATGTCGAATGTGATGCAGCGTTACGCCGACTATCGGATGTAGGATGTAGGGAAGTTGACATCTGGCACAGCTTCTTTTCGGACCGAAAAGCGAGCATCGTCAGTAGCTTTGGCGAAGTTAGTGTTGATGTTACACGTGGCTGCCCGCAGGGGTCCATTAGTGGTCCATTCATTTGGAACATCCTAATCTAAATACTCCTGCGTCGCCTGGAAGCGCACTGCACTTTTAGTGCATACGCAGACGATCTTCTGCTGCTCATCTCAACTAGAGCTCAAAGGCGCCCAACTAATGGAATTAAATGGAGGATGGGGCATTGAGGTAGGCGTCTCAGTCTCGTCAACGAAGACTGTGACGATGCTCCTCAAGGGAAATCTGTCGGCTGGCAGACACCCTGCCGTAAGATTTGCGGGAGCAAGCTTACGGTATGTGACCCAATACCGTTACCTGGGCATCATGGTCGGCGAGCGGTTGAGTTTTCTCCCGCATATTGCGTCTCTACGCGATCGGCTGACCGGAGTTGTCGGAGCCCTGACCCGTGTGCTACGCTTTGGTTGGGGATTCAGTCCGCAAGCACGGCGAAGGATTTATGCCGGTTTCATGGTGCCTTGTGCACTATTTGGTGCCTCGGTTTGGTACACGACGCCGATGAGACTAGACGGCGCCAATAGGTCGCTCAAGTCCTGCCATAGGCTCATTCTACTTTGTTGATTCTCCACCGCTGGACCTTGTGGCAACGCGAGTAGCGATGCAGTTTAAATTGAAGCGGAACTACCCCATGATAGTAGGCGATTGGCTCTACGATCAAGATGTCTCCACTCTTGATCGGAATATGAAGGGAGCCCTGCTGGACGAACTTTTATTGTGTGCTTACCAAAGCCTTAATTTGGTAGATAAATCTTTGTGAGGCGTTACAGGGCGCACCAGAGCCTCAATTTGGAAGATGTGTTCTCTATGGACACATGGAAGGTCTGATGAGTCGAAGGGCAAACCAAAGCCTTAATTTGATAGACAAATCTTTGTGAGGCGTCGCAGGGCTTACCAGAGCTCTTATCTGGAAGAAGTGTTCTCTATGGACATGTCGAAGGTCTGACCAAAGTCCTTAAATTTGGGAGACAAATCCTTGTGATGAGTCTTAGGGCACACCAAAGCCTTAATTGATAGACAAATCTTTGTGAGGCGTCGCAAAACTTACCAGAGCCTCAATCTGGAAGATGTGTTCTCAATGGACGCATCGAAGGTCTGACCAAAGTCCTTAAATTTGGGAGACAAATCCTTGTGATGAGTCTTAGGGCACATCAAAGCCTTAATTTGGTAGACAAATCTTTGTGAGGCGTCGCAGGGATCACCAGAGCCTCAATCTGGAAGATGTGATCTTTATAGACATGTCGAAGGTCTGACCAAAGTCCTTAAATTTGGGAGACAAATCCTTGTGATGAGTCTTCGGTCACACCAAAGCCTTAATTTGGTAGACAAATCTTTGTGAGGCGTCGCAGGGCTCACCAGAGCCTCAATCTGGAAGATGCGTTCTCTATGGACGCATCGAAGGTCTGACCAAAATCCTTAAATGTGGGAGACAAATCCTACAGATGAGTCGAAGGGCAGACCAAAGAGTTAATTTAGTAGGCTTTCTCTTCATGAGATAGCCGTAGGTGCTCACCCAGTTCCTGGTTGTCGGAAACCGAAATGGGTAGCAGTTTCGGCTGCGAACAGCCGATCAAAGCTGTTAATTTCAACCACGGGATGGGTTGGTGGCCAAGGCCAGCACAATTGAGGCTGGCCCCCTTTAGTGGGAGTATCGTGGTGCCTGTGGTTTTAAAAATAGTTGTTCCCCAACATAAAGTTGGGTGACAGCCGGATGCTGTACCCGTAGTCAGCAGAGGTTATGATAGGCCTCGCCTCTTACTAAGGGGAATTAACATGCCCGACAGCATAAATTTTAATTTGGTACTTAAAAGAGTTTCTTTAAAGGGCGTTTGTGGACCCATTGTACTCACCCGCTGTACTATGTCTCACATATGTGGCATAAATGTGTACCGTGGTGGTAAACCCCTCCCGGGGTACACGCCACGTCAAACAACTCTAGGATTACTGTCCCTATCTACTCGAGTTTTCTTCAGACAGTTGCCGCGAGCAGTCGTGTTCGCGCATCGCTTTAGCAGATTTTCAGCAACAAGTTTATCGCCTGTAACAAAATACGCGCGCTTAGTGTGCTTAAATCGAGCATTTCGAGATAAGCGATCTTTTTAGTGCGCGTGTGTTGGTGCGTCGGTGACTTTTTACCGCCTATCGCTTCTGATTGGCCAGCCAATCAGAAACGAGAACGGAATAATAAGTGTAGCATACTTTCGTGTGGCTGCATTTAAAGTAGTGTATGCTTTGCGGGGCTAAATAATTAGCTGCATATCTTATAGGATTAGGAGAGCAGATTATTATTATGATGAAAACGGACGCGAGCAGCAGTGCTGCTAGTTCGTCCAGGTCGACACGTTCGGGTGGACGCAAGAGACGAGGTCGTAGATGGAGTGTCGCGTCGCGAGCGAATGGTCGGGCCGCTACGGTCGACGCTGCCATGTTGCCGCCGCCTACGGATTCTCCGCCTAGGAAAGTCCGCAAGAGAGCTGATAGCTCTGACAGCGATGTTTCGCTGGACGCGATTGCTGCTGGAATCAGAACTGTCCCACTGCTGCCTTTACTGCTGTCCTCGCTGCTGTTACAGCTGCTGCTGCTCCTACCCCTGCTGCTGCCCCTGCTGCTGCCCCTGCTGCTGCCCCTGCTACCGCCCCTGCTGCTGCCCCTGCTGCTGCTCCTGCTGCTTCTTGCTGAGGATGTGTCCGTCTGACGCCGCTGCCACTGCCGTTGCTGTTGCCCGCTCTGGTGTCCCGAGATCAGCTGGAGCTGACTCGGTGGGCTCGAGCTTGATGGTCCAACGTATGTTGGCCATTGAGAAAAAGCTCAGGAGAGCCGTCGTCGCTGACGGTGTGCCCGGCATCGTGGCACACAGCGTGCTGGATTTGTCGGCCAAGTACCAGGAGTTGGTGCTTGATATGTTTGGTAGGATGAAGGAGCTGGAGACCCTGCTGAGGACTCACCCGCAGCCCGTTGCTGCCGCCTCTGCTACCACTTTTGCCGTCCCCGCTGTCGCTCCGACTGCTGTACCCCAGACCCGCAAGGTTGCGGAGACGTGTGCAGCAATCGTGACGAGCAACAATCCCGAGGAGATACCTCAGCAGGTCGCTGAACATGTTCGCAGGGAAGTTGCGCCCGCCCTTGGTGTAAGAGTGCACGAGGTGCGTGAGCTGAAGCGCGGTGGTGCGATTATTCGCACGCCGTCGTCCAGTGAGTTGAAAAAAGTCGTGGCTAGTGCCAAGTTCAAGGAACTTGGACTTGATGTTAAGCAAAACGCTGCTCTGAAACCTAAAGTCCAAGTATTGGATGTGGGCAGCAGCATCGAAGCACAGCAGTTCATGGATGGACTATATAAAAACCACTTCATGGAAAGCATGACAGTGCCGTCTTCGAGAAGTCGGTGAGGACAGGAATAGGAACGACCATAAAGAAGCCGTCGAGAGATATCGGAAGAGTTTTCTTTTTCTGTTTTATAGCCGTACTACCATGGAAGTCTTTCGCAGAGAGATATGGTAGATGGTCTAGAAGAGCATGACATATACTGTTGTGTCGATATTTTCTCCTCGGACCTTGAAAATTTATGGTGGGGATACGCAAACTGCTCAACAGGCCGTACCAATATGCACAGCTGGTCTCCAAGGTGAAGAGTCTCTAGTCGATAAAATAATGTGGCAAGGGAAGTCGTCAAATTAGATCCGTAACTTCGGGATAAGGATTGGCTCTGAAGATAGAGATAGTCGGGCTTGATTGGGAAAAAAAACATGGTTTATGTGCTCGTTCTGGGTAAATAGAGTTTCTATCATTTATGGTAGTTTCTTGTTCCCCGGATAGTTAGTTACGTAGTCAATTGTGGAACTTTCTTGCTAAACTTTTTAAGAATACTAGTCGAGCAACCGATTAGTTCTTTTAAATTATAACGATTATCAATTAACAATCAATTCAGAACTGGCACGGACTTGGGGAATCCGACTTTCTAATTAAAACAAAGCATTGTGATGGCTCTAGCGGGTGTTGACATACTGTGATTTCTGTGATTTTCTGAATGTCAAAGTGAAGAAATTCAAGTAAGTGCGGGTCAACGGCAGGAGTAACTATGACTCTCTTAAGGTAGCCAAATGCCTCGTCATACAATTAGAGACGCGCATGAATGGATTAAGGAGATTCCTTATCTCCCTATTTTTTTTTAACACACAGAGTTTGGCGTATGCGTGAGTGTGACCGGAAAATTCGGCTCGATTTTCCTCACCTCCGTGTATTGCCAATTTAACGCTGATTTGGAGCCGTACCTGTTGTACATGGATGCGGTGCTGCTGCTAGCCAGCCGCACGCCTGTCATCTATGGCCTTGATGCGAATGCAGTATCCCCCCTGTGGTTCAGTAAGCTTCCCGAGCGCTCTCGGGGCTACTTGAACAGGCAGCGGGATGAACTGCTAGCAAATTGGATTCAGGGCACTCGAGCCGGCGTGCTTAATGTCCGCAGCAGTGTATTCACATTTGATAATCGGAGGGCAAGAAGTGACATCGATGTGACTATCGTCAGTGATTCAGCGTCTACGTGGGCTACGTATGACTGGAGTGTAAGCGAGTGGGATTTAAGTGACCACAACATTATTACTGTTGTGGTATCACTTGATCCGGCGAGCGCAGTTGAGAGCTTTGCTCCTGTGCCCTCGTGGAAACTCCAGAGTGCTGACTGGTGGCGTTTTGGTGATGAGTTGAAGACTGCATCAATGGAGCTTCCCCTGGAGGAGTTTCACCGGATGGCATCGGATGATCAGGTGTCTGCACTCCGCTCACTCGTTCATCAAGTGAGCGACACTGTGTTTGGGCGTCAGCAACCGCGGGCCAGACGTCGTGAGGGTTGGTGGACTGCCGCCCTCACTGACGCACGCCGTGCGCTCAGGAGAGCCTGGCGAAAGCTGCAGCAAGCGTGCCGCACTCATAGGGTGAGTGCAAACAACCTCGCCTCGTGTTTCAGGAACACCCAAAAGGAATACGAGAGGATGATGCTCAAGGTGAAAGAGGAAGACTGGAGAAGATATGTTGGCGAGCACCAAGATGACCCCTGAGGGTCCATCTAAGGATATGCCGAGGCCGCAAGACGTGTACCGATATCGGTTGCCTTCGCTGGAACAATCAGCCGATCGTAACCTGGCACGACTGTGCGAGCGTTCTGCTCCGCAGCTTTTTCCCTGCTGCGGAGAGGCCAGTGGACGTTCCCGTTCCTCGCGAAGTACCCCCGTCCCTCGAAATCTTCGAGGTTGAGACATGCATCGCCAGAGTTCGTAGCAGACGCTCACCTGGCTTAGATGGCATAACCGGGGGTATGGTCAAAGCGTCTTGGCGCGCCATCCCGGAGCTCATGACAGCGATGTATTCCCGATGTCTGGCAGATGGGTGTTTCCCCACTGAGTGGAAGCGCCCGCGTGTGGTGCCTCTTCTCAAAGACCTCGACAAGGACAGGAGTGATCCAGCGTCCTATCGGGGCATCTGCCTGTTGCCTGTTTTTGGTAAAGTGCTGGAAGGGATCATGATGAACCGTGTGAAGGAGGTGCTCGCGGACGAGAGCCTTGGAGTCTTTATTGACCTCAAAGGCGCATTTGATCATGTCGAATGTGATGCAGCGTTACGCCGACTATCGGATGTAGGATGTAGGGAAGTTGAAATCTGGCACAGCTTCTTTTCGGACCGAAAAGCGAGCATCGTCAGTAGCTTTGGTGAAGTCAGTGTTGATGTTACACTTGGCTGCCCGCAGGGGTCCATTAGTGGTCCATTCATTTGGAACATCCTAATGGATGAACTCCTGCGTCGCCTGGAAGCGCACTGCACTTTTAGTGCATACGCTTACGATCTTCTGCTGCTCATCGAAGGAAATTCCAGATCTCAACTAGAGCTCAAAGGCGCCCAACTAATGTAATTAGTTGGAGGATGGGGCATTGAGGTAGGCATCTCAGTCTTGTCAACGAAGACTGTGACGATGCTCCTCAAGGGAAATCTGTCGGCTGGCAGACACCCTGCCGTAAGATTTGCGGGAGCAAGCTTACGGTATGTGACCCAATACCGTTACCTGGGTATCACGGTCGGCGAGTGGTTGAGTTTTCTCCCGCATATTGCGTCTCTACGCGATCGGCTGACCGGAGTTGTCGGAACCCTCACCCGTGTGCTACGCTTTGGTTGGGGATTCAGTCCGCAAGCACGGCGAAGGATTTATGCCGGTTTCATGGTGCCTTGTGCACTATTTGGTGCCTCGATGAGACTAGACGGCGCCAGGAGGTCGCTCAAGTCCTGCCATAGGCTCATTCTACTTGGATGTTTGCCTACGTGTAGAACGGTATCTAATGATGCCCTTGAAGTGCTTGCTGGAGCTCCACCGCTGGACCTTGTGGCAACGCGTGCAGCGATGCAGTTTAAATTGATGTGGAACTACCCCATGATAGTAGGCGATTGGCTCTACGATCAAGATGTCTCCACTCTTGATCGAAGTATGAGGAGAGCCTTGCTGGACGAAAGTTTATTGCATGAGTGACAGGTCTGGTGGGATAACTGCGTACACGGCCGTGTGACGCATCGTTTTATGCCGGACGTTAGCTTCGTTTTCAGCCGCCCCGACTTCAAATTCACGATGCTGGCCAGCTTCCTCATAACTGGCCATGGCTTGTTGAATGCATTTCTGCAGGCGCGTAGTCTGAGCGAGACTGCTGGATGCCTATGTGGCCATCCCATGGAGGACTGGCAACACGTCCTGTGTGACTGTCCCCTCTATGCGGATGTGCGGGACCTGGAAGGGCTTAGGATCCAGCAGGAGCCATCCGGTGACAGGAAGTTGACGGAGACGGTGAGGACCCCGGAGAGCATGCAACTGCTTGAGGACTATGCCCGCACAGTCTTCAGCAGGCGGTGCGTGCTGCTGCACGATGGAGGACCAGGAGCTGGTCAACCAGTACCGGACTGATGATAGTCAAAACTGGTAGTAGCATTACTACGAAAGGTTTACCAATACCTTAAATTGGGAGATGATCTCTTTGTAGTGAGTTGCAGGTCTTACCAAAGATCCTTAAGTTTGGGAGACTAATCCTTGTGATGAGTCGTAGGGCAAACCAAAGCCTTAATTTGGTAGACAAATCTTCGTGATGAGTCAAAGGGCTTACCAAAGCCTTAATTTGGTAGACAAATCTTTGTGAGGCGTCGCAGGGCTCACCAGAGCCTCAATCTGGAAGATGTGTTCTTTATGGACATATCGAAGGTCTGACCAAAGTCCTTAAATGTGGGAGACAAATCCTAGTAGTGAGTCGAATTGCAAACCAAAGCCTTAATTTGGTAGACAAATCCTTGTGAGGCGTCGCAAAACTTACCAGAGCCCTAATCTGGAAGATGTGTTCCCTATGGACATGTCGAAGGTCTGACCAAAGTCCTTAAATTTGGGAGGCAAATCTTTGTGATGAGTCGAAGGGCAAAGCCAAGTCTTAATTTGGTAGACAAATCTTTGTGAGGCGTCGCAGGGCTCACCAGAGCCTCAATCTGGAAGATGCGTTCTCTATGGACGCATCGAAGGTCTGACCAAAATCCTTAAATGTGGGAGACAAATCCTACAGATGAGTCGAAGGGCAGACCAAAGAGTTAATTTAGTAGGCTTTTTCTTCATGAGATAGCCGCAGGTGCTCACCCAGTTCCTGGTTGTCGGAAACCGAAATGGGTAGCAGTTTCGGCTGCGAACAGCCGATCAAAGCTGTTAATTTCAACCACGGGATGGGTTGGTGGCCAAGGCCAGCCCAATTGGGGCTGCCCCTCTTTAGTGGGAGTATCGTGGTGGCTGTGGTTTTAGAAATAGTTGTTTCCCAACATAAAGTTGGGTGACAGCCGGATGTTGTACCTGTAGTCAGCAGAGGTTATGATAGGCCTCGCCTCTTACCAAGGGGAATTAACATGCCCGACAGCATAAAATTCAATTTGGTACTTAAAAGAGTTTCCGATTTACGGTGCAGTGCTTGCCAGGGTGGCGGCTAGACATTAAAAATGTTTAGTCTCATCCAGGCAAACTGTGGTCGCTGTCGAGCTGCGATCATCGAGCTCGGAGTCAGAATTAGGAATTCTGGCGACAAGTTCGCATTGATCCAGGAGCCTTTTGTGGACCGTGGAGAAAGGATCATCGGATTACCGGCAGGCATGCGAGCCTTTTCCGACCGTAGCAATAAAGCTGTGATAGTCGTAAACGACCAGGAGGTCGTCTGCATGCCTGTCTCTTCGCTCATCACAGAGTTTGGCGTATGCGTGAGTGTGACCGGAAACTTCGGCTCGATTTTCCTCACCTCTGTGCCAATTCAACGCTGATTTGGAGCCGTACCTGCTGTATATGGATGCGGTGCTGCTGCTAGCCAGCCGCACGCCTGTCATCTATGGCCTTGATGCGAATGCAGTATCCCTCTGTGGTTCAGTAAGCTTCCCGAGCGCTCTCGGGGCTACTTGAACTGGCAGCGGGGTGAACTGCCAGCAAATTGGGTTCAGGGAAGTCGAGCCGGCGTGCTTAATGTCCGCAGCAGTGTATTCACATTCGATAATCGGAGGGCAAGGAGTGACATCGATGTGACTATCGTCAGCGTCTAGGTGGGCTACGTATGACTGGAGTGTAAGCGAGTGGGACTTAAGTTACTGTTGTGGTATCACTTGATCCGGCGAGCGCAGTTGAGAGCTATCCTCCTGTGCCCTCGTGGAAGCTCCAGAGTGCTGACTTGCGGCGTTTTGGTGATGAGTTGAAGACTGCATCAATGGAGCTTCCCCTGGAGGAGTTTCACCGGATGACATCGGATGATCAGGTGTCTGCACTCCACTCACTCGTTCATCAAGTGAGCGACACTGTATTTGGGCGTCAGCAACCGCGGGCCAGACGTCGTGTGGGTTGGTGGACTGCCGCCCTCACTGACGCACGCCGTGCGCTCAGGAGAGCCCGGCAAAGGCTGCAGCATGCGCGCCGCACTCATAGTGTGAGTGCAAACGACCTCGCCTCGTGTTTCAGGAACACCCAAAAGGAATACGAGAGGATGATGCTCAAGGTGAAAGAGGAACACTGGAGAAGATATGTTGGCGAGCACCAAGATGACCCCTGGGGTCCATCTACAGGATATGCCGAGGCCGCAAGACGTGTACCGATATGGGTTGCCTTCGCTGGAACAATCAGCCTGTCGTAACATGGCACGACTGTGCGAGCGTCATGCTCCGCAGCTTTTTCCCTGCATACTCCCGGCCGTCCCTCGAAATCTTCGAGGGTGAGACATGCATCGCCAGAGTTCGTAGCAGACGCTCACCTGGTTTAGATGGCATAGCCGGGGGTATGGTCAAAGCGTCTTGGCGCGCCATCCCGGAGCTCATGACAGCGATGTATTCCCGATGTCTGGCAGATGGGTGTTTCCCCACTGAGTGGAAGCGCCCGCGTGTGGTGCCTCTTCTCAAAGGCCTCGACAAGGACAGGAGTGATCCAGCGTCCAATCGGGGCATCTGCCGGTTGCCTGTTTTTGGTAAAGTGCTGGAAGGGATCATGATGAACCGTGTGAAGGAGGTGCTCGCGGACGAGAGCCGGTGGCAATTTGGCTTTCGCCACGGACGCTGCGTCGACGATGCCTGGAGGCACGTCGTAAATTTTATTGAGGCCAGTTCGGACAAATACGTACTTGGAGTCTTTATTGACCTCAAAGGCGCATTTGATCATGTCGAATGTGATGCAGCGTTACGCCGACTATCGGATGTAGGATGTAGGGAAGTTGAAATCTGGCACAGCTTCTTTTCGGACCGAAAAGCGAGCATCGTCAGTAGCTTTGGCGAAGTCAGTGTTGATGTTACACGTGGCTGCCCGCAGGGGTCCATTAGTGGTCCATTCATTTGGAACATCCTAATCTAAATACTCCTGCGTCGCCTGGAAGCGCACTGCACTTTTAGTGCATACGCGGACGATCTTCTGCTGCTCATCGAAGGAGATTCCAGATCTCAACTAAAGCTCAAAGGCGCCCAACTAATGGAATTAGTTGGAGGATGGGGCATTGAGGTAGGCGTCTCAGTCTCGTCAACGAAGACTGTGACGATGCTCCTTAAGGGAAATCTGTCGGCTGGCAGACACCCTGCCGTAAGATTTGCGGGAGCCAGCTTACGGTATGTGAATACCGTTACCTGGGCATCACGGTCGGCGAGCGGTTGAGTTTTCTCCCGCATATTACGTCTCTACGCGATCGGCTGACCGGAGTTGTCGGAGCCCTGACCCGTGTGCTACGCTTTGGTTGGGGATTCAGTCCGCAAGCACGGCGAAGGATTTATGCCGGTTTCATGGTGCCTTGTACACTATTTGGTGCCTCGATGAGACTAGACGGCGCCAAGAGGTCGCTCAAGTCCTGCCATAGGCTCATTCTATTTGGATGTTTGCTTACGTGTAGAACGGTATCTAATGATGCCTTTGAAGTGCTTGCTGGAGCTCCACCGCTGGACCTTGTGGCAACGTGTGCAGCGATGCAGTTTAAATTGAAGCGGAACTACCCCATGATAGTAGGCGATTGGCTCTACGATCAAGATATCTCCACTCTTGATCGGAGTATGAGGAGAGCCCTGCTGGACGAACGTTTATTGCGTGAGTGACAGGTCTGGTGGGATAACTGCGTACACGGCCGTGTGACGCATCGTTTTATGCCGGACGTTAGTTTCGTTTTCAGCCGCCCCGACTTCAAATTCACGATGCTGGCCAGCTTCCTCATAACTGGCTATGGCTCGTTAAATGCATTTCTGCATTTGCTGGCTTAGGATCCAGCAGGAGCCATCCGGTGACAGGAATGTGACGGAGACGGTGAAGACCCCGGAGAGCATGCAACTGCTTGAGGACTATGCCCGCACAGTCTTCAGCAGGCGGTGCGTGCTGCTGGACGATGGAGGACCAGGACCTGGTCAACCAGTACCGGACTGATGATAGTCAAAACTGGTAGTAGCATTACTACGAAAGGTTTACCAATACCTTAAATTGGGAGATGATCTCTTTGGAGTGAGTCGCAGGTCTTACCAAAGATCCTTAAGTTTGGGAGACTAATCCTTGTGATGAGCCGTAGGGCAAACCAAAGCCTTAATTTGGTAGACAAATTCTTGTGAGGCGTCGCAAAACTTACCAGAGCCCTAATCTGGAAGATGTGTTCCCTATGGACATGTCGAAGGTCTGACCAAAGTCCTTAAATTTGGGAGACAAATCCTTGTGATGAGTCTTCGGTCACACCAAAGCCTTAATTTGGTAGACAAATCTTTGTGAGGCGTCGCAGGGCTCACCAGAGCCTCAATCTGGAAGATGCGTTCTCTATGGACGCATCGAAGGTCTGACCAAAATCCTTAAATGTGGGAGACAAATCCTACAGATGAGTCGAAGGGCAGACCAAAGAGTTAATTTAGTAGGCTTTCTCTTCATGAGATAGCCGCAGGTGCTCACCCAGTTCCTGGTTGTCGGAAACCGAAATGGGTAGCAGTTTCGGCTGCGAACAGCCGATCAAAGCTATTAATTTCAACCACGGGATGGGTTGGTGGCCAAGGCCAGCACAATTGAGGCTGGCCCCCTTTAGTGGGAGTATCGTGGTGCCTGTGGTTTTAAAAATAGTTGCTCCCCAACATAAAGTTGGGTGACAGCCGGATGCTGTACCCGTAGTCAGCAGAGGTTATGATAGGCCTCGCCTCTTACTAAGGGGAATTAACATGCCCGACAGCATAAATTTTAATTTGGTACTTAAAAGAGTTTCTTTAAAGGGCGTTTGTGGACCCATTGTACTCACCCGCTGTACTATGTCTCACATATGTGGCATAAATGTGTACCGTGGTTGTAAACCCCTCCCGGGGTACACGCCACGTCAAACAATTCTAGGATTACTGTCCCTATCTACTCGAGTTTTCTTCAGACAGTTGCCGCGAGCAGTCGTGTTCGCACATCGCTTTAGCAGATTTTCAGCAACAAGTTTATCGCCTGTAAGAAAATACGCGCGCTTAGTGTGCTTAAATCGAGCATTTCGAGATAAGCGATCTTTTTAGTGCGCGTGTGTTGGTGCGTCGGTGACTTTTTACCGCCTATCGCTTCTGATTGGCCAGCCAATCAGAAACGAGAACGTAATAATAAGTGTAGCATACTTTCGTGTGGCTGCATTTAAAGTAGTGTATGCTTTGCGGGGTTAAATAATTTGCTGCCTATCGTATAGGAGCAGATTATTATTATGATGGAAAAGGACGCGAGCAGCAGTGCTGCTAGTTCGTCCAGGTCGACACGTTCGGGTGGACGTAAGAGACGGGGTCGTAGATCGAGTGTCGCGTCGCGAGCGAATGGTCGGGCTGCTACTATCGATGCTGCCATGTTGCCGCCGCCTACGGATTCTCCCCCTAGGAAAGTCCACACAAGATCTGATAGCTCTGACAGCGATGTTTCGCTGGCCGCGATTGCTGCTGGAATCAGTACTGTCGTTGCCCCCGCTGCTGCCCTTACTGCTGTCCTCGCTGCTGTTACAGCTGCTGCTGCTCCTTCTGCTGCCCGTGCTACAGCCCCTGCTGCCGCCCCTGTTGCTGCTCCTGCTGCCGCCTCTGCTGCTGATCCTCTTGCTGAGGATGTGTTGCCGTCGACGTCTGACGCCGTTGCCGCTGCTGTTGCCCACTCTGGTGTCCCGAGATCAGCTGGAGCTGACTCGGTGAGCTCGAGCTTGATGGTCCAACGTATGTTGGCCATTGAGAAAAAGCTCAGGAGAGCCATCGTCGCTGACGGTGTGCCCTGCATCGTGGCACACAGCGTGCTGGATTTGTCGGCCAAGTACCAGGAGTTGGTGCTTTATATGTTTGGTAGAATGAAGGAGTTGGAGACTGTTGTCACTTTTGCCGTCCCCGCTGTTGCTCCGACTGCTGTACCCCAGACCTGCAAGGTTGCGGAGACGTTGTCAGCAATCGTGACGAGCAACAACCCTGAGGAGACACCTCAGCAGGTCGCTGAACGTGTTCGCAGGTAAGTTGCGCCCGCCCTTGGCGCACGAGTGCACGAGGTGCGTGAGCTGAAGCGCGGTGGTGCGATTATCTGCACGCCGTCGTTCTGTGAGTTGAAAAAAGTGGTGGCTAGTGCTAAGTTCAGGGAACTTGGAGTTGATGTTAAGCAGAACGCTCCGCTGAGGCCTATAGTCCAAGTATTGTATGTGGACAGCGGCATCACCGCACAGCAGGATGGACTATATAAAAACCACTTCATGGAACGCATGACAAGTGCCGTCTTCGAGAAGTCGGTGAGGATAGCGTCGAAGCCGTGGACGAGCGCCGTTGGACCCACGGTCACGCTACAGCTGGAGTTGGACCAAAAGGCCCTGGATATCTTGGAGGAGTCGGAGAAGATATATGTGGATTGGTTCTCCTTCCGCTGGCGCATGCTGGTGTCGACCTACGCTTGCCACAGGTGTGTCAGTTTTGACCACAGGGTTAAGGACTGTCGGATGAAGGAACAGGTCTGCCGTCAATGCGAACAAAGCGGCCATAGTGCCTACAGGTGCAGTAATGCTGTGCGCTGCAGGAACTGCAGCTTCAAGGGGCTGCCGTGTGAGCATGCCTGTCTCTTCGCTCATCACAGAGTTTGGCGTATGCGTGAGTGTGACCGGAAACTTCGGCTCGATTTTTCTCACCTCCGTGTATTGCCAATTTAACGCTGATTTGGAGCCGTACCTGCTGTACATGGATGCGGTGCTGCTGCTAGCCAGCCGCACGCCTGTTATCTATGGCCTTGATGCGAATGCAGTATCCCTCCTGTGGTTCAGTAAGCTTCCCGAGCGCTCTCGGGGCTACTTGAACAGGCAGCGGGGTGAACTGCTAGCAAATTGGGTTCAGGGAAGTCGAGCCGGCGTGCTTAATGTCCGTAGCAGTGTATTCACATTCGATAATCGGAGGGCAAGGAGTGACATCGATGTGACTATCGTCAGTGATTCAGCGTCTACGTGGGCTACGTATGACTGGACTGTAAGCGAGTGAGATTAAGGTGACCACAACATCATTACTGTTGTGGTATCACTTGACCCGGCGAGCGCAGTTGAGAGCTTTGCTCCTGTGCCTTCGTGGAAACTCTAGAGTGCAGACTGGCGGCGTTTTGGTGATGAGTTGAAGACTACATCAATGGAGCTTCCCCTGGAGAAGTTTTACCGGATGGCATCGGATGATCAGGTGTCTGCACTCCACTCACTCGTTCATCAAGTGAGCGACACTGTGTTTGGGCGTCAGCACCCGCGGGCCAGACGTCGTGTGGGTTGGTGGACTGCCGCCCTCACTGACGCACGCCGTGAGCTCAGAAGAGCCCGGCAAAGGCTGCAGCATGCGCGCCGCACTCATAGTGTGAGTGCAAACGACCTCGCCTCGTGTTTCAGGATCGCCCGAAAGGAATACGAGAGGATGATGCTCAAGGTGAAAGAGGAACACTGGAGAAGACATGTTGGCGAGCACCAAGATGACCCCTGGGGGTCCATCTACAGGATATGCCAAGGCCGCAAGACGTGTACCGATATGGGTTGCCTTCGCTGGAACAATCAGCCTGTCGTAACATGGCACGACTCTGCGAGCGTCATGCTTCGCAGCTTTTTCCCTGCATATTCCCGGCCGGCCCTCGAAATCTTCGAGGTGGAGACATGCATCGAAAGAGTTCGTAGCAGACGCTCACCTGGTTTAGATGGCATAACCGGGGGTATAGTCAAAGCGTCTTGGCGCGCCATCCCGGAGCTCATGACAGCGATGTATTCCCGATGTCTGGCAGATGGGTGTTTCCCCACTGAGTGGAAGCGCTCGCGTGTGGTGCTTCTTCTCAAAGGCCTCGACAAGGACAGGAGTGATCAAGCGTCCTATCGGGGCATCTGCCTGTTGCCTGTTTTTGGTAAAGTGCTGGAAGGGATCATGGTGAACCGTGTGAAGGAGGTGCTCGCGGACGAGAGCCTTGGAGTCTTAATTGACTTCAAAGGCGCATTTGATCATGTCGAATGTGATGCAGCGTTACGCCGACTATCGGATGTAGGATGTAGGGAAGTTGAAATCTAGCACAGCTTCTTTTCGGACCGAAAAGCGAGCATCGTCAGTAGCTTTGGCGAAGTCAGTGTTGATGTTACACGTGGCTGCCCGCAGGGGTCCATTAGTGGTCCATTCATTTGGAACATCCTAATCTATGTACTCCTGCGTCGCCTGGAAGCGCACTGCACTTTTAGTGCAAACGCGGACGATCTTCTGCTGCTCATCAAAGAAAATTCCAGATCTCAACTAGAGCTCAAAGGCGCCCAACTAATGGAATTAGTTGGAGGATGGGACATTGAGGTAGGCGTCTCAGTCTCGTAAAGGAACACTGTGACGATACTCCTCAAGGGAAATCTGTCGGCTGGCAGACACCCTGCCGAAAGATTTGCGGGAGCAAGCTTACGGTATGTGACCCAATACCGTTACCTGGGTATCACGGTCGGCGAGTGGTTGAGTTTTTTCCCGCATATTGCGTCTCTACGCGATCGGCTGACCGGAGTTGTCGGAGCCCTGACCCGTGTGCTACGCTTTGGTTGGGGATTCAGTCCGCAAGCACGGCGAAGGATTTATGCCGGTTTCATGGTGCCTTGTACACTATTTGGTGCCTCGATGAGACTAGACGGCGCCAAGAGGTCGCTCAAGTCCTGCCATAGGCTCATTCTACTTGGATGTTTGCTTACGTGTAGAACGGTATCTAATGATGCCTTTGAAGTGCTTGCTAGAGCTAAACCGCTGGACCTGGTGGCAACGTGTGCAGCGATGCAGTTTAAATTGAAGCGGAACTACCCCATGATAGTAGGCGATTGGCTCTACGATCAAGATATCTCCACTCTTGATCGGAGTATGAGGAGAGCCCTGCTGGACGAACGTTTATTGCGTGAGTGGCAAGTCCGGTGGGATAACTGCGTACACGGCCGTGTGACGCATCGTTTTATGCCGGACGTTAGCTTCATTTTCAGCCACCCCGACTTCAAGTTCACGATGCTGGCCAGATTCCTCATAACTGGCCATGGCTCGTTGAATGCATTTCTGCAGGCGCGTAGTCTGAGCGAGACTGCTGGATGCCTATGTGGCCATCCCATGGAGGACTGGCAACACGTCCTGTGTGACTGTCCCCTCTATGCGGATGTGCGGGACCTGGAAGGGCTTAGGATCTAGCAGGAGCCATCCGGTGACAGGAATGTGACGGAGACGGTGAGGACCCCGGAGAGCAACAAAACTGCTTGAGGACTATGCCCGCACAGTCTTCAGCAGGCGGTGAGTGCTGCTGGACGATGATGATAGTCAAAACTGGTAGTAGCATTACTACGAAAGGTTTACCAATACCTTAAATTGGGACATGATCTCTTTGGAGTGACTCACAGATCTTACCAAAGTTCTTCAAGTTGTCCGACCGAAATCCTTAAATTTGGGAGACAAATCTTCGTGATGCGTCGAAGGGCAAACCAAAGCCTTAATTTGGTAGACAAATCTTTGTGAGGCGTCGCAGGGCTTACCAGAGATCCAATGTGGAAGAAGTGTTCTCTATGGACATGTCGAAGGTCTGACCAAAGTCCTTCAATTTGGGAGGCAAATCTTTGTGATGAGTCGAAGGGCAGACCAAAGCCTTAATTTGGTAGGCTTTCTCTTTATGAGATAGGCGCAGGTGCCCACCCAGTTGTCGGAAACCGAAATGGGTAGCAGCTTCGGCTGCGAACAGCCGATCAAAGCTGTTATTTTACAAACGGGATTGGTTGGTGGCCAAGGCCACTCCAATTGGGGCTGGCCCCCTTAAGTGGGAGTATCGTGGTGGCTGTGGTTTTAGAAATAGTTGTTTCCCAACATAAAGTTGGGTGACAGCCGGATGCTGTACCCGTAGTCAGTAGAGGTTATGATAGGCCTCGCCTCTTACCAAGGGGAATTAACATGCCCGACAGCATAAAATTCAATTTGGTACTTAAAAGAGTTTCTTTTAAGGGCGCTGGTGGACGCATTGTACTCACCCGCTGTACTATGTCTCACATATGTGGCATAAATGTGTACCGTGGTTGTAAACCCCTCCCGGGGTACACGCCACGTTAAACAAATATAGGATTACTGTCCCTATCTACTCGTTGCTGACACACACTATAGCCATGAGACCGATAGTAAACAAGTACCGTGAGGGAAAGTTGAAAAGAACTCTGAATAGAGAGTTAAATATTACGTGAAACTACTTTGAGGTTAAGCCCGATGAGCCTGAATATCCGTTTTGGAAAATTCATCATTAGAATTGTAATATTTAAACAATATTATAATGATAGTGTGCATTATATGCACTTGTATGATTAACAATGCGAAAGATTCAGGATACCTTCGGGACCCGTCTTGAAACACGGACCAAAGACTCTAACATATTAGTTTGTGAAATATTTATAGTTGATTAACACAATCCCGGGGCGTTCTATTTAGTTACGTATAATGATATTTATATTATTTATGCATCTAACTAGAACGTACCTTGAGCATATATGCTGTGACCCGAAAGATGGTGAACTATACTTGATCAGGTTGAAGTCAGGGGAAACCCTGATGGAAGACCGAAACAGTTCTGACGTGCAAATTGATTGTCAGAATATAGTATAGGGGCGAAAGACCAATCGCACCATCTAGTAGCTGGTTCCTTCCGAAGTTTCCCTCAGGATAGCTAGTGCATTTAAGTATTATATAAAATAATCTTATCTGGTAAAGCGAATGTTTAGAGGCCTTAGGGTCGAAACGATCTTAACCTATTCTCAAACTTTAAATGGGTAAGAACCTTAACTTTCTTGATATGAAGTTTAAGGTTGTGATATAATGTGCCCAGTGGGCCACTTTTGGTAAGCAGAACTGGCGCTGTGGGATGAACCAAACGTAATGTTACGGTGCCCAAATTAACAACTCATGCAGAAACCATGAAAGGCGTTGGTTGCTTAAAACAGCAGGACGGTGGTCATGAAAGTCGAAATCCGCTAAGGAGTGTGTAACAACTCACCTGCTGAAGCAACTAGCCCTTAAAATGGATAGCACTTAAGTTGTATACCTATACATTACCGCTAAAGTAGATGATTTATGTTACTTGAAAAATAAATTTTGAAACTTTAGTGAGTAGGAAGGTACAATGGTGTGCATAGAAGTGTTTGGCGTGAGCCCGCATGGAGCCGCTATTGGTACAGATCTTGGTGGTAGTAGCAAATGATCGAATGAGACCTTGGAGAACCGAAGTGAAGAAGGATTTTGTGTGAACAGTGGTTGATCACGAAAGGTAAATACGGTTCCAATTTCGTAACCTGTTGAGCATCCGTTTGCTATTAAATATGGGCCTCTCGTGCTCATCTTGGCAACAGGAAAGACCATAAAGAAGCCGTCGAAAGAGTTTTCTTTTTCTGTTTTATAGCCGTACTACCATGGAAGTCTTTCGCAGAGAGATATGGTAGATGGTCTAGAAGAGCATGACATATGCTGTTGTGTCGATATTTTCTCCTCGGACCTTGAAAATTTTTGGTGGGGATACGCAAACTGCTCAACAGGCCGTACCAATATCCACAGCTGGTCTCCAAGGTGAAGAGTCTCTAGTCAATAAAATAATGTAGGGAAGTCGGCAAATTAGATCCGTAACTTCGGGATAAGGATTGGCAACCGATTATGATGGAAACGGACGCGAACAGCAGTGCTGCTAGTTCGTCCAGGTCAGCGCGTTCGGGTGGACGCAAATTGACGTGGTCGTGGATCGGGTGTCGCGTCGCGAACGAATTTTCGGGCCGCTACGGTCGACGCTGCTGCTGCTAGCCAGCCGCACGCCTGTCATCTATGGTCTTGATGCGAATGCAGTATCACCCCTGTGGTTCAGTAAGCTTCCCGAGCGCTCTCGGGGCTACTTGAACAGGCAGCGGGGTGAACTGCCAGCAAATTGGGTTCAGGGCAGTCGAGCCGGCGTGCTTAATGTCCGTAGCAGTGTATTCACATTCGATAATCGGAGGGCAAGGAGTGACATCGATGTGACTATCGTCAGTGATTCAGCGTTTACGTGGGCTACGTATGACTGGAGTGTAAGCAAGTGGGATTTAAGTTACCACAACATCATTACTGTTGTGGTATCACTTGATCGGGCGAGCGCAGTTGAGAGCTTTGCTCCTGTGCCCTCGTGGAAACTCCAGAGTGCTGACTGGTGGCGTTTTGGTGATGAGTTGAAGACTGCATTAATGGAGCTTCCCCTGGAGGAGTTTCACCGGATGGCATCGGATGATCAGGTGTCTGCACTCCGCTCACACGTTCATCAAGTGAGCGACACTGTGTTTGGGCGTCAGCAACCGCGGGCCAGACGTCGTGTGGGTTGGTGGACGGCTGCCCTCACTGACGCACGCCGTGCGCTCAGGAGAGCCCGGCGAAGGCTGCATCATTCGCGCCGCACTCATAGTGTGCGTGCAAATGACCTCGCCTCGTGTTTCAGGATCGCCCGAAAGGGATACGAGAGGATGATGCTCAAGGCGAAAGAGGAACACTGGAGAAGATATGTTGGATAGCAATAAGATGACCCCTGGGGTCCATCTACAGGATATGCCGAGGCCGCAAGACGTGTACCGATATGGGTTGCCTTCGCTGGAACAATCAGCCTGTCGTAACATGGCACGACTGTGCGAGCGTCATGCTCCGCAGCTTTTTCCCTGCATACTCCCGGCCGTCCCTCGAAATCTTCGAGGGTGAGACATGCATCGCCAGAGTTCGTAGCAGACGCTCACCTGGTTTAGATGGCATAACCGGGGGTATGGTCAAAGCGTCTTGGCGCGCCATCCCGGAGCTCATGACAGCGATGTATTCCCGATGTCTGGCAGATGGGTGTTTCCCCACTGAGTGGAAGCGCCCGCGTGTGGTGCCTCTTCTCAAAGGCCTCGACAATGACAGGAGTGATCCAGCGTCTTATCGGGGCGTCTACCTGTTGCCTGTTTTTGGTAAAGTGCTGGAAGGGATCATGATGAACCGTGTGAAGGAGGTGCTCACGGACGAGAGCCGGTGGCAATTCGGCTTTCGCCCCGGACGCTGCATCGAGGATGCCTGGAGGCACGTCGTAAGTTTTATTGAGGCCAGTTCGGACAAATACGTACTTGGAGTCTTTATTGACTTCAAAGGCGCATTCGATAATGTCGAATGTGATGCAGCGTTACACCGACTATCGGATCTAGGATGCAGGGAAGTTGAGATCTGGCACAGCTTCTTTTCGGACCGAAAAGCGAGCATCGTCAGTAGCTTTGGCGAAGTCAGTGTTGATGTTACACGTGGCTGCCCGCAGGGGTCCATTAGTGGTCCATTCATTTGGAACATCCTAATCTATGTACTCCTGCGTCGCCTGGAAGCGCACTGCACTTTTAGTGCATACGCGGACGATCTTCTGCTGCTAATCGAAGGAGATTCCAGATCTCAACTAAAGCTCAAAGGCGCCCAACTAATGGAATTAGTTGGAGGAAGGTGCATTGAGGTAGGCGTCTCAGTCCCACCAACGAAGGCTGTGACGATAATCCTCAAGGGAAATCTGTCGGCTGGCAGACACCCTGCCGTAAGATTTGACCCAATACCGTTACCTGGGCATCACGGTCGGCGAGCGGTTGAGTTTTCTCCCGCATATTGCGTCTCTACGCGATCGGCTGACCGGAGTTGTCGGAGCCCTGACCCGTGTGCTACGCGTTGAGTCCGCAAGCCCGGCGAAGGATTTATGCCGGACTCATGGTGCCTTGTACACTATTTGGTGCCTCGGTGTGGTACACGATGAGACTAGACGGCGCCAGGAGGTCGCTCAAGTCCTGCCATAGGCTCATTCTACTTTGTTGTTTCTCCACTGCTGGATCTTGTTGCAACGCGTGCAGCGATGCAGTTTAAATTGAAGCGGAACTACCCCATGATAGTAGGCGATTGGCTTGGAAGAAATGTTCTCTACGGACATGTCGAAGGCCTGACCAAAGTCCTTAAATTTGGGAGACAAATCCTTGTGATGAGTCTTAGGGCACACCAAAGCCTTAATTGGTAGACAAATCTTTGTGAGGCGTCGCAGGGAGCACCAGAGCCTTAATTTGGTAGACAAATCTTTGTGAGGCGTCGCAAAACTTACCAGAGCCCTAATCTGGAAGATGTGTTCTCTATAGACATGTCGAAGGTCTGACAAAAGTCCTTAAAGTTGGGAGACAAATCTTTGTGATGAGTCTTAGGGCCCACCAAAGCCTTAATTTGGTAGACAAATCTTTGTGAGGCGTCGCAGGGCTCACCAGAGCCTCAATCTGGAAGATGTGTTCTCTATGGACGCATCGAAGGTCTGACCGAAGTCCTTAAATTTGGGATACAAATCCTTGTGATGACTCAAAGGGCAATGCAAAGTCTTAATTTGGTAGACAAATCTTTGTGAGGCGTCGCAGGGCTCACCAGAACCTCAATCTGGAAGATGCGTTCTCTATGGACGCATCGAAGGTCTGACCAAAATCCTTAAATGTGGGAGACAAATCCTAGTGATGAGTCGAAGGGCAGACCAAAGAGTTAATTTAGTAGGCTTTCTCTTTATGAGATATCCGCAGGTGCTCACCCAGTTTCTGGTTGTCGGAAACCGAAATGGGTAGCATTTTCGGCTGCGAACAGCCGATGAAAGCTGTTAATTTGAACCACGGGATGGGCTGGTGGCCAAAGCCAGCCCAATTGAGGCTGGCCCCCTTTAGTGGGAATATCGTGGTGGCTGTGGTTTTAGAAATAGTTGTTTCCCAACATAAAGTTGGGTGACAGCCGGATGCTGTACCCGTAGTCAGCAGAGGTTATGATAGGCCTCGCCTCTTACCGAGGCGAATTAACATGCCCGACAGCATAAAATTCAATTTGGTACTTAAAAGAGTTTCTTTTAAGGGTGTTGGTGGACGCATTGTATTCACCCGCTGTGTCACATATGTGGCACAAATGTGTACCGTGGTTGTAAACCCCTCCCGGGGTACACGCCACGTTAAACAAATCTAGGATTACTGTCCCTATCTACTTATTGTTGACACACACTATAGACCACCATGAGACCGATAGTAAACAAGTACCGTGAGGGAAAGTTGAAAAGAACTCTGAATAGAGAGTTAAATAGTACGTGAAACTGCTTTGAGGTTAAGCCCGATGAACCTGAATGTCCGTAATGGAAAATTCATCATTAGAATTATAATATTTAAACAATATTATAATGATAGTGTGCATTTTTTCCATATAAGGACATTGTAATCTATTAGCATACAAATTTGTCATAAAATTATGTCATTTTGTTAATTTCAATTAGAATGCTTGCGTTTTAACATGAAATAATAGTTGCAACTTTGATAATGTGCTGATAGATTTATAAGATTGCAGAGCGTTAATTTTTCGGAATTATTTAATGGCATGATTATCATTGATTTTTGTGTTTATTATATGGACTTGTATGATTAACAATTCGAAAGATTCAGGATACCTTCGAGACCCGTCTTGAAACACGGACCAAGGAGTCTAACATATGTGCAAGTTATTGGGATATAAACCTAATAGCGTAATTAACTTGACTATTAATGGGACTAGTTTTTAACTATTTATAGCTGATTAACACAATCCCGGGGCGTTCTATATAGTTATGTATAATGATATTTATATTATTTATGCATCTAACTAGAACGTACCTTGAGCATATATGCTGTGACCCGAAAGATGGTGAACTATACTTGATCAGGTTGAAGTCAGGGGAAACCCTGATGGTAGACCGAAACAGTTCTGACGTGCAAATCGATTGTCAGAATTGAGTATAAGGGCGAAAGACCAATTAAACCATCTAATAGCTGGTTCCTTCCGAAGTTCCCCTCAGGATAGCTAGTGCATTTAAATATTATATAAAACAATCTTATCTGGTAAAGCGAATGATTAGAGGCCTTAGGGTCGAAACGATCTTAACCTATTCTCAAACTTTAAATGGGTAAGAACCTTAACTTTCTTGATATGAAGTTTAAGGTTGTGATATAATGTGCCCAGTGGGCCACTTTTGGTAAGCAGAACTGGCGCTGTGGGATGAACCAAACGTAATGTTACGGTGCCCAAATTAACAACTCATACAGAAACCATGAAAGGCGTTGGTTGCTTAAAACAGCAGGACGGTGATCATGCAAGTCGAAATCCGCTAAGGAGTGTGTAACAATTCACCTGCCGAAGCAACTAGCCCTTAAAATGGATGGCGCTTAAGTTGTATACCTATACATTACCGCTAAAGTAGATGATTTATGTTACTTGAAAAATAAATTTTGGAACTTTAGTGAGTAGGAAGGTACAATGGTGTGCATAGAAGTGTTTGGCGTGAGCCCGCATGGAGCCGCTATTGGTACAGATCTTGGTGGTAGTAGCAAATGATCGAATGAGACCTTGGAGAACCGAAGTGAAGAAGGATTTTGTGTGAACAGTGGTTGATCACGAAAGGTAAATACGGTTCCAATTTCGTAACCTGTTGAGCATCCGTTTGCTATTAAATATGGGCCTCTCGTGCTCATCTTGGCAACAGGAAAGACCATAAAGAAGCCGTCGAGAGATATCGGAAGAGTTTTCTTTTTCTGTTTTATAGCCGTACTACCATGGAAGTCTTTCGCAGAGAGATATGGTAGATGGTCTAGAAGAGCATGACATATGCTGTTGTGTCGATATTTTCTCCTCGGACCTTGAAAATTTTTGGTGGGGATACGCAAACTGCTCAACAGGCCGTACCAATATCCACAGCTGGTCTCCAAGGTGAAGAGTCTCTAGTCAATAAAATAATGTAGGGAAGTCGGCAAATTAGATCCGTAACTTCGGGATAAGGATTGGCAACCGATTATGATGGAAACGGACGCGAACAGCAGTGCTGCTAGTTCGTCCAGGTCAGCGCGTTCGGGTGGACGCAAATTGACGTGGTCGTGGATCGGGTGTCGCGTCGCGAACGAATTTTCGGGCCGCTACGGTCGACGCTGCTGCTGCTAGCCAGCCGCACGCCTGTCATCTATGGTCTTGATGCGAATGCAGTATCACCCCTGTGGTTCAGTAAGCTTCCCGAGCGCTCTCGGGGCTACTTGAACAGGCAGCGGGGTGAACTGCCAGCAAATTGGGTTCAGGGCAGTCGAGCCGGCGTGCTTAATGTCCGTAGCAGTGTATTCACATTCGATAATCGGAGGGCAAGGAGTGACATCGATGTGACTATCGTCAGTGATTCAGCGTTTACGTGGGCTACGTATGACTGGAGTGTAAGCAAGTGGGATTTAAGTTACCACAACATCATTACTGTTGTGGTATCACTTGATCGGGCGAGCGCAGTTGAGAGCTTTGCTCCTGTGCCCTCGTGGAAACTCCAGAGTGCTGACTGGTGGCGTTTTGGTGATGAGTTGAAGACTGCATTAATGGAGCTTCCCCTGGAGGAGTTTCACCGGATGGCATCGGATGATCAGGTGTCTGCACTCCGCTCACACGTTCATCAAGTGAGCGACACTGTGTTTGGGCGTCAGCAACCGCGGGCCAGACGTCGTGTGGGTTGGTGGACGGCTGCCCTCACTGACGCACGCCGTGCGCTCAGGAGAGCCCGGCGAAGGCTGCATCATTCGCGCCGCACTCATAGTGTGCGTGCAAATGACCTCGCCTCGTGTTTCAGGATCGCCCGAAAGGGATACGAGAGGATGATGCTCAAGGCGAAAGAGGAACACTGGAGAAGATATGTTGGATAGCAATAAGATGACCCCTGGGGTCCATCTACAGGATATGCCGAGGCCGCAAGACGTGTACCGATATGGGTTGCCTTCGCTGGAACAATCAGCCTGTCGTAACATGGCACGACTGTGCGAGCGTCATGCTCCGCAGCTTTTTCCCTGCATACTCCCGGCCGTCCCTCGAAATCTTCGAGGGTGAGACATGCATCGCCAGAGTTCGTAGCAGACGCTCACCTGGTTTAGATGGCATAACCGGGGGTATGGTCAAAGCGTCTTGGCGCGCCATCCCGGAGCTCATGACAGCGATGTATTCCCGATGTCTGGCAGATGGGTGTTTCCCCACTGAGTGGAAGCGCCCGCGTGTGGTGCCTCTTCTCAAAGGCCTCGACAATGACAGGAGTGATCCAGCGTCTTATCGGGGCGTCTACCTGTTGCCTGTTTTTGGTAAAGTGCTGGAAGGGATCATGATGAACCGTGTGAAGGAGGTGCTCACGGACGAGAGCCGGTGGCAATTCGGCTTTCGCCCCGGACGCTGCATCGAGGATGCCTGGAGGCACGTCGTAAGTTTTATTGAGGCCAGTTCGGACAAATACGTACTTGGAGTCTTTATTGACTTCAAAGGCGCATTCGATAATGTCGAATGTGATGCAGCGTTACACCGACTATCGGATCTAGGATGCAGGGAAGTTGAGATCTGGCACAGCTTCTTTTCGGACCGAAAAGCGAGCATCGTCAGTAGCTTTGGCGAAGTCAGTGTTGATGTTACACGTGGCTGCCCGCAGGGGTCCATTAGTGGTCCATTCATTTGGAACATCCTAATCTATGTACTCCTGCGTCGCCTGGAAGCGCACTGCACTTTTAGTGCATACGCGGACGATCTTCTGCTGCTAATCGAAGGAGATTCCAGATCTCAACTAAAGCTCAAAGGCGCCCAACTAATGGAATTAGTTGGAGGAAGGTGCATTGAGGTAGGCGTCTCAGTCCCACCAACGAAGGCTGTGACGATAATCCTCAAGGGAAATCTGTCGGCTGGCAGACACCCTGCCGTAAGATTTGACCCAATACCGTTACCTGGGCATCACGGTCGGCGAGCGGTTGAGTTTTCTCCCGCATATTGCGTCTCTACGCGATCGGCTGACCGGAGTTGTCGGAGCCCTGACCCGTGTGCTACGCGTTGAGTCCGCAAGCCCGGCGAAGGATTTATGCCGGACTCATGGTGCCTTGTACACTATTTGGTGCCTCGGTGTGGTACACGATGAGACTAGACGGCGCCAGGAGGTCGCTCAAGTCCTGCCATAGGCTCATTCTACTTTGTTGTTTCTCCACTGCTGGATCTTGTTGCAACGCGTGCAGCGATGCAGTTTAAATTGAAGCGGAACTACCCCATGATAGTAGGCGATTGGCTTGGAAGAAATGTTCTCTACGGACATGTCGAAGGCCTGACCAAAGTCCTTAAATTTGGGAGACAAATCCTTGTGATGAGTCTTAGGGCACACCAAAGCCTTAATTGGTAGACAAATCTTTGTGAGGCGTCGCAGGGAGCACCAGAGCCTTAATTTGGTAGACAAATCTTTGTGAGGCGTCGCAAAACTTACCAGAGCCCTAATCTGGAAGATGTGTTCTCTATAGACATGTCGAAGGTCTGACAAAAGTCCTTAAAGTTGGGAGACAAATCTTTGTGATGAGTCTTAGGGCCCACCAAAGCCTTAATTTGGTAGACAAATCTTTGTGAGGCGTCGCAGGGCTCACCAGAGCCTCAATCTGGAAGATGTGTTCTCTATGGACGCATCGAAGGTCTGACCGAAGTCCTTAAATTTGGGATACAAATCCTTGTGATGACTCAAAGGGCAATGCAAAGTCTTAATTTGGTAGACAAATCTTTGTGAGGCGTCGCAGGGCTCACCAGAACCTCAATCTGGAAGATGCGTTCTCTATGGACGCATCGAAGGTCTGACCAAAATCCTTAAATGTGGGAGACAAATCCTAGTGATGAGTCGAAGGGCAGACCAAAGAGTTAATTTAGTAGGCTTTCTCTTTATGAGATATCCGCAGGTGCTCACCCAGTTTCTGGTTGTCGGAAACCGAAATGGGTAGCATTTTCGGCTGCGAACAGCCGATGAAAGCTGTTAATTTGAACCACGGGATGGGCTGGTGGCCAAAGCCAGCCCAATTGAGGCTGGCCCCCTTTAGTGGGAATATCGTGGTGGCTGTGGTTTTAGAAATAGTTGTTTCCCAACATAAAGTTGGGTGACAGCCGGATGCTGTACCCGTAGTCAGCAGAGGTTATGATAGGCCTCGCCTCTTACCGAGGCGAATTAACATGCCCGACAGCATAAAATTCAATTTGGTACTTAAAAGAGTTTCTTTTAAGGGTGTTGGTGGACGCATTGTATTCACCCGCTGTGTCACATATGTGGCACAAATGTGTACCGTGGTTGTAAACCCCTCCCGGGGTACACGCCACGTTAAACAAATCTAGGATTACTGTCCCTATCTACTTATTGTTGACACACACTATAGACCACCATGAGACCGATAGTAAACAAGTACCGTGAGGGAAAGTTGAAAAGAACTCTGAATAGAGAGTTAAATAGTACGTGAAACTGCTTTGAGGTTAAGCCCGATGAACCTGAATGTCCGTAATGGAAAATTCATCATTAGAATTATAATATTTAAACAATATTATAATGATAGTGTGCATTTTTTCCATATAAGGACATTGTAATCTATTAGCATACAAATTTGTCATAAAATTATGTCATTTTGTTAATTTCAATTAGAATGCTTGCGTTTTAACATGAAATAATAGTTGCAACTTTGATAATGTGCTGATAGATTTATAAGATTGCAGAGCGTTAATTTTTCGGAATTATTTAATGGCATGATTATCATTGATTTTTGTGTTTATTATATGGACTTGTATGATTAACAATTCGAAAGATTCAGGATACCTTCGAGACCCGTCTTGAAACACGGACCAAGGAGTCTAACATATGTGCAAGTTATTGGGATATAAACCTAATAGCGTAATTAACTTGACTATTAATGGGACTAGTTTTTAACTATTTATAGCTGATTAACACAATCCCGGGGCGTTCTATATAGTTATGTATAATGATATTTATATTATTTATGCATCTAACTAGAACGTACCTTGAGCATATATGCTGTGACCCGAAAGATGGTGAACTATACTTGATCAGGTTGAAGTCAGGGGAAACCCTGATGGTAGACCGAAACAGTTCTGACGTGCAAATCGATTGTCAGAATTGAGTATAAGGGCGAAAGACCAATTAAACCATCTAATAGCTGGTTCCTTCCGAAGTTCCCCTCAGGATAGCTAGTGCATTTAAATATTATATAAAACAATCTTATCTGGTAAAGCGAATGATTAGAGGCCTTAGGGTCGAAACGATCTTAACCTATTCTCAAACTTTAAATGGGTAAGAACCTTAACTTTCTTGATATGAAGTTTAAGGTTGTGATATAATGTGCCCAGTGGGCCACTTTTGGTAAGCAGAACTGGCGCTGTGGGATGAACCAAACGTAATGTTACGGTGCCCAAATTAACAACTCATACAGAAACCATGAAAGGCGTTGGTTGCTTAAAACAGCAGGACGGTGATCATGCAAGTCGAAATCCGCTAAGGAGTGTGTAACAATTCACCTGCCGAAGCAACTAGCCCTTAAAATGGATGGCGCTTAAGTTGTATACCTATACATTACCGCTAAAGTAGATGATTTATGTTACTTGAAAAATAAATTTTGGAACTTTAGTGAGTAGGAAGGTACAATGGTGTGCATAGAAGTGTTTGGCGTGAGCCCGCATGGAGCCGCTATTGGTACAGATCTTGGTGGTAGTAGCAAATGATCGAATGAGACCTTGGAGAACCGAAGTGAAGAAGGATTTTGTGTGAACAGTGGTTGATCACGAAAGGTAAATACGGTTCCAATTTCGTAACCTGTTGAGCATCCGTTTGCTATTAAATATGGGCCTCTCGTGCTCATCTTGGCAACAGGAAAGACCATAAAGAAGCCGTCGAGAGATATCGGAAGAGTTTTCTTTTTCTGTTTTATAGCCGTACTACCATGGAAGTCTTTCGCAGAGAGATATGGTAGATGGTCTAGAAGAGCATGACATATGCTGTTGTGTCGATATTTTCTCCTCGGACCTTGAAAATTTTTGGTGGGGATACGCAAACTGCTCAACAGGCCGTACCAATATCCACAGCTGGTCTCCAAGGTGAAGAGTCTCTAGTCAATAAAATAATGTAGGGAAGTCGGCAAATTAGATCCGTAACTTCGGGATAAGGATTGGCAACCGATTATGATGGAAACGGACGCGAACAGCAGTGCTGCTAGTTCGTCCAGGTCAGCGCGTTCGGGTGGACGCAAATTGACGTGGTCGTGGATCGGGTGTCGCGTCGCGAACGAATTTTCGGGCCGCTACGGTCGACGCTGCTGCTGCTAGCCAGCCGCACGCCTGTCATCTATGGCCTTGATGCGAATGCAGTATCCCCCCTGTGGTTCAGTAAGCTTCCCGAGCGCTCTCGGGGCTACTTGAACAGGCAGAGGGGTGAACTGCCAGCAAATTGGGTTCAGGGCAGTCGAGTCGGCGTGCTTAATGTCCGTAGCAGTGTATTCACATTCGATAATCGGAGGGCAAGGAGTGACATCGATGTGACTATCGTCAGTGATTCAGCGTTTACGTGGGCTACGTATGACTGGAGTGTAAGCAAGTGGGATTTAAGTTACCACAACATCATTACTGTTGTGGTATCACTTGATCGGGCGAGCGCAGTTGAGAGCTTTGCTCCTGTGCCCTCGTGGAAACTCCAGAGTGCTGACTGGTGGCGTTTTGGTGATGAGTTGAAGACTGCATTAATGGAGCTTCCCCTGGAGGAGTTTCACCGGATGGCATCGGATGATCAGGTGTCTGCACTCCGCTCACACGTTCATCAAGTGAGCGACACTGTGTTTGGGCGTCAGCAACCGCGGGCCAGACGTCGTGTGGGTTGGTGGACGGCTGCCCTCACTGACGCACGCCGTGCGCTCAGGAGAGCCCGGCGAAGGCTGCATCATGCGCGCCGCACTCATAGTGTGCGTGCAAATGACCTCGCCTCGTGTTTCAGGAACACCCGAAAGGAATACGAGAGGATGATGCTCAAGGTGAAAGAGGAACACTGGAGAAGACATGTTGGCGAGCACCAAGATGACCCCTGGGGGTCCATCTACAGGATATGCCGAGGCCGCAAGACGTGTACCGATATGGGTTGCCTTCGCTGGAACAATCAGCCTGTCGTAACATGGCACGACTGTGCGAGCGTCATGCTCCGCAGCTTTTTCCCTGCATACTCCCGGCCGTCCCTCGAAATCTTCGAGGGTGAGACATGCATCGCCAGAGTTCGTAGCAGACGCTCACCTGGTTTAGATGGCATAACCGGGGGTATGGTCAAAGCGTCTTGGCGCGCCATCCCGGAGCTCATGACAGCGATGTATTCCCGATGTCTGGCAGATGGGTGTTTCCCCACTGAGTGGAAGCGCCCGCGTGTGGTGCCTCTTCTCAAAGGCCTCGACAATGACAGGAGTGATCCAGCGTCTTATCGGGGCGTCTACCTGTTGCCTGTTTTTGGTAAAGTGCTGGAAGGGATCATGATGAACCGTGTGAAGGAGGTGCTCACGGACGAGAGCCGGTGGCAATTCGGCTTTCGCCCCGGACGCTGCATCGAGGATGCCTGGAGGCACGTCGTAAGTTTTATTGAGGCCAGTTCGGACAAATACGTACTTGGAGTCTTTATTGACTTCAAAGGCGCATTCGATAATGTCGAATGTGATGCAGCGTTACACCGACTATCGGATCTAGGATGCAGGGAAGTTGAGATCTGGCACAGCTTCTTTTCGGACCGAAAAGCGAGCATCGTCAGTAGCTTTGGCGAAGTCAGTGTTGATGTTACACGTGGCTGCCCGCAGGGGTCCATTAGTGGTCCATTCATTTGGAACATCCTAATCTATGTACTCCTGCGTCGCCTGGAAGCGCACTGCACTTTTAGTGCATACGCGGACGATCTTCTGCTGCTAATCGAAGGAGATTCCAGATCTCAACTAAAGCTCAAAGGCGCCCAACTAATGGAATTAGTTGGAGGAAGGTGCATTGAGGTAGGCGTCTCAGTCCCACCAACGAAGGCTGTGACGATAATCCTCAAGGGAAATCTGTCGGCTGGTAGACACCCTGCCGTAAGATTTGACCCAATACCGTTACCTGGGCATCACGGTCGGCGAGCGGTTGAGTTTTCTCCCGCATATTGCGTCTCTACGCGATCGGCTGACCGGAGTTGTCGGAGCCCTGACCCGTGTGCTACGCGTTGAGTCCGCAAGCCCGGCGAAGGATTTATGCCGGACTCATGGTGCCTTGTACACTATTTGGTGCCTCGGTGTGGTACACGATGAGACTAGACGGCGCCAGGAGGTCGCTCAAGTCCTGCCATAGGCTCATTTTACTTTGTTGTTTCTCCACTGCTGGATCTTGTTGCAACGCGTGCAGCGATGCAGTTTAAATTGAAGCGGAACTACCCCATGATAGTAGGCGATTGGCTTGGAAGAAATGTTCTCTACGGACATGTCGAAGGCCTGACCAAAGTCCTTAAATTTGGGAGACAAATCCTTGTGATGAGTCTTAGGGCACACCAAAGCCTTAATTGGTAGACAAATCTTTGTGAGGCGTCGCAGGGAGCACCAGAGCCTTAATTTGGTAGACAAATCTTTGTGAGGCGTCGCAAAACTTACCAGAGCCCTAATCTGGAAGATGTGTTCTCTATAGACATGTCGAAGGTCTGACCAAAGTCCTTAAAGTTGGGAGACAAATCTTTGTGATGAGTCTTAGGGCCCACCAAAGCCTTAATTTGGTAGACAAATCTTTGTGAGGCGTCGCAGGGCTCACCAGATCCTCAATCTGGAAGATGTGTTCTCTATGGACGCATCGAAGGTCTGACCGAAGTCCTTAAATTTGGGATACAAATCCTTGTGATGACTCAAAGGGCAATGCAAAGTCTTAATTTGGTAGACAAATCTTTGTGAGGCGTCGCAGGGCTCACCAGAGCCTCAATCTGGAAGATGCGTTCTCTATGGACGCATCGAAGGTCTGACCAAAATCCTTAAATGTGGGAGACAAATCCTAGTGATGAGTCGAAGGGCAGACCAAAGAGTTAATTTAGTAGGCTTTCTCTTTATGAGATATCCGCAGGTGCTCACCCAGTTTCTGGTTGTCGGAAACCGAAATGGGTAGCATTTTCGGCTGCGAACAGCCGATGAAAGCTGTTAATTTGAACCACGGGATGGGCTGGTGGCCAAAGCCAGCCCAATTGAGGCTGGCCCCCTTTAGTGGGAATATCGTGGTGGCTGTGGTTTTAGAAATAGTTGTTTCCCAACATAAAGTTGGGTGACAGCCGGATGCTGTACCCGTAGTCAGTAGAGGTTATGATAGGCCTCGCCTCTTACCGAGGCGAATTAACATGCCCGACAGCATAAAATTCAATTTGGTACTTAAAAGAGTTTCTTTTAAGGGTGTTGGTGGACGCATTGTATTCACCCGCTGTGTCACATATGTGGCACAAATGTGTACCGTGGTTGTAAACCCCTCCCGGGGTACACGCCACGTTAAACAAATCTAGGATTACTGTCCCTATCTACTTATTGTTGACACACACTATAGACCACCATGAGACCGATAGTAAACAAGTACCGTGAGGGAAAGTTGAAAAGAACTCTGAATAGAGAGTTAAATAGTACGTGAAACTGCTTTGAGGTTAAGCCCGATGAACCTGAATGTCCGTAATGGAAAATTCATCATTAGAATTATAATATTTAAACAATATTATAATGATAGTGTGCATTTTTTCCATATAAGGACATTGTAATCTATTAGCATACAAATTTATCATAAAATTATGTCATTTTGTTAATTTCAATTAGAATGCTTGCGTTTTAACATGAAATAATTGTTGCAACTTTGATAATGTGCTGATAGATTTATAAGATTGCAGAGCGTTAATTTTTCGGAATTATTTAATGGCATGATTATCATTGATTTTTGTGTTTATTATATGGACTTGTATGATTAACAATTCGAAAGATTCAGGATACCTTCGAGACCCGTCTTGAAACACGGACCAAGGAGTCTAACATATGTGCAAGTTATTGGGATATAAACCTAATAGCGTAATTAACTTGACTATTAATGGGACTAGTTTTTAACTATTTATAGCTGATTAACACAATCCCGGGGCGTTCTATATAGTTATGTATAATGATATTTATATTATTTATGCATCTAACTAGAACGTACCTTGAGCATATATGCTGTGACCCGAAAGATGGTGAACTATACTTGATCAGGTTGAAGTCAGGGGAAACCCTGATGGTAGACCGAAACAGTTCTGACGTGCAAATCGATTGTCAGAATTGAGTATAAGGGCGAAAGACCAATTAAACCATCTAATAGCTGGTTCCTTCCGAAGTTCCCCTCAGGATAGCTAGTGCATTTAAATATTATATAAAACAATCTTATCTGGTAAAGCGAATGATTAGAGGCCTTAGGGTCGAAACGATCTTAACCTATTCTCAAACTTTAAATGGGTAAGAACCTTAACTTTCTTGATATGAAGTTTAAGGTTGTGATATAATGTGCCTAGTGGGCCACTTTTGGTAAGCAGAACTGGCGCTGTGGGATGAACCAAACGTAATGTTACGGTGCCCAAATTAACAACTCATACAGAAACCATGAAAGGCGTTGGTTGCTTAAAACAGCAGGACGGTGATCATGCAAGTCGAAATCCGCTAAGGAGTGTGTAACAATTCACCTGCCGAAGCAACTAGCCCTTAAAATGGATGGCGCTTAAGTTGTATACCTATACATTACCGCTAAAGTAGATGATTTATGTTACTTGAAAAATAAATTTTGGAACTTTAGTGAGTAGGAAGGTACAATGGTGTGCATAGAAGTGTTTGGCGTAAGCCTGCATGGAGCCGCTATTGGTACAGATCTTGGTGGTAATAGCAAATGATCGAATGAGACGTTGGAGGACTGAAGTGGAGAAGTGTTTCGTGTGAACAGTGGTTGATCACGTACCTAAATACCGATTTTTATACACTTGAATAATTTTGAGCGAAAGGGAATACGGTTCCAATTCTGTAACCTGTTGAGCATCCGTTTGCTGTTAAATATGGGTCTCTCGTGCTCATCTTGGCAACAGGAACGACCATAAAGAAGCCGTCGAGAGATATCGGAAGAGTTTTCTTTTTCTGTTTTATAGCCGTACTACCATGGAAGTCTTTCGCAGAGAGATATGGTAGATGGTCTAGAAGAGCATGACATATACTGTTGTGTCGATATTTTTTCCTCGGACCTTGAAAATTTATGGTGGGGATACGCAAACTGCTTAATAGGCCGTACCAATATCCACAGATGGTCTCCAAGGTGAAGAGTCTCTAGTCGATAAAATAATGTAGGTAAGGGAAGTCGTCAAATTAGATCCGTAACTTCGGGATAAGGATTGGCTCTGAAGATTGAGATAGTCGGGCTTGATTGGGAAAAAATAACATGGTTTATGTGCTCGTTCTGGGTAAATAGAGTTTCTATCATTTATGGTAGTTTCTTGTTCCCCGGATAGTTAGTTACGTAGCCAATTGTGAAACTTTCTTGCTTAAATTTTTAAGAATACTAGTCGGGCAACTGATTAGTTCTTTTAAATTATAACGATTATCAATTAACAATCAATTCAGAACTGGCACGGACTTGGGGAATCCGACTTTCTAATTAAAACAAAGCATTGTGATGGCTCTAGCGGGTGTTGACATACTGTGATTTCTGCCCAGTGCTCTGAATGTCAAAGTGAAGAAATTCAAGTAAGTGCGGGTCAACGGCGGTAGTAACTCTTAAGGTAGCCAAATACCTCGTCATACAATTAGAGACGCGCATGAATGGATTAAGGAGGATTCCTTCTCTCCCTATCCTTCATCACAAAGTTTGGCGTATGCGTGAGTGTGACCGGAAACTTCGGCTCGATTTTCCTCACCTCCGTGTATTGCCAATTTAACGCTGATTTGGAGCCGTACCTGCTGTACATCTATGGCCTTGATGCGAATGCAGTATCCCTCCTGTGGTTCAGTAAGCTTCCCGAGCGCTCTCGGGGCTACTTGAACAGGCAGCGGGGTGAACTGCCAGCAAATTGGGTTCAGGGCAGTCGAGTCGGCGTGCTTAATGTCCGTAGCAGTGTATTCACATTCGATAATCGGAGGGCAAGGAGTGACATTGATGTGACTATCGTCAGTGATTCAGCGTTTACGTGGGCTACGTATGACTGGAGTGTATGCAAGTGGGATTTAAGTTACCACAACATCATTACTGTTGTGGTATCACTTGATCGGGCGAGCGCAGTTGAGAGCTTTGCTCCTGTGCCCTCGTGGAAACTCCAGATTGTTGACTGGTGGCGTTTTGGTGATGAGTTGAAGACTGCATCAATGGAGCTTCCCCTGGAGGAGTTTCACCGGATGGCATCGGATGATCAGGTGTCTGCACTCCGCTCACACGTTCATCAAGTGAGCGACACTGTGTTTGGGCGTCAGCAACCGCGGGCCAGACGTCGTGTGGGTTGGTGGACTGCCGCCCTCACTGACGCACGCCGTGCGCTCAGGAGAGCCCGGCGAAGGCTGCAGCATCCGTGCCGCACTCATAGGGTGAGTGCAAACAACCTCGCCTCGTGTTTCAGGAACACCCAAAAGGAATACGAGAGGATGATGCTCAAGGTGAAAGAGGAAGACTGGAGAAGATATGTTGGCGAGCACCAAGATGACCCCTGGGGGTCCATCTACAGGATATGCCGAGGCCGCAAGACGTGTACCGATATCGGTTGCCTTCGCTGAAACAATCAGCCGGTCGTAACATGGCACGACTGTGTGAGCGTCCTGCTCCGCAGCTTTTTCCCTGCTGCGGAAAGGCTAGTGGACGTTCCCGTTTTTCGCGAAGTACCCCCGTCCCTCGAAACCTTCGAGGTTGAGACATGCATCTCCAGAGTTCGTAGCAGACGCTCACCTGGTTTAGATGGCATAACCGGGGGTATGGCCAAAGCGTCTTGGCGCGCCATCCCGGAGCTCATGACAGCGATGTATTCCCGATGTCTGGCAGGGTGTTCCCCACTGAGTGGAAGCGCCCGCGTGTGGTGCCTCTTCTCAAAGGCCTCGACAAGGACAGGAGTGATCAAGCGTCCTATCGGGGCATCTGCCGGTTGCCTGTTTTTTGGTAAAGTGCTGGAAGGGATCATGGTGAACCGTGTGAAGGAGGTGCTCACGGACGAGAGCCGGTGGCAATTTGACTTTCGCCCCGGACGCTGCGTCGACGATGCCTGGAGGCACGTCGTAAATTTTATTGAAGCCAGTTCGGACAAATACGTACTTGGAGTCTTTATTGACTTCAAAGGCGCATTTGATCATGTCGAATGTGATGCAGCGTTACGCCGACTATCGGATGTAGGATGCAGGGAAGTTGAGATCTGGCACAGCTTCTTTTCGGACCGAAAAGCGAGCATCGTCAGTAGCTTTGGCGAAGTCAGTGTTGATGTTACACGTGGCTGCCCGCAGGGGTCCATTAGTGGTCCATTCATTTGGAACATCCTAATCTATGTACTCCTGCGTCGCCTGGAAGCGCACTGCACTTTTAGTGCATACGCGGACGATCTTCTGCTGCTCATCGAAGTAAATTCCAGATCTCAACTAGAGCTCAAAGACGCCCAACTAATGGAACTAGTTGGAGGATGGGGCATTGAGGTAGGCGTCTCAGTCTCGTCAACGAAGACTGTGACGATGCTCCTCAAGGGCAATCTGTCGGCTGGCAGAGACCCTGCCGTAAGATTTGCGGGAGCCAGCTTACGGTATGTGACCCAATACCGTTACCTGGGCATCACGGTCGGCGAGCGGTTGAGTTTTCTCAAGCATATTGCGTCTCTACGCGATCGGCTGACCAGAGTTGTCGGACCCCTGACCCGTGTGCTACACTTTGGTTGGGGATTTAGTTCGCAAGCACGGCGAAGGATTCATGCCGGTCGCTCAAGTCCTGCCATAGGCTCATTCTACTTGGATGTTTGCCTACGTGTAGAACGGTATCTAATGATGCCTTTGAAGTGCTTGCTAGAGCTACACCGCTGGACCTTCTGGCAACGTGTGCAGCGATGCAGTTTAAATTGAAGTGGAACTACCCCATGAGAGTAGGCGATTGGCTCTACGATCAAGATATCTCCACTCTTGATCGGAGTATGAGGAGAGCCCTGCTGGACGAACGTTTATTGCGTGAGTGACAGGTCTGGTGGGATAACTGCGTACACGGCCGTTTGACGCATCGTTTTATCCCGGACGTTAGCTTCGTTTTCAGCCGCCCCGACTTCAAGTTCATGATGCTGGCCAGCTTCCTCATAACTGGCTATGGCTCGTTAAATGCATTTCTGCAGGCGCGTAGTCTGAGCGAGACTGCTGGATGCCTATGTGGCCATCCCATGGAGGACTGGCAACACGTTCTGGTGACTGTCCAGCAGGAGCCATCCGGTGACAGGAATGTGACGGAGACGGTGAGGACCCCGGAGAGCATGCAACTGCTTGAGGACTATGCCTGCACAGTCTTCAGCAGGCGGTGCGTGCTGCTGGACGATGGAGGACCAGGACCTGGTCAACCAGTACCGGACTGATGATAGTCAAAACTGGTAGTAGCATTACTACGAAAGGTTTACCAATACCTTAAATTGGGAGATGATCTCTTTGGAGTGAGTCGCAGGTCTTACCAAAGATCCTTAAGTTTGGGAGACTAATCCTTGTGATGAGTCGTAGGGCAAACCAAAGCCTTAATTTGGTAGACAAATCTTTGTGAGGCGTCGCAGGGCTTACCAGAACCTCAATCTAGAATATGCGTTCTCTATGGACGCATCGAAGGTCTGACCAAAGTCCTTAAATTTGGGAGACAAATGCTTGTGATGAGTCTTAGGGCACACCAAAGCCTTAATTGGTAGACAAATCTTTGTGAGGCGTCGCAGGGAGCACCAGAGCCTTAATTTGGTAGACAAATCTTTGTGAGGCGTCGCAGGGCTCACCAGAGCCTCAATCTGGAAGATGCGTTCTCTATGGACGCATCGAAGGTCTGACCAAAGTCCTTAAATTTGGGAGACAAATCCTAGTGATGAGTCGAAGGGCAGACCAAAGAGTTAATTTAGTAGGCTTTCTCTTCATGAGATAGCCGCAGGTGCTCACCCAGTTCCTGGTTGTCGGAAACCGAAATGGGTAGCAGTTTCGGCTGCGAACAGCCGATCAAAGCTGTTAATTTCAACCACGGGATGGGTTGGTGGCCAAGGCCAGCCCAATTGGGGCTGCCCCTCTTTAGTGGGAGTATCGTGGTGGCTGTGGTTTTAGAAATAGTTGTTTCCCAACATAAAGTTGGGTGACAGCCGGATGCTGTACCCGTAGTCAGCAGAGGTTATGATAGGCCTCGCCTCTTACCGAGGGCGTTGGTGGACGCATTGTACTCACCCGCTGTACTATGTCTCACATATGTGGCATAAATGTGTACCGTGGTTGTAAGCCCCTCCCGGGGTACACGCCACGTCAAAAAAATCTAGGATTATTGTCCCTATCTACTTGAGCTTGCTTCAGACAGTTGCCGCGCGCAATCGTGTTCGCGCATCGCTTTAGCAGATTTTCAGCAACAAGTTTATCGCCTGTAACAAAATACGCGCGCTAAGTGTGCTTAAATCGAGCATTTCGAGATAAGCGATCTTTTTAGTGCGTCGATGACTTTTTACCGCTTATCGCTTCTGATGGGCCAGCCAATCACAAAAAAGAACGGACTAATAAGTGTAGTATACTTTCGTGAGGTTGCATTTAAAGTAGTATATACTTTGCAGTGCTAAATAATTTGCTGCCTATCTTATAGGAGCAAATTATTATTATGATGGAAACGGACGCGAGCAGCATTGCTGCTAGTTCGTCCAGGTCGATACGTTCGGGTGTACGCAAGAGACACGGTCGTGGATCGGGTGTCGCGTCGCGAGCGAATGGTCGGGCCGCTTGGGTCGACGCTGCCATGTTGCCGCCGCCTACGGATTCTCCGCCTGGGAAAGTCCGCAAGAGAGCTGATAGCTCTGACAGCGATGTTTCGCTGCCCGCAATTCTGCTGGAATCAGTACTGTCGCTGCCCCCCCTGCCCCCGCTGCTGCCCTTACTGCTGTCCTCGCTGCTGTTACAGCTGCTGCTGCTCCTGCCCCTGCCCCTGCCCCTGCTGCTGCACCTGCTGCTGCCCCTGCTGCTTTTTGCTGAGGATGTGTTGCCGTCTGACGCCGCTGCCGCTGCTGCTGCTGTTGCCCTCTCTGGTGTCCCGAGATCAGCTGGAGCTGACTCGGTGAGCTCGAGCTTGATGGTCCAACGTATGTTGGCCATTGAGAAAAAGCTCAGGAGAGCCGTCGTCGCTGACGGTGTGCCCGGCATCGTGGCACACAGCGTGCTGGATTTGTCGGCCAAGTACCAGGAGTTGGTGCTTGATATGTTTGGCAGGATGAAGGAGCTGGAGACTCTGCTGAGGACTCACCCGCAGCCCGTTGCTACAGACACCACTTTTGCCGTCCCCGCTGTCGCTCCGACTGCTGTACCCCAGACCCGCAAGGTTTCGGAGACATGTTCAGCAATCGTGACGAGGAGATTCCTCAGCAGGTCGCTGAATATGTTCGCAGGGAAGTTACGCCCGCCCTTGGTGTAAGAGTGCACCAGGCGCATTAGCTGAAGCGCGATGGTGCGATTATTCGCAGTGCCAAGTTCAGAGAACTTGGACTTGATGTTAAGCAGAACGCTGCGCTGAGGCCTAAAGTCCAAGTATTGGATGTGGACAGCAGCATCGAAGCACAGCAGTTCATGGATGGACTATATAAAAACCACTTCATGGAACGCATGACAAGTGCCGTCTTCGAGAAGTCGGTGAGGACAGGAACAGTAACGACTATAAAGAAGCCGTCGAAAGATATCGGAAGAGTTTTCTTTTTCTGTTTTATAGCCGTACTACCATGGAAGTCTTTCGCAGAGAGATATGGTAGATGGCCTAGAAGAGCATGACATATACTATTGTGTCAATATTTTCTCCTCGGACCTTGAAAATTTATGGTGGGGATATGCAAACTGCTCAACAGGCCGTACCAATATCCACAGCTGGTCTTCAAGGTGAAGAGTCTCTAGTCGATAAAATAATGTAGGTAAGGGAAGTCGTCAAATTAGATCCGTAACTTCGGGATAAGGATTGGCTCTGAAGATTGAGATAGTCGGGCTTGATTGGGAAAAAATAACATGTTTTATGTGCTCGTTCTGGGTAAATAGAGTTTCTATCATTTATGGTAGTTTCTTGTTCCCCGGATAGTTAGTTACGTAGCCAATTGTGAAACTTTCTTGCTAAAATTTTTAAGAATACTAGTCGGGCAACCGATTAGTTCTTTGAAATTATAACGATTATCAATTAACAATCAATTCAGAACTGGCACGGACTTGGGGAATCCGACTTTCTAATTAAAACAAAGCATTGTGATGGCTCTAGCGGGTGTTGACATACTGTGATTTCTGCCCAGTGCTCTGAATGTCAAAGTGAAGAAATTCAAGTAAGTGCGGGTCAACGGCGGTAGTAACTCTTAAGGTAGCCAAATGCCTCGTCATACAATTAGAGACGCGCATGAATGGATTAAGGAGATTCCTTCTCTCCCTATCCTTCATCACAGAGTTTGGCGTATGCGTGAGTGTGACCGGAAACTTCGGCTCGATTTTCCTCACCTCCGTGTATTGCCAATTTAACGCTGATTTGGAGCCGTACCTGCTGTACATGGATGCGGTGCTGCTGCTAGCCAGCCGCACGCCTGTCATCTATGGCCTTGATGCGAATGCAGTATCCCCCCTGTGGTTCAGTAAGCTTCCCGAGCGCTCTCGGGGCTACTTGAACAGGCAGCGGGGTGAACTGCTAGCAAATTGGGTTCAGGGCACTAGAGCCGGCGTGCTTAATGTACGCAGCAGTGTATTCACATTTGATAATCGGAGGGCAAGGAGTGACATCGATGTGACTATCGTCAGTGATTCAGCGTCTACGTGGGCTACGTATGACTGGAGTGTAAGCAAGTGGGATTTAAGTTACCACAACATCATTACTGTTGTGGTATCACTTGATCCGGCGAGCGCAGTTGAGAGCTTTGCTCCTGTGCCCTCGTGGAAACTCCAGAGTGCTGACTGGTGGCGTTTTGGTGATGAGTTGAAGACTGCATCAATGGAGCTTCCCCTGGAGGAGTTTCACCGGATGGCATCGGATGATCAGGTGTCTGCACTCCGCTCACTCGTTCATCAAGTGAGCGACACTGTGTTTGGGCATCAGCAACCGCGGGCCAGACGTCGTGTGGGTTGGTGGACTGCCGCCCTCACTGACGCACGCCGTACGCTCAGGAGAGCCCGGCGAATAGTGTGAGTGCAAACAACCTCGCCTCGTGTTTCAGGAACACCCAAAAGGAATACGAGAGGATGATGCTCAAGGTGAAAGAGGAAGACTGGAGAAGATATGTTGGCGAGCACCAAGATGACCCCTGAGGGTCCATCTACAGGATATGCCGGGGCCGCAAGACGTGTACCGATATCGGTTGCCTTCGCTGGAACAATCAGCCGGTCGTAACCTGGCACGACTGTGCGAGAGTCCTGCTCCGCAGCTTTTTCCTTGCTGCGGAAAGGCTAGTGGACGTTCCCGTTTTTCGCGAAGTACCCCCGTCCCTCGAAACCTTCGAGGTTGAGACATGCATCGCCAGAGTTCGTAGCAGACGCTCACCTGGTTTAAATGGCATAATCGGGGGTATGGTCAAAGCGTCTTGGCGCGCCATCCCGGAGCTCATGACAGCGATGTATTCCCGATGTCTGGCAGATGGGTGTTTCCCCACTGAGTGGAAGCGCCCGCGTGTGGTGCCTCTTCTCAAAGGCCTCGACAAGGACAGGAGTGATCCAGCGTCCTATCGGGGCATCTGCCAGTTGCCTGTTTTTGGTAAAGTGCTGGAAGGGATCATGGCGAACCGTGTGAAGGAGGTGCTCACGGACGAGAACCGGTGGCAATTTGGCTTTCGCCACGGACGCTGCGTCGACGATGCCTGGAGGCACGTCGTAAATTTTATTGAGGCCAGTTCGGACAAATACGTACTTGGAGTCTTTATTGACTTCAAAGGCGCATTTGATCATGTCGAATGTGATGCAGCGTTACGCCGACTATCGAATGTAGGATGCAGGGAAGTTGAGATCTGGCACAGCTTCTTTTCGGACCGAAAAGCGAGCATCGTCAGTAGCTTTGGCGAAGTCAGTGTTGATGTTACACGTGGCTGCCCGCAGGGGTCCATTAGTAGTCCATTCATTTGGAACATCCTAATGGATGTACTCCTGCGTCGCCTGGAAGCGCACTGCACTTTTAGTGCATACGCGGACGATCTTCTGCTGCTCATCGAAGGAAATTCCAGATCTCAACTAGAGCTCAAAGGCGCCCAACTAATGGAATTAGTTGGAGGATGACGCATTGAGGTAGGCGTCTCAGTCTCGTAAACGAACACTGTGACGATACTCCTCAAGGGAAATCTGTCGGCTGGCAGACACCCTGCCGTAAGATTTGCGGGAGCAAGCTTACGGTATATGACCCAATACCGATACCTGGGCATCACGGTCGGCGAGCGGTTGAGTTTTCTCCCGCATATTGTGTCTCTACGCGATCTGCTGACCGGAGTTGTCGGACCCCTGACCCGTGTGCTACGCTTTGGTTGGGGACTCAGTCCGCAAGCACGGCGAAGGATTTATGCCGGTTTCATGGTGCCTTGTGCACTATTTGGTGCCTCGGTGTGGTACACGACGGCGATGAGACTAGACGGCGCCAGGAGGTCGCTCAAGTCCTGCCATAGGCTCATTCTACTTGGATGTTTGCCTACGTGTAGAACGGTATCTAATGATGCCCTTGAAGTGCTTGCTGGAGCTCCACCGCTGGACCTTGTGGCAACGCGTGCAGCGATGCAGTTTAAATTGAAGTGGAACTACCCCAAGATAGTAGACGATTGGCTCTATGATCAAGATGTCTCCACTCTTGACCGGAGTATGAGGAGAGCCTTGCTGGACGAAAGTTTATTGCGTGAGTGGCAGGTCCGGTGGGATAACTCCGTACACGGCCGTGTGACGCATCGTTTTATCCCGGACGTTAGCTTCGTTTTCAGCCGCCTCTACTTCAAGTTCACGATGCTGGCCAGCTTCCTCATAACTGGCTATGGCTCGTTAAATGCATTTCTGCAGGCGCGTAGTCTGAGCGAGACTGCTGGATGCCTATGTGGCCATCCCATGGAGGACTGGCAACACGTCCTGTGTGACTGTCCCCTCTATGCGGATGTGCGGGACCTGGAAGGGCTTAGGATCCAGCAGGAGCCATCCGGTGACTGGAATGTGACGGAGACGGTGAGGACCCCGGAGAGCATGCAACTGCTTGAGGACTATGCCCGCACAGTCTTCAGCAGGCGGTGCGTGCTGCTGGACGATGGAGGACCAGGACCTGGTCAACCAGTACCGGACTGATGATAGTCAAAACTGGTAGTAGCATTACTACGAAAGGTTTATCAATACCTTAAATTGGGAGATGATCTCTTTGTAGTGAGTCACAGGTCTTACCAAAGATCCTTAAGTATGGGAGACTAATCCTTGTGATGAGTCGTAGGGCACACCAAAGCCTTAATTTGGTAGACAAATCTTCGTGATGAGTCAAAGGGCTTACCAAAGCCTTATTTTGGTAGACAAATCTTTGTGAGGCGTCGCAGGGCGCACCAGAGCCTCAATCTGGAAGATGTGTTCTTTATGAGACATATCGAAGGTCTGACCAAAGTCCTTAAATGTGGGAGACAAATCCTAGTAGATGAGTCGAAGGGCAAACCAAAGCCTTTATTTGGTAGACAACCCCCACCAAAGTCCTTAAATTTGGGAGACAAATCCTCGTGATGAGTCGAAGGGCACACCAAAGCCTTAATTTGGTAGACAAATCTTTGTGAGGCGTCGCAGGGCTCACCAGAGCCTCAATCTGGAAGATGTGTTCCTCTATGGACATGTCGAAGGTCTGACCAAAGTCCTTAAATTTGGGAGGCAAATCTTTGTGATGAGTCGAAGGGCAGACCAAAGCCTTAATTTGGTAGGCTTTCTCTTTATGAGATAGCCGCAGGTGCTCACCCAGTTCCTGGTTGTCGGAAACCGAAATGGGTAGCAGTATCGGCTGCGAACAGCCGATCAAAGCTGTTAATTTCAACCACGGGATGGGTTGGTGGCCAAGGCCAGGCCAATTGGGGCTGGCCCTCTTAAGTGGGAGTATCGTGGTGGCTGTGGTTTTAGAAATAGTTGTTTCCCAACATAAAGTTGGGTGACAGCCGGATGCTGTACCCGTAGTCAGTAGAGGTTATGATAGGCCTCGCCTCTTACCAAGGGGAATTAACATGCCCGACAGCATAAAATTCAATTTGGTACTTAAAAGAGTTTCTTTTAAGGGCGTTGGTGGACGCATTGTATTCACCCGCTGTACTATGTGTCACATATGTGGCACAAATGTGTACCGTGGTTGTAAACCCCTCCAGGGGTACACGCCACGTTAAACAAATCTAGGATTTACTGTCCCTATCTACTTCAGTTTGCTTCAGACAGTTGCCGCGAGCAGTCGTGTTCGCGCATCGCTTTAGCAGATTTTCAGCAACAAGTTTATTGCCTGTAACAAAATACGCGCGCTAAGTGTGCTTAAATCGAGCATTTCGAGATAAGCGATCTTTTTAGTGCGCGTGTGCTGGTGCGTCGGCGACTTTTTACCGACTATCGCTTCTGATTGTCCAGCCAATCAGAAAAAAGAACGGACTAATAAGTGTAGCATACTTTGGTGAAGTTGCATTTAAAGTAGTATATACTTTGCAGTGCTAAATAATTTGCTGCCTATCTTATAGGAGCAAATTATTATTATGATGGAAACGGACGCGAGCAGCATTGCTGCTAGTTCGTCCAGGTCGATACGTTCGGGTGTACGCAAGAGACACGGTCGTGGATCGGGTGTCGCGTCGCGAGCGAATGTTCGGGCCGCTACGGTCGACGCTGCCATGTTGGCGCCGCCTACGGATTCTCCACCTAGGAAAGTCCGCACGAGAGCTGATAGCTCTGACAGCGATGTTTCGCTGGCCGCGATTGCTGCTGGAATCAGAACTGTCGCTGCCCCCGCTGCTGTCCTTACTGCTGTCCTCGCTGCTGTTACAGCTGCTGCTGCTCCTTCTGCTGCCCGTGCTACAGCCCCTGCTGCCGCCCCTGTTGCTGCTCCTGCTGCCGCCTCTGCTGCTGATCCTCTTGCTGAGGATGGGTTGCCGTCGACGTCTGCCGCCACTGCCGTTGCCGCTGCCTCTGCCGCTGCTGCTGCCCGCTCTGGTGTCCCGGGATCAGCTGCAGCTGACTCGGTGAGCTTGAGCTTGATGGTCCAACGTATGTTGGCCATTGAGAAAAATCTCAGGAGAGCCGTCGTCGCTGACGGTGTGCCCGGCAACGTGGCACACAGCGTACTGGATTTGTCGGCCAAGTACCAGGAGTTGGTGCTTGATATGTTTGGTAGGATGAAGGAGTTGGAGACCCTGCTGGGACTCGCCCGCGCCCGTGTGCCGCCACTGTTGTCACTTTTGCCGTCCCCGCTGTTGCTCCGACTGCTGTACCCCAGACCTGCAAGGTTGCGGAGACGTTGTCAGCAATCGTGACGAGCAACAACCCTGAGGAGACACCTCAGCAGGTCGCTGAACGTGTTCGCAGGTAAGTTGCGCCCGCCCTTGGTGCACGAGTGCACGAGGTGCGTGAGCTGAAGCGCGGTGGTGCGATTATCTGCACGCCGTCGTTCAGTGAGTTGAAAAAAGTGTTGGCTAGTGCTAAGTTCAGGGAACTTGGACTTGATGTTAAGCAGAGCGCTGCGCTGAGGCCTAAAGTCCAAGTATTGGATGTGGACAGCAGCATCACCGCACAGCAGTTCATGGATGGACTATATAAAAACCACTTCATGGAACACATGACAAGTGCCGTCTTCGAGAAGTCGGTGAGGATAGCGTCGAAGCCGTGGACGAGCGCCGTTGGACCCACGGTCACGCTACAGCTGGAGATGGACCAAAAGGTCCTGGATATCTTGGAAGAGTCGGAGAAGATATATGTGGCTTGGTTCTGTTTCCGCTGGCGCATGCTGGTGTCGACCTACGCTTGCCACAGGTGTGTCAGTTTTGACCACAGGGTTAAGGACTGTCGGATGAAGGAGCAGGTCTGCCGTCAATGCGGACAAAGCGGCCATAGTGCCTGCAGGTGCAGTAATCCTGTGCGCTGCAGGAACTGCAGCTTTAAGGGGCTGCCGTGTGAGCATCGTATGCTCTCGTCGGTCTGCCCGATTTACGGTGCAGTGCTTGCCAGGGTGGCGGCTAGACAATAACAATGATTAGTCTCATCCAGGCAAACTGTGGTCGCTGTCGAGCTACGGTCATCGAGCTCGAAGTCAGAATGAGGAATTCTGGCGACAAGTTCGCATTGATCCAGGAGCCTTATGTGGACCGTGGAGGAAGGATCACTGGATTACCGGCAGGCATGCGAGTCATTTCCGACCGTCGCAATAAAGCTGCGATAGTCGTAGACGACCAGGAGGTCGTCAGCATGCCTGTCTCTTCGCTCATCACAGAGTTTGGCGTATGCGTGAGTGTGACCGGAAACTTCGGCTCGATTTTTCTCACCTCCGTGTATTGCCAATTTAACGCTGATTTGGAGCCGTACCTGCTGTACATGGATGCGGTGCTGCTGCTAGCCAGCCGCACGCCTGTCATCTATGGCCTTGATGCGAATGCAGTATCAGTAAGCTTCCCGAGCGCTCTCGGGGCTACTTGAACAGGCAGTGGGGTGAACTGCCAGCAAATTGGGTTCAGGGAAGTCGAGCCGGCGTGCTTAATGTCCGCAGCAGTGTATTCACATTCGATAATCGGAGGGCAAGGAGTGACATCGATGTGACTATCGTCAGTGATTCAGCGTCTACGTGGGCTATGTATGACTGGACTGTAAGCGAGTGAGATTTAGGTGACCACAACATCATTACTGTTGTGGTATCACTTGATCCGGCGAGCGCAGTTGAGAGCTTTGCTCCTGTGCCCTCGTGGAAACTCCAGAGTGCTGACTGGCGGCGTTTTGGTGATGAGTTGAAGACTGCATCAATGGAGCTTCCCCTGGAGGAGTTTCACCGGATGACATCGGATGATCAGGTGTCTGCACTCCACTCACTCGTTCATCAAGTGAGCGACACTGTATTTGGGCGTCAGCAACCGCGGGCCAGAGGTCGTGTGGGTTGGTGGACTGCCGCCCTCACTGACGCACGCCGTGCGCTCAGGAGAGCCCGGCAAAGGCTGCAGCATGCGCGCCGCACTCATAGTGTGAGTGCAAACGACCTCGCCTCGTGTTTCAGGATCGTTCGAAAGGAATACGAGAGGATGATGCTCAAGGTGAAAGAGGAACACTGGAGAAGATATGTTGGCGAGCACCAAGATGACCCCTGGGGTCCATCTACAGGATATGCCGAGGCCACAAGACATTTACCGATATGGGTTGCCTTCGCTGGAACAATCAGCCGGTCGTAACATGGCACGATTGTGCGAGCGTCATGCTCCGCAGCTTTTTCCCTGCGAAGGCCATACTTCCCGGTCCCCGGTCCCTCGAAATCTTCGAGGTGGAGACATGCATCGCCAGAGTTCGTAGCAGACGCTCACCTGGTTTAGATGGCATAACCGGGGTTATGGTCAAAGCGTCTTGTCGCGCCATCCCGGAGCTCATGACAGCGATGTATTCCCGATGTCTGGCAGATGGGTGTTTCCCCACTGAGTGGAAGCGCCCGCGTGTGGTGCCTCTTCTCAAAGGCCTCGACAATGACAGGAGTGATCCAGCGTCTTATCGGGGCGTCTACCTGTTGCCTGTTTTTGGTAAAGTGCTGGATGGGATCATGGTGAACCGTGTGAAGGAGGTGCTCACGGACGAGAGCCGGTGGCAATTCGGCTTTCGCCCCGGACGCTGCGTCGAGGATGGCTCGTCGTAAATTTTATTGAGGCCAGTTCGGACAAATACGTACTTGGAGTCTTTATTGACTTCAAAGGCGCATTCGATCATGTCGAATGTGATGCAGCGTTACGCCGACTATCGGATCTAGGATGCAGGGAAGTTGAGTTCTGGCGCAGCTTCTTTTCGGACCGAAGAGCGAGCATCGAGCGAGTAGCTTTGGCGAAGTCAGTGTTGATGTTACACGTGGCTGCCCGCAGGGGTCCATTAGTGGTCCATTCATTTGGAACATCCTAATGGATGTACTCCTGTGTCGCCTGGAAGCGCACTGCACTTTTAGTGCATACGCGGACGATCTTCTGCTGCTCATCGAAGAAAATTCCAGATCTCAACTAGAGCTCAAAGGCGCCCAACTAATGGAATTAGTTGGAGGATGAGGTAGGCGTCTCAGTCTCGTAAACGAACACTGTGACGATACTCCTCAAGGGAAATCTGTCGGCTGGCAGACACCCTGCCGTAAGATTTGCGGGAGCAAGCTTACGGTATGTGACCCAATACCGATACCTGGGCATCACGGTCGGCGAGCGGTTGAGTTTTCTCCAGCATATTGCGTCTCTACGCGATCTGCTGACCGGAGTTGTCGGAGCCCTAGCCCGTGTGCTGCGCGTTGACTGGGGATTCAGTCCGCAAGCACGGCGAAGTTTATATGCCGGACTCATGGTGCCTTGTGCACTATTTGGTGCCTCGGTGTGGTATACGACGGCGATAAGATTAGACGGCGCCAGGAGGTCGCTCAAGTCCTGCCATAGGCTCATTCTACTTGGATGTTTGCCTACGTGTAGAACGGTATCTAATGATGCCCTTGAAGTACTTGTTGGAGCTCCACCGCTGGACCTTGTGGCAACGCGTGCAGCGATGCAGTTTAAATTGAAGCGGAACTACCCCATGATAGTAGGCGATTGGCTCTACGATCAAGATGTCTCCACTCTTGATCAGAGTATGAGGAGAGCCTTGCTGGACGAACGTTTATTGCGTGAGTGGCAGGTCCGGTGGGATAACTGCGTACACGGCCGTGTTACGCATCGTTTTATCCCGGATGTTAGCTTCGTTTTCAGCCGCCCCGATTTCAAGTTCACGATGCTGGCCAGCTGCCTCATAACTGGCCATGGCTCGTTGAATGCATTTCTGCAGGCGCGTAGTCTGAGCGAGACTGCTGGATGCCTATGTGGCCATCCCATGGAGGACTGGCAACACGTCCTGTGTGCTTGTCCCCTCTATGCGGATGTGCGGAACCTGGAAGGGCTTAGGATCCAGCAGGAGCCATCCGGTGACTGGAATGTGACGGAGACGGTGAGGACCCCGGAGAGCATGCAACTGCTTGAGGACTATGCCCGCACAGTCTTCAGCATTCGGTGCGTGCTGCTGGACGATGGAGGACCAGGACCTGGTCAACCAGTACCGGACTGATGATAGTCAAAACTGGTAGTAGCATTACTACGAAAGGTTTACCAACACCTTAAATTGGGACATGATCTCTTTGGAGTGACTCGCAGGTCTTACCAAAGTTCCTCAAATTGTCTGACCGAAGTCCTTAAATTTGGGAGACAAATCTTCGTGATGCGTCGAAGGGCAAACCAAAGCTTTAATTTGGTAGGCTTTCTCTTTATGAGATAGCCGCAGGTCCCAGGTGCGCAGGTTGTCGGAAACCGAAATGGGTAGCAGTTTCGGCTGCGAACAGCCGATCAAAGCTGTTAATTTGAACCACGGGATTGGTTGGTGGCCAAGGCCAGCCCAATTGGGGCTGGCCCCCTTTAGTGGGAGAGTCGTGGTAGCTGTGGTTTTAAAAATAGTTGTTTCCCAACATAAAGTTGGGTGACAGCCGGATGCTGTACCCGTAGTCAGCAGAGGTATTCAATTTGGCATTAAATTCAATTTGGTACTTAAAAGAGTTTCTTTTAAGGGCGTTGGTGGACGCATTGTACTCACCCGCTGTACTATGTCTCACATATGTGGCATAAATGTGTACCGTGGTTGTAAGCCCCTCCCGGGGTACACGCCACGTCAAACAAATATAGTATTACTGTCCCTATCTACTCGTTGCTGACACACACTATAGCCATGAGACCGATAGTAAACAAGTACCGTGAAGGAAAGTTGAAAAGAACTCTGAATAGAGAGTTAAATAGTACGTGAAACTGCTTAGAGGTTAAGCCCGATGAACCTGAATACGCGTTATGGAAAATTCATCATAAGAATTGTAATATTCAAAGAATATTATAATCATAGTGTGCATTATATGCACTTGTTTGATAACCAATTCGAAAGATTCAGGATACCTTCGGGACCCGTCTTGAAACACGGACCAAAGACTCTAACATATTAGTTTTTGAAATATTTATAGTTGATTAACACAATCTCGGGGCCTTCTATATAGTTATGTATAATGATATTTATATTATTTATGCATCTAACTAGGACGTACCTTGAGCATATATGCTGTGACCCGAAAGATGGTGAACTATACTTGATCAGGTTGAAGTCAGGGGAAACCCTGATGGTAGACCGAAACAGTTCTGACGTGCAAATTGATTGTCAGAATTGAGTATAGGGGCGAAAGACCAATCGCACCATCTAGTAGCTGGTTCCTTCCGAAGTTTCCCTCAGGATAGCTGGTGCATTTAAATATTATATAATATAATCCTATCTGGTAAAGCGAATGATTAGAGGCCTTAGGGTCGAAACGATCTTAACCTATTCTCAAACTTTAAATGGATAAGAACCTTAACTTTCTTGATATGAAGTTTAAGGCTATGATATAATGCGCCCAGTGGGCCACTTTTGGTAAGCAGAACTGGCGCTGTGGGATGAACCAAACGTAATGTTACGGTGCCCAAATTAAAAACTCATGCAGAAACCATGAAAGGCGTTGGTTGCTTAAAACAGCAGGACGGTGATCATGCAAGTCGAAATCCGCTAAGGAGTGTGTAACAACTCACCTCAACTCGCCGAAGCAACTAGCCCTTAAAATGGATGGCGCTTAAGTTGTATACCTATGCATTACCGCTAAAGTAGATGATTTATGTTACTTGTAATATAAATTTTGGAACTTTAGTGAGTAGGAAGGTACAATGGTGTGCATAGAAGTGTTTGGCGTGAGCCCGCATGGAGCCGCTATTGGTACAGATCTTGGTGGTAGTAGCAAATGATCGAATGAGACCTTGGAGAACCGAAGTGGAGAAGGGTTTCGTGTGAACAGTGGTTGATCACGAAAGGGAAATACGGTTCCAATTCCGTAACCTGTTGAGCATCCGTTTGCTATTAAATATGGGCCTCTCGTGCTCATTTCGGCAACAGGAACGACCATAAAGAAGCCGTCGAGAGATATCGGAAGAGTTTTCTTTTTCTGTTTTATAGCCGTACTACCATGGAAGTCTTTCGCAGAGAGATATGGTAGATGGTCTAGAAGAGCATGACATATACTGTTGTGTCGATATTTTCTCCTCGGACCTTGAAAATTTATGGTGGGGATATGCAAATTTCCTTACCAATATCCACAGCTGGTCTCCAAGGTGAAGAGTCTCTAGTCAATAGAATAATGTAGGGAAGTCGTCAAATTAGATCCGTAACTTCGGGATAAGGATTGGCAACCGATTATGATGGAAACGGTCGCGAACAGCAGTGCTGCTAGTTCGTCCAGGTCAGCGCGTTCTGGTGGACGCAAATTGACGCGGTCGTGGATCGGGTGTCGCGTCGCGAGCGAATTTTCGGGCCGCTACGGTCGACGCTGCCATGTTGCCGCCGCCTACGGATTCTCCGCCTAGGAATGTCCGCACGAGAGGTGATAGCTCTGAATCAGAACTGTCGCTGCCCCCGCTGCTTCGCTGCTGCCCTTACTGCTGCCCTTACTGCTGTCCTCGCACCTGTTACAGCTGCTGCTGCTCCTGCCCTTGCTGCTGCCCCTGCTGCTTCTTGCTGAGGATGTGTTGCCGTCTGACGCTGCTGCCGCTGCCGCTGCTGTTGCCCTGTCTGGTGTCCCGAGATCAGCTGGAGCTGACTCGGTGAACTCGTGCTTGATGGTCAAACGTATGTTGGCAATTGAGAAAAAGCTCAGGAGAGCCGTCGTCGCTCACGGTGTGCCCGGCATCGTGGCACACAGCGTGCTGGATTTGTCGGGCAAGTACCAGGAGTTGGTGGTTGATATGTTTGGTAGGATGAAGGAGTTGGAGACCCTGCTGAGGACTCACCCGCAGCCCGTTGCTACAGACACCACTTTTGCCGTCCCCGCTGTCGCTCCGACTGCTGTACCCCAGACCCGCAAAGCTGCGGAGACGTGTTCAGCAATCGTGACGAGGAGATACCTCAGCAGGTCGCTGAACATGTTCGCAGGGAAGTTACGCCCGCCCTTGGTGTAAGAGTGCACGAGGTGCGTGAGCTGAAGCGCGGTGGTGCGATTATTCGCACGTCGTCGTCCAGTGAGTTGAAAAAAGTGGTGGCTAGTGCCAAGTTCAGGGAACTTGGACTTGATGTTAAGCAGAACGCTGCGCTGAGGCCTAAAGTCCAAGTATTGGATGTGGACAGCAGCATCGAAGCACAGCAGTTCATGGATGGACTATATAAAAACCACTTCATGGAACGCATGACAAGTCTTCGAGAAGTCGGTGAGGATAGCGTCGAAGCCATGGACGAGCGCCGTTGGACCCACGGTCACGCTACAGCTGGAGTTGGACCAAAAGGCCCTGGATATCTTGGAAGAGTCGGAGAAGATATATGTGGATTGGTTCTCCTTCCGTTGGCGCATACTAGTGTCGACCTACGCTTGCCACAGGTGTGTCAGTTTTGACCACAGGGTGAAGGACTGTTGGCTGAAGGAGCAGGTCTGCCATCAATGATAAGTCTCATCCAGGCAAACTTTGGTTGCTGTCGAGCTGCGGTCATCGAGCTCGAAGTCAGAATGAGGAATTCTGGCGACAAGTTCGCATTGATCCAGGAGCCTTATGTGGACCGCGGAGGAAGGATCACCGGATTACCAGCAGGCATGCGAGTCTTTTCCGACCGTCGCAATAAAGCTGCGATAGTCGTAGACGACCAGTAGGTCGTCTGCATGCCTGTCTCTTCGCTCATCACAGAGTTTGGCGTATGCGTGAGTGTGACCGGAAACTTCGGCTCGATTTTCCTCATTGCCAATTTAACGCTGATTTGGAGCCGTACCTGCTGTACATGGATGCATTGCTGCTGCTAGCCAGCCGCACGCCTGTCATCTATGGCCTTGATGCGAATGCAGTATCTGTGGTTTAGTAAACTTCTCGAGCGCTCTCGGGGCTACTTGAACAGGCAGCGGGGTGAGCTGCCAGCAAATTGGGTTCAGGGCGGTCGAGCCGGCGTGCTTAATGTCCGTAGCAGTGTATTCACATTTGATAATCGGAGGGCAAGGAGTGACATCGATGTGACCATAGTCAGTGATTCAGCGTCTACGTGGGCTACGTATGACTGGAGTGTAAGCAAGTGGGATTTAAGTTAAAACAACATCATTACTGTTGTGGTATCACTTGACACGGCGAGCGCAGTTGAGAGCTATGCTCCTGTGCCTTCGTGGAAACTCCAAAGTGCAGACTGGTGACGTTTTGGTGATGAGTTGAAGACTGCATCAATGGAGCTTCCTCTAGAGGAGTTTCACCGGATGACATCGGATGATCAGGTGTCTGCACTCCGCTCACTCGTTCATCAAGTGAGCGACACCATGTTTGGGCGTCAGCAACCGTGGGCCAGACGTCGTCTGGGTTGGTGGACGGACTGCCGCCCTCACGGACGCACACCGTGCGCTCAGGAGAGCCTGGCGAAGGCTGCAGCATCGTTCGAAAGGAATAAGAGAGGATGATGCTCAAGGTGAAAGAGTAAGAGAAGATGTTGGCGAATCCCAAGATGACCCCTGGGGGTCCATCAACAGGATATACCGAGGCCGCAAGACGTGTACCGATATCGGTTGCTTTCGCTGGAACAATCAGCCTGTCGTAACATGGCACGACTGTGTGAGCGTCCTGCTCCGCAGATTTTACCCTGCTGCGGAGAGGCCAGTGGACGTTCCCGTTCCTCGCGAAGTACCCCCGTCCCTCGAAATCTTCGATGAACTCCCGCTGTTTGGCAGATGGGTGTTTCCCCACTGAGTGGAAGCGCCCGCGTGTAGTGCCTCTTCTCAAAGGCCTCGACAAGAACAGGACAGCGTCCTATCGGGATATCTGCCTGTTGCCTGTTTTTGGTAAAGTGCTGGAAGGGATCATGGTGAACCGTGTGAAGGAGGTGCTCACGGACGAGAGCCGGTGGCAATTTGGCTTTCGCCTCGGACGCTGCGTCGACGATGCCTGGAGGCACGTCGTAAGTTTTATTGAGGCCAGTTCGGACAAATACGTACTTGGAGTCTTTATTGACTTCAAAGGCGCATTCGATCATGTCGAATGTGATGCAGCGTTACGCCGACTATCGGATCTAGGATGCAGGGAAGTTAAGATCTGGCACAGCTTCTTTTCGGACCGAAAAGCGAGCATCGTCAGTAGCTTTGGCGAAGTCAGGGTTGATGTTACACGTGGCTGCCCGCAGGGGTCCATTGGTGGTCCATTCATTTGGAACATCCTAATGGATGTACTCCTGCGTCGCCTGGAAGCGCACTGCACTTTTAGTGCATACGCGGACGATCTTCTGCTGCTAATCGAAGGAGATTCCAGATCTCAACTAAAGCTCAAAGGCGCCAAACTAATGGAATTAGTTGGAGGATGGGGCATTGAGGTAGACGTCTCAGTCCCGCCAACGAAGGCTGTGACGATGCTGCTCAAGGGAAATCTGTCTGCTGGCAGACACTCTACCGTAAGATTTGCGGGAGCAAGCTTACGGTATGTGACCCAATACCGTTACCTGGGCATCACGGTCGGCGAGCGGTTGAGTTTTCTTCCGCATATTGCGTCTCTACGCGATCGGCTGACTGGAGTTGTCGGAGCCCTAGCCCGTGTGCTACGCGTTGACTGGGGATTCAGTCCGCAAGCCCGGCGAAGGATTTATGCCGGACTCATGGTGCCTTGTACACTATTTGGTGCCTCGGTGTGGTACACGATGAGACTAGACGGCGCCAGGAGGTCGCTCAAGTCCTGCCATAGGCTCATTCTACTTTGTTGTTTCTCCACTGCTGGACCTTGTTGCAACGCGTGCAGCGATGCAGTTTAAATTGAAGCGAAACTACCCGATGATAGTAGGCGATTGGTTCTACAATCAAGATGTCTCCACTCTTGATCGGAGTATGAGGAGAGCCTTGCTGGACGGACGATTATTGCGTGCTTACCAAAGCTGTAATTTGGTGGACAAATCTTTGTGAGGCGTCGCAGGGCTCACCAGAGCCTCAATCTGGAAGATGCGTTCTCTATGGACGCATCGAAGGTCTGACCAAAATCCTTAAATGTGGGAGACAAATCCTAGTGATGAGTCGAAGGGCAGACCAAAGCCTTAATTTGGTAGGCTTTCCCTTTATAAGATAGCCGCAGGTGCTCACCCAGTTCCTGGTTGTCGGAAACCGAAATGGGTAGCATTTTCGGCTGCGAACAGCCGATCAAAGCTGTTAATTTGAACCACGGGATGGGCTGGTGGCCAAAGCCAGCCCAATTGAGGCTGGCCCCCTTTAGTGGGAATATCGTGGTGGCTGTGGTTTTAGAAATAGTTGTTTCCCAACATAAAGTTGGGTGACAGCCGGATGCTGTACCCGTAGTCAGCAGAGGTTATGATAGGCCTCGCCTCTTACCAAGGGAAATTAACATGCCCGACAGCATAAAATTCAATTTGGTACTTAAAAGAGTTTCTTTTAAGGGTGTTGGTGGACGCATTGTATTCACCCTCTGTACTATGTGTCACATATGTGGCATAAATGTGTACCGTGGTTGTAAGCCCCTCCCGGGGTACACGCCACGTTAAACAAATCTAGGATTACTGTCCCTATCTACTTATTGTTGACACACACTATAGACCACCATGAGACCGATAGTAAACAAGTACCGTGAGGGAAAGTTGAAAATAACTCTGAATAGAGAGTTAAATAGTACGTGAAACTGCTTTGAGGTTAAGACCGATGAACCTGAATGTCCGTTATGGAAAATTCATCATTAGAATTGTAATATTTAAACAATATTATAATGATAATGTGCATTTTTTCCATATAAGGACATTATAATCTATTAGCATACAAATTTATCATAAAATTATGTCATTTTGTTAATTTCAATTAGAATGCTTGCGTTTTAACATGAAATAATAGTTGTAACTTTGATAATGTGCTGATAGATTTATAAGATTGCAGAGCGTTAATTTTTCGGAATTATTTAATGGCATGATTATCATTGATTTTTGTGTTTATTATATGCACTTGTATGATTAACAATTCGAAAGATTCAGGATACCTTCGAGACCCGTCTTGAAACACGGACCAAGGAGTCTAACATATGTGCAAGTTATTGGGATATAAACCTAATAGCGTAATTAACTTGACTATTAATGGGACTTGTTTTTTAACTATTTATAGTTGATTAACACAATCCCGGGGCGTTCTATATAGTTACGTATAATGATATTTATATTATTTATGCATCTAACTAGAACGTACCTTGAGCATATATGCTGTGACCCGAAAGATGGTGAACTATACTTGATCAGGTTGAAGTCAGGGGAAACCCTGATGGTAGACCGAAACAGTTCTGACGTGCAAATCGATTGTCAGAATTGAGTATAAGGGCGAAAGACCAATCGAACCATCTAATAGCTGGTTCCTTCCGAAGTTCCCCTCAGGATAGCTAGTGCATTTAAATATTATATAAGACAATCTTATCTGGTAAAGCGAATGATTAGAGGCCTTAGGGTTGAAACGATCTTAACCTATTCTCAAACTTTAAATGGATAAGAACCTTAACTTTCTTGATATGAAGTTTAAGGTTATGATATAATGTGCCCAGTGGGCCACTTTTGGTAAGCAGAACTGGCGCTGTGGGATGAACCAAACGTAATGTTACGGTGCCCAAATTAAAAACTCATGCAGAAACCATGAAAGGCGTTGGTTGCTTAAAACAGCAGGACGGTGATCATGCAAGTCGAAATCCGCTAAGGAGTGTGTAACAACTCACCTCAACTCGCCGAAGCAACTAGCCCTTAAAATGGATGGCGCTTAAGTTGTATACCTATACATTACCGCTAAAGTAGATGATTTATGTTACTTGTAATATAAATTTTGGAACTTTAGTGAGTAGGAAGGTACAATGGTGTGCATAGAAGTGTTTGGCGTAAGCCTGCATGGAGCCGCTATTGGTACAGATCTTGGTGGTAGTAGCAAATAATCGAATGAGACGTTGGAGGACTGAAGTGGAGAAGGGTTTCGTGTGAACAGTGGTTGATCACGTACCTAAATACCGATTTTTATACACTTGAAAAATTTTGAGCGAAAGGGAATACGGTTCCAATTCCGTAACCTGTTGAGCATCCGTTTGCTATTAAATATGGGTCTCTCGTGCTCATCTTGGCAACAGGAACGACCATAAAAAAGCCGTCGAGAGATATCGGAAGAGTTTTCTTTTTCTGTTTTATAGCCGTACTACCATGGAAGTCTTTCGCAGAGAGATATGGTAGATGGTCTAGAAGAGCATGACATATACTGTTGTGTCGATATTTTCTCCTTGGACCTTGAAAATTTATGGTGGGGATACGCAAACTACTCAACAGGCCGTACCAATATCCACAGCTGGACTCCAAGGTGAAGAGTCTCTAGTCGATAAAATAATGTAGGTAAGGGAAGTCGTCAAATTAGATCCGTAACTTCGGGATAAGGATTGGCTCTGAAGATTGAGATAGTCGGGCTTGATTGGGAAAAAATAACATGGTTTATGTGCTCGTTCTGGGTAAATAGAGTTTCTATCATTTATGGTAGTTTCTTGTTCCCCGGATAGTTAGTTACGCAGCCAATTGTGGAACTTTCTTGCTAAAATTTTTAAGAATATTAGTCGGGCAACCGATTAGTTCTTTTAAATTATAACGATTATCAATTAACAATCAATTCAGAACTGGCACGGACTTGGTGAATCCGACTTTCTAATTAAAACAAAGCATTGTGATGGCTCTAGCGGGTGTTGACATACTGTGATTTCTGCCCAGTGATCTGAATGTCAAAGTGAAGAAATTCAAGTAAGTGCGGGTCAACGGCGGTAGTAACTATGACTCTCTTAAGGTAGCCAAATGCCTCGTCATATAATTAGAGACGCGCATGAATGGATTAAGGAGATTCCTTCTCTCCCTATCCTTCATCACAGAGTTTGGCGTATGCGTGAGTGTGACCGGAAACTTCGGCTCGATTTTCCTCACCTCCGTGTAATGCCAATTTAACGCTGATTTGGAGCCGTACCTGCTGTACATGGATGCGGTGCTGCTGCTAGCTAGCCGCACGCCTGTCATCTATGGCCTTGATGCGAATGCATCCTGTGGTTCAGTAAGCTTCCCGAGCGCTCTCGGGGCTACTTGAACAGGCAGCGGGGTGAACTGCCAGCAAATTGGGTTCAGGGCAGTCGAGCCGGCGTGCTTAATGTCCGTAGCAGTGTATTCACATTCGATAATCGGAGGGCAAGGAGTGACATCGATGTGACTATCGTCAGTGATTCAGCGTCTACGTGGGCTACGTATGACTGGAGTGTAAGCAAGTGGGATTAAAGTGACCACAACATCATTACTGTTGTGGTATTACTTGATGCGGCGAGTGCAGTTGAGAGCTATGTTCCTGTGCCCTCCAGAGTGCTGACTGGTGGCGTTTTGGTGATGAGTTGAAGACTGCATCAATGGAGCTTCCCCTGGAGGAGTTTCACCGGATGGCATCGGATGATTAGGTGTCTGCACTCCGCTCACTCGTTCATCAAGTGAGCGACACTGTGTTTGGGCGTCAGCAACCGCGCAGACGTCGAGTGGGTTGGTGGACTGCCGCCCTCACTGACGCATGCCGTGCGCTTAGGAGAGCCCGGCGAAGGCTGCAGCATGCGTGCCGCACTCATAAGGTGAGTGCAAACAACCTCGCGTCGTGTTTCAGGAACACCCAAAAGGAATACGAGAGGATGCTCAAGGTGAAAGAGGAAGACTGGAGAAGATATGTTGGCGAGCACCAAGATGACTCCTGGGGGTCCATCTACAGGATATGCCGACGCCGCAAGACATGTACCGATATGGGTTGCCTTCGCTGGAACATGGCACGACTGTGCGAGCGTCATGCTCCGCAGCCTTTTCCCTGCATATTCCCGGCTGGCCCTCCAAATCTTCGAGGTTGAGACATGCATCTCCAGAGTTCGTAGCAGACGCTCACCTGGTTTAGATGGCATAACTGGGGGTATGGTCAAAGCGTCTTGGCACGCCATCCCGGAGCTCATGACAGCGATGTATTCCCGATGTCTGGCAGATGGGTGTTTCCCCACTGAGTGGAAGCGCCCGCGTGTGGTGCCTCTTCTCATAGGCCTCGACAAGGACAGGAGTGATCCAGCGTCCTATCGGGGCATCTGCCTGTTGCCTGTTTTTGGTAAAGTGCTGGAAGGGATCATGGCGAACCGTGTGAAGGAGGTGCTCACGGACGAGAGCCGGAGGCAATTTGGCTTTCGCCCCGGACGCTGCGTCGACGATGCCTGGAGGCACGTCGTAAACCTTATTGAGGCCAGTTCGGACAAATACGTACTTGGAGTCGAATGTCGAATGTGATGCAGCGTTACGCCGACTATCGGATGTAGGATGCAGGGAAGTTGAGATCTTGCACAGCTTCTTTTCGGACCGAAAAGCGAGCATCGTCAGTAGCTTTGGCAAAGTCAGTGTTGATGTTACACGTGGCTGCCCGCAGGGGTCCAATAGTGGTCCATTCATTTGGAACATCCTAATGGATGTACTCCTGCGTCGCTTGGAAGCGCACTGCACTTTTAGTGCATACGCGGACGATTTTCTGCTGCTGAGTCTGAGCGAGACTGCTGGATGCCTATGTGGCCATCCCATGGAGGACTGGCAACACGTCCTGTGTGACTGTCCCCTCTATGCGGATGTGCGGGACCTGGAAGGGCTTAGGATCCAGCAGGAGCCATCCGGTGACAGGAATGTGAGGACCCCGGAGAGCATGCAACTGCTTGAGGACTATGCCCGCACAGTCTTCAGCAGGCGGTGCGTGCTGCTGGACGATGGAGGACCAGGACCTGGTCAACCAGTACCGGACTGATGATAGTCAAAACTGGTGGTAGCATTACTACGAAAGGTTTACCAATACCTTAAATTTGGAGATGATCTCTTTGGAGTGAGTCGCAGGTCTTACCAAAGATCCTTAAGTTTGGGAGACTAATCCTTGTGATGAGTCGTAGGGCAAACCAAAGCCTTAATTTGGTAGACAAATCTTTGTGAGGCGTCGCAAAACTTACCAGAGCCCTAATCTGTAAGATGTGTTCTCTATTGACATGTCGAAGGCCTGACCAAAGTCCTTAAATTTGGGAGACAAATCCTTGTGATGACTCAAAGGGCAAAGCAAAGTCTTAATTTGATAGACAAATCTTTGTGAGGCGTCGCAGGGCTCACCAGAGCCTCAATCTGGAAGATGCGTTCTCTATGGACGCATCGAAGGTCTGACCAAAATCCTTAAATGTGGGAGACAAATCCTAGTGATGAGTCGAAGGGCAGACCAAAGCCTTAATTTGGTAGGCTTTCCCTTTATAAGATAGCCGCAGGTGCTCACCCAGTTCCTGGTTGTCGGAAACCGAAATGGGTAGCATTTTCGGCTGCGAACAGCCGATCAAAGCTGTTAATTTGAACCACGGGATGGGCTGGTGGCCAAAGCCAGCCCAATTGAGGCTGGCCCCCTTTAGTGGGAATATCGTGGTGGCTGTGGTTTTAGAAATAGTTGTTTCCCAACATAAAGTTGGGTGACAGCCGGATGCTGTACCCGTAGTCAGCAGAGGTTATGATAGGCCTCGCCTCTTACCGAGGCGAATTAACATGCCCGACAGCATAAAATTCAATTTGGTACTTAAAAGCGTTTCTTTTAAGGGTGTTGGTGGACGCATTGTATTCACCCTCTGTACTATGTGTCACATATGTGGCACAAATGTGTACCGTGGTTGTAAACCCCTCCCGGGGTACACGCCACGTTAAACAAATCTAGGATTACTGTCCCTATCTACTTAAGGTTGACATACACTATAGACCACCATGAGACCGATAGTAGACAAGTACCGTGAGGGAAAGTTGAAAAGAACTCTGAATAGAGAGTTAAATAGTACGTGAAACTGCTTTGAGGTTAAGCCCGATGAACCTGAATGTCCGTTATGGAAAATTCATCATTAGAATTGTAATATTTAAACAATATTATAATGATAGTGTGCATTTTTTCCATATAAGGACATTATAATCTATTAGCATACAAATTTATCATAAAATTATGTCATTTTGTTAATTTCAATTAGAATTCTTGCGTTTTAACATGAAATAATAGTTGTAACTTTGATAATGTGCTGATAGATTTATAAGATTGCAGAGCGTTAATTTTTCGGAATTATTTAATGGCATGATTATCATTGATTTTTGTGTTTATTATATGCACTTGTATGATTAACAATTCGAAAGATTCAGGATACCTTCGAGACCCGTCTTGAAACACGGACCAAGGAGTCTAACATATGTGCAAGTTATTGGGATATAAACCTAATAGCGTAATTAACTTGACTGTTAATGGGACTAGTTTTTTAACTATTTATAGTTGATTAACACAATCCCGGGGCCTTCTATATAGTTATGTATAATGATATTTATATTATTTATGCATCTAACTAGAACGTACCTTGAGCATATATGCTGTGACCCGAAAGATGGTGAACTATACTTGATCAGGTTGAAGTCAGGGGAAACCCTGATGGTAGACCGAAACAGTTCTGACGTGCAAATCGATTGTCAGAATTGAGTATAAGGGCGAAAGACCAATCGAACCATCTAATAGCTGGTTCCTTCCGAAGTTCCCCTCAGGATAGCTAGTGCATTTAAATATTATATAAGACAATCTTATCTGGTAAAGCGAATGATTAGAGGCCTTAGGGTCGAAACGATCTTAACCTATTCTCAAACTTTAAATGGATAAGAACCTTAACTTTCTTGATATGAAGTTTAAGGTTATGATATAATGTGCCCAGTGGGCCACTTTTGGTAAGCAGAACTGGCGCTGTGGGATGAACCAAACGTAATGTTACGGTGCCCAAATTAAAAACTCATGCAGAAACCATGAAAGGCGTTGGTTGCTTAAAACAGCAGGACGGTGATCATGCAAGTCGAAATCCGCTAAGGAGTGTGTAACAACTCACCTCAACTCGCCGAAGCAACTAGCCCTTAAAATGGATGGCGCTTAAGTTGTATACCTATACATTACCGCTAAAGTAGATGATTTATGTTACTTGTAATATAAATTTTGGAACTTTAGTGAGTAGGAAGGTACAATGGTGTGCATAGAAGTGTTTGGCGTAAGCCTGCATGGAGCCGCTATTGGTACAGATCTTGGTGGTAGTAGCAAATAATCGAATGAGACGTTGGAGGACTGAAGTGGAGAAGGGTTTCGTGTGAACAGTGGTTGATCACGTACCTAAATACCGATTTTTATACACTTGAAAAATTTTGAGCGAAAGGGAATACGGTTCCAATTCCGTAACCTGTTGAGCATCCGTTTGCTATTAAATATGGGTCTCTCGTGCTCATCTTGGCAACAGGAACGACCATAAAAAAGCCGTCGAGAGATATCGGAAGAGTTTTCTTTTTCTGTTTTATAACCGTACTACCATGTAAGTCTTTCGCAGAGAGATTTGGTAGATGGTCTAGAAAAGCATGACATATACTGTTGTGTCGATATTTTCTCCTCGGACCTTGAAAATTTATGGTGGGGATACGCAAACTGCTCAACAGGCCGTACCAATATCCACAGCTGGTATCCAAGGTGAAGAGTCTCTAGTCGATAAAATAATGTAGGTAAGGGAAGTCGTCAAATTAGATCCGTAACTTCGGGATAAGGATTGGCTCTGAAGATTGAGATAGTCGGGCTTGATTGGGAAAAAATAACATGGTTTATGTGCTCGTTCTAGGTAAATAGAGTTTCTATCATTTATGGTAGTTTCTTGTTCCCCGGATAGTTAGTTACGTAGCCAATTGTGGAACTTTCTTGCTGAAATTTTTAAGAATACTAGTCGGGCAACCGATTAGTTCTTTTAAATTATAACGATTATCAATTAACAATCAATTCAGAACTGGCACGGACTTGGGGAATCCGACTTTCTAATTGAAACAAAGCATTGTGATGGCTCTAGCGGGTGTTGACATACTGTGATTTCTGCCCAGTGAATGTCAAAGTGAAGAAATTCAAGTAAGTGCGGGTCAACGGCGGTAGTAACTCTTAAGGTAGCCAAATGCCTCGTCATACAATTAGAGACGCGCATGAATGGATTAAGGAGATTCCTTCTCTCCTTATCTTTCATCACAGAGTTTGGCGAATGCGTGAGTGTGACCGGAAACTTTGGCTCGATTTTCCTCACCGTGTATTGCCAATTTAACGCTGATTTGGAGCCGTACCTGCTGTACGTGGATGCGGTGCTGCTGCTAGCCAGCCGTTCGTAACATGGCACGATTGTGCGAGCGTCATGCTCCGCAGCTTTTTCCCTGCATATTCCCGGCTGGCCCTCGAAATCTTCGAGGTTGAGACATGCATCTCCAGAGTTCGTAGCAGACGCTCACCTGGTTTAGATGGCATAACCGGGGGTATGGTCAAAGCGTCTTGGCGCGCCATCCCGGAGCTCATATCAGCGATGTATTCCCGATGTCTGGCAGATGGGTGTTTCCCCACTGAGTGGAAGCGCCCGCTTGTGGTGCCTCTTCTCATAGGCCTCGACAAGGACAGGAGTGTTCCAGCGTCCTATCGGGGCATCTGCCTGTTGCCTGTTTTTGGTAAAGTGCTGGAAGGGATCATGGTGAACCGTGTGAAGGAGGTGCTCACGGACGAGAACCGGTGGCAATTTGGCTTTTGCCCCGGACGCTGCGTCGACGATGCCTGGAGGCACGTCGTAAACGTCGTAAAGTTGAGATCTGGCACAGCTTCTTTTCGGACCGAAAAGCGAGCATCGTCAGTAGCTTTGGCGAAGTCAGTGTTGATGTTACACGTGGCTGCCCGCAGAGGTCCATTAGTGGTCCATTCATTTGGAACATCCTTATGGATGTACTCCTGCGTCGCCTGGAAGCGCACTGCACTTTTAGTGCATACGCGGACGATCTTCTGCTGCTCATCGAAGGAAATTCCAGATCTCAACTAGAGCTCAAAAGCGCCCAACTAATGGAATAAGTTGCAGGATGGGGCATTGAGGTAGGCGTCTCAGTCTCGTCAACGAAGACTGTGACGATGCTCCTCAAGGGAAATCTGTCGGCTGGCAGAGACCCTGCCGTAAGATTTGAGGGAGCCAGCTTACGGTATGTGACCCAGCATGCAACTATTTGGGTTCTCTACAGACATGTCGAAGGTCTGACCAAAGTCCTTAAATTTGGGAGACGAATCCTTGTGATGAGTCTTAGGGCACACCAAAGCCTTAATTTGGTAGACAAATCTTTGTGAGGCGTCGCAAAACTTACCAGAGCCCTAATCTGGAAGATGTGTTCTCTATTGACATGTCGAAGGTCTGACCAAAGTCCTTAAATTTGGGATACAAATCCTAGTGATGACTCAAAGGGCAAAGCAAAGTCTTAATTTGGTAGAGAAATCTTTGTGAGGCGTCGCAGGGCTCACCAGAGCCTCAATCTGGAAGATGCGTTCTCTATGGACGCATCGAAGGTCTGACCAAAATCCTTAAATGTGGGAGACAAATCCTAGTGATGAGTCGAAGGGCAGACCAAAGAGTTAATTTGGTAGGCTTTCTCTTTATGAGATAGCCGCAGGTGCTCACCCAGTTCCTGGTTGTCGGAAACCGAAATGGGTAGCAGTTTCGGCTGCGAACAGCCGATCAAAGCTGTTAATTTCAACCACGGGATGGGCTGGTGGCCAAGGCCAGAACAATTGGGGCTGGCCCCCTTTAGTGGGAGTATCATGGTGGCTGCGGTTTTAGAAATAGTTGTTTTCCAACATAAAGTTGGGTGACAGCCGGATGCTGTACCCGTAGTCAGCAGAGGTTATGATAGGCCTCGCCTCTTACCGAGGGCGTTGGTGGACGCATTGTACTCACCCGCTGTACTATGTCTCACATATGTGGCATAAATGTGTACCGTGGTTGTAAGCCCCTCCCGGGGTACACGCCACGTCAAAAAAATCTAGGATTACTGTCCCTATCTACTCGAGCTTGCTTCAGACAGTTGCCGCGAGCAATCGTGTTCGCGCATCGCTTTAGCAGATTTTCAGCAACAAGTTTATCGCCTGTAACAAAATACGCGCGCTAAGTGTGCTTAAATCGAGCATTTCGAGATAAGCGATCTTTTTAGTGCGCGTGTGTTGGTGCGTCGGTGACTTTTTACCGCCTATTGCTTCTAATTGGCCAGCCAATCAGAAACAAGAACGGAATAATAAGTGTAGCATACTTTCGTGAGGTTGCATTTAAAGTAGTATATACTTTGCGGTGCTAAATAATTTGCTGCCTATCTTATAGGAGCAAATTATTATTATGATGGAAACGGACGCGAGCAGCAGTGCTGCTAGTTCGTCCAGGTCGACACGTTCGGGTGTACGCAAGAGACGGGGTCGTGGATCGGGTGTCGCGTCGCGAGCGAATGGTCGGGCCGCTACGGTCGAGGCTGCCATGTTGCCACCGCCCACGGATTCTCCGCCTAGGAAAGTCCGCACGAGAGCTGATAGCTCTGACAGCGATGTTTCGCTGGCCGCCATTGCTGCTGGAATCAGTACTGTCGCTGCCCCCGCTGCCCCCGCTGCTGCCATTACTGCTGTCCTCGCTGCTGTTACAGCTGCTGCTGCTCCTGCCCCTGCTGCTGCCCTTGCTGCTGCCCCTGCTGCTTCTTGCTGAGGATGTGTTGCCGTCTGACGCCGCTGCCGCTGCCGCTGCTGTTGCCCGTTCTGGTGTCCCGAGATCAGCTGGAGCTGACTCGGTGAGCTCGAGCTTGATGGTCCAACGTATGTTGGCCATTGAGAAAAAGCTCAAGAGAGCCGTCGTCGCTGACGGTGTGCCCGGCATCGTGGCACACAGCGTGCTGGATTTGTCGGCCAAGTACCAGGAGTTGGTGGTTGATATGCTTGGTAGGATGAAGGAGCTGGAGACCCTGCTGAGGACTCACCCGCAGCCCGTTGCTGCCGCCACTGCTGCCACTTTTGCCGTCCCCGCTGTCGCTCCGACTGCTGTACCCCAGACCCACAAGGTTGTGGAGACGTGTTCAGCAATCGTGACGAGGAGATACCTCAGCAGGTCGCTAAACATGTTCGCAGGGAAGTTGCGCCCGCCCTTGGTGTGCACGAGATGCGTGAGCTGAAGCGCGGTGGTGCGATTATTCGCACGCCGTCGTCCAGTGAGTTGAAAAAAGTGGTGGCTAGTGCCAAGTTCAGGGAACTTGGACTTAATGTTAAGCAAAACGCTGCGCTGAGGCCCAAAGTCCAAGTATTGGATGTGGACAGCAGCATCGAAGCACAGCAGTTCATGGATGGACTATATAAAAACCACTTCATGGAAAGCATGACAGTGCCGTCTTCGAGAAGTCGGTGAGGACAGGAATAGGAACGACCATAAAGAAGCCGTCGAGAGATATCGGAAGAGTTTTCTTTTTCTGTTTTATAGCCGTACTACCATGGAAGTCTTTCGCAGAGAGATATGGTAGATGGTCTAGAAGAGCATGACATATACTGTTGTGTCGATATTTTCTCCTCGGACCTTGAAAATTTATGGTGGGGATACGCAAACTTCTCAACAGGCCGTACCAATATCCGCAGCTGGTCTCCAAGGTGAAGAGTCTCTAGTCGATAGAATAATGTAGGTAAGGGAAGTCGTCAAATTAGATCCGTAACTTCGGGATAAGGATTGGCTCTGAAGATAGAGATAGTCGGGCTTGATTGGGAAAAAAAACATGGTTTATGTGCTCGTTCTGGGTAAATAGAGTTTCTATCATTTATGGTAGTTTCTTGTTCCCCGGATAGTTAGTTACGTAGTCAATTGTGGAACTTTCTTGCTAAACTTTTTAAGAATACTAGTCGAGCAACCGATTAGTTCTTTTAAATTATAACGATTATCAATTAACAATCAATTCAGAACTAGCACGGACTTGGGGAATCCGACTTTCTAATTAAAACAAAGCATTGTGATGGCTCTAGCGCGTGTTGACATACTGTGATTTCTGCCCAGTGCTCTGAATGTCAAAGTGAAGAAATTCAAGTAAGTGCGGGTCAACGGCGGTAGTAACTCTTAAGGTAGCCAAATGCCTCGTCATACAATTAGAGACGCGCATGAATGGATTAAGGAGATTCCTTATCTCCCTATCTTTTATCACAGAGTTTGGCGTATGCGTGAGTGTGACCGGAAACTTCGGCTCGATTTTCCTCACCTCCGTGTATTGCCAATTTAACGCTGATTTGGAGCCGTACCTGCTGTACATGGATGCGGTGCTGCTGCTAGCTAGCCGCACGCCTGTCATCTATGGCCTTGATGCGAATGCATCCTGTGGTTCAGTAAGCTTCCCGAGCGCTCTCGGGGCTACTTGAACAGGCAGCGGGGTGAACTGCTAGCAAATTGGGTTCAGGGCAGTCGAGCCGGCGTGCTTAATGTCCGCAGCAGAGTATTGACATTTGATAATCGGAGGGCAAGGAGTGACATCGATTTGACTATCGTCAGTGATTCAGCGTCTACGTGGGCTACGTATGACTGGAGTGTAAGCAAGTGGGATTTAAGTTACCACAACATCATTACTGTTGTGGTATCACTTGATCCGGCGAGCGCAGTTGAGAGCTTTGCTCCTGTGCCCTCGTGGAAACTCCAGAATGCTGACTGGTGGCGTTTTGGTGATGAGTTGAAGACTGCATCAATGGAGCTTCCCCTGGAGGAGTTTCACCGGATGGCATCGGATGATCAGGTGTCTGCACTCCGCTCACACGTTCATCAAGTGAGCGACACTGTGTTTGGGCGTCAGCAACCGCGGGCCAGACGTCGTGTGGGTTGGTGGACTGCCGCCCTCACTAACGCACACCGTGCGCTCAGGAGAGCCCGGCGAAGGCTGCAGCATGCGTGCCGCACTCATGGTGTGAGTGCAAACAACCTCGCCTCGTGTTTCAGGAACACCCAAAAGGAATACGAGAGGATGATGCTCAAGGTGAAAGAGGAAGACTGGAGAAGATATGTTGGCGAGCACCAAGATGACCCCTGAGGGTCCATCTACAGGATATGCCGAGGCCGCAAGACGTGTACCGATATGGGTTGCCTTCAATCAGCCGGTCGTAACCTGGCACGACTGTGCGAGCGTCTTGCTCCGCAGCTTTTTCCTTGCTGCGGAGAGGCTAGTGGACGTTCCCGTTCTTCGCGAAGTACCCCCGTCCCTCGAAATCTTCGAGGTTGAGACATGCATCTCCAGAGTTCGTAGCAGACGCTCACCTGGTTTAGATTCCATAACTGGGGGTATGGTCAAAGCGTCTTGGCGCGCCATCCCGGAGCTCATGACAGCGATGTATTCCCGATATCTGGCAGATGGGTGTTTCCCCACTGAGTGGAAGCGCCCGCGTGTGGTGCCTCTTCTCAAAGGCCTCGACAATGACAGGAGTGATCCAGCGTCTTATCGGGGCGTCTATCTGTTGCCTGTTTTTCGGTAAAGTGCTGGAAGGGATCATGGTGAACCGTGTGAAGGAGGTGCTCACGGACGAGAGCTGTGTCGACGATGCCTGGAGGCACGTCGTAAATTTTATTGAAGCCAGTTCGGACAAATACGTACTTGGAGTCTTTATTGACTTCAAAGGCGCATTTGATCATGTCGAATGTGATGCAGCGTTACGCCGACTATCGGATGTAGGATGCAGGGAAGTTGAGATCTGGTACAGCTTCTTTTCGGACCGAAAAGCGAGCATCGTCAGTAGCTTTGGCGAAGTCAGTGTTGATGTTACACGTGGCTGCCCGCAGGGGTCCATTAGCGGTCCATTCATTTGGAACATCCTAATGGATGTACTCCTGCGTCGCCTGGAAGCGCACTGCACTTTTAGTGCATACGCGGACGATCTTCTGCTGCTCATCGAAGAAAATTCCAGATCTCAACTAGAGCTCAAAGGCGCCCAACTAATGGAATTAGTTGGAGGATGGGACATTGAGGTAGGCGTCTCAGTCTCGTAAACGAACACTGTGACGATACTCCTCAAGGGAAATCTATCGGCTGGCAGACACCCTGCCGTAAGATTTGCGGGAGCCAGCTTACGGTATGTGACCCAATACCGTTACCTGGGCATCACGGTCGGCGAGCGGTTGAGTTTTCTCCCGCATATTGCGTCTCTACGCGATCGGCTGACCGGAGTTGTCGGACCCCTGACCCGTGTGCTACGCTTTGGTTGGGGACTCAGTCCGCAAGCACGGCGAAGGATTTATGCCGGTTTCATGGTGCCTTGTGCACTATTTGGTGCCTCGATGAGACTAGACGGCGCCAGGAGGTCGCTCAAGTCCTGCCATAGGCTCATTCTACTTGGATGTTTGCCTACGTGTAGAACGGTATCTAATGATGCCCTTGAAGTGCTTGCTGGAGCTCCACCGCTGGACCTTGTGGCAACGCGTGCAGCGATGCAGTTTAAATTGAAGTGGAACTACCAAATGATAGTAGGCGATTGGCTCTACGATCAAGATATCTCCACTCTTGATCAGAGTATGAGGAGAGCCTTGCTGGACGAACGTTTATTGCGTGAGTGGCAGGTCCGGTGGGATAACTGCGTACACGGCCGTGTGACGCATCGTTTTATCCCGGACGTTAGCTTCGTTTTCAGCCGCCTCTACTTCAAGTTCACGATGCTGGCCAGCTTCCTCATAACTGGCTATGGCTCGTTAAAATTTCTGCAGGCGCGTAGTCTGAGCGAGACTGCTGAATGCCTATGTGGCCATCCCATGGAGGACTGGCAACACGTCCTGTGTGACTGTCCCCTCTATGCGGATGTGCGGGACCTGGAAGGGCTTAGGATCCAGCAGGAGCCATCCGGTGACAGGAATGTGACGGAGACGGTGAGGACCCCGGAGAGCATGCAACTGCTTGAGGACTATGCCCGCACAGTCTTCAGCATTCGGTGCGTGCTGCTGGACGATGGAGGACCAGGACCTGGTCAACCAGTACCGGACTGATGATAGTCAAAACTGGTAGTAGCATTACTACGAAAGGTTTACCAATACCTTAAATTGGGAGATGATCTCTTTGTAGTGAGTCGCAGGTCTTACCAAAGATCCTTAAGTTTGGGAGACTAATCCTTGTGATGAGTCGTAGGGCACACCAAAGCCTTAATTTGGTAGACAAATCTTCGTGATGAGTCGAAGGGCTTACCAAAGGCTTAATTTGGTAGACAAATCTTTGTGAGGCGTCGCAGGGCTTACTAGAGCCGTAATCTGGAAGAAATGTTCTCTATGGACATGTCGAAGGTCTGACCAAAGTCCTTAAATTTGGGAGACAAATCCTTGTGATGAGTCTTAGGGCACACCAAAGCCTCAATTTGGTAGACAAATCTTTGTGAGGCGTCGCAGGGCTCACCAGAGCCTCAATCTGGAAGATGTGTTCTCTATGGACGCATCAAAGGTCTGACCAAAATCCTTAAATGTGGGAGACAAATCCTAGTGATGAGCCGAAGGGCAGACCAAAGAATTAATTTGGTAGGCTTTCTCTTTATGAGATAGCCGCAGGTGCTCACCCAGTTCCTGGTTGTCGGAAACCGAAATGGGTAGCAGTTTCGGCTGCGAACAGCCGATCAAAGCTGTTAATTTCAACCACGGGATGGGCTGGTGGCCAAGGCCAGAACAATTGGGGCTGGCCCCCTTTAGTGGGAGTATCATGGTGGCTGCGGTTTTAGAAATAGTTGTTTTCCAACATAAAGTTGGGTGACAGCCGGATGCTGTACCCGTAGTCAGCAGAGGTTATGATAGGTCTCGCCTCTTACCAAGGCGAATTAACATGCCCGACAGCATAAAATTCAATTTGGTACTTAAAAGAGTTTCTTTTAAGGGCGTTGGTCGACGCATTGTACTCACCCGCTGTACTATGTCTCACATATGTGGCATAAATGTGTACCGTGGTTGTAAACCCCTCCCGGGGTACACGCCACGTCAAACAAATCTAGGATTACTGTCGCTATCTACTCGAGTTTGCTTCAGACAGTTGCCGCGAGCAGTCGTGTTCGCGCATCGCTTTAGCAGATTTTCAGCAACAAGTTTATCGCCTGTAACAAAATACGCGCGCCAAATGTGCTTAAATCGAGCATTTCGAGATAAGCGATCTTTTTAGTGCACGTGTGTTGGTGCGTCGGTGACTTTTTACCGCTTATCGCTTCTGATGGGCCAGCCAATCACAAACAAGAACGAACTAATAAGTGTAGCATACTTTCGTGAGGTTGCATTTAAAGTGGTATATACTTTGCGGTGCTAAATAATTTGCTGCCTATCTTATAGGAGCAAATTATTATTATGATGGAAACGGACGCGAGCAGCAGTGCTGCTAGTTCGTCCAGGTCGACACGTTCGGGTGTACGCAAGAGACGGGGTCGTGGATCGGGTGTCGCGTCGCGAGCGAATGGTCGGGCCGCTACGGTCGAGGCTGCCATGTTGCCGCCTACGCCTACGGATTCTCCGCCTAGGAAAGTCCGCACGAGAGCTGATAGCTCTGACAGCGATGTTTCGCTGGCCGCGATTGCTGCTGGAATCAGTACTGTCGCTGCCCCCGCTGCTGCCCTTACTGCTGTCCTCGCTGCTGTTACAGCTGCTGCTGCTCCTGCCCCTGCTGCTTCTTACTGAGGATGTGTTGCCGTCTGACGCCGCTGCCGCTGCCACTGCTGCTGCTGTTGCCCGCTCTGGTGTCCCGAGATCAGCTGGAGCTGACTCGGTGAGCTCAAGCTTGATGGTCCAACGTATGTTGGCCATTGAGAAAAAGCTCAGGAGAGCCGTCGTCGCTGATGGTGTGCCCGGCATCGTGGCACACAGCGTGCTGGATTTGTCGGCCAAGTACCAGGAGTTGGTGGTTGATATGTTTGGTAGGATGAAGGAGCTGGAGACCCTGCTGAGGACTCACCCGCAGCCCGTTGCTGCCGCCACTGCTGCCACTTTTGCCGTCCCCGCTGTCGCTCCGACTGCTGTACCCCAGACCCACAAGGTTGTGGAGACGTGTTCAGCAATCGTGACGAACAACAACCCTGAGGAGACACCTCAGCAGGTCACTGAACGTGTTCGCAGGGAAGTTGCGCCCGCCCTTGGTGTACGAGAGCGCGAGTTGCGATTATCCGCACGCCATCGTCCAGTGAGTTGAAAAAAGTGGTGGCTAGTGCCAAGTTCAGGGAACTTGGACTTGATGTTAAGCAAAACGCTGCGTTGAGGCCCAAAGTCCAAGTATTGGATGTGGACAGCAGCATCGAAGCAAAGCAGTTCATGGATGGACTATATAAAAACCACTTCATGGAACACATGACAAGTGCCATATTAGAGAAGTCGGTGAGGACAGGAACAAGAACGACCATAAAGAAGCCGTCGAGAGATATCGGAAGAGTTTTCTTTTTCTGTTTTATAGCCGTACTACCATGGAAGTCTTTCGCAGAGAGATATGGTAGATGGTCTAGAAGAGCATGACATATACTGTTGTGTCGATATTTTCTCCTCGGACCTTGAAAATTTATGGTGGGGATACGCAAACTGCTCAACAGGCCGTACCAATATCCACAGCTGGTTTCCAAGGTGAAGAGTCTCTAGTCGATAAAATAATGTAGGTAAGGGAAGTCGTCAAATTAGATCCGTAACTTCGGGATAAGGATTGGCTCTGAAGATTGAGATAGTCGGGCTTGATTGGGAAAAAATAACATGTTTTATGTGCTCGTTCTGGGTAAATAGAGTTTCTATCATTTATGGTAGTTTCTTGTTCCCCGGATAGTTAGTTACGTAGTCAATTGTGGAACTTTCTTGCTAAACTTTTTAAGAATACTAGTCGAGCAACCGATTAGTTCTTTTAAATTATAACGATTATCAATTAACAATCAATTCAGAACTAGCACGGACTTGGGGAATCCGACTTTCTAATTAAAACAAAGCATTGTGATGGCTCTAGCGCGTGTTGACATACTGTGATTTCTGCCCAGTGCTCTGAATGTCAAAGTGAAGAAATTCAAGTAAGTGCGGGTCAACGGCGGGAGTAACTATGACTCTCTTAAGGTAGCCAAATGCCTCGTCATACAATTAGAAACGCGCATGAATGGATTAAAGAGATTCCTTCTCTCCCTATCCTTCATCACAGAGTTTGGCGTATGCGTGAGAGTGACCGGAAACTTCGGCTCGATTTTCCTCACCTCCGTGTATTGCCAATTTAACGCTGATTTGGAGCCGTACCTGCTGTACATGGATGCGGTGCTGCTGCTAGCCAGCCGCACGCCTGTCATCTATGGCCTTGATGCGAATGCAGTATCCCCCCTGTGGTTCAGTAAGCTTCCCGAGCGCTCTCGGGGCTACTTGAACAGGCAGCGGGGTGAACTGCTAGCAAATTGGGTTCAGGGCACTCGAGCCGGCGTGCTTAATGTCCGCAGCAGTGCATTCACATTCGATAATCGGAGGGCAAGGAGTGACATCGATGTGACTATCGTCAGTGATTCAGCGTTTACGTGCACAACGTATGACTGGAGTGTAAGCGAGTGGGATTTAAGTGACCACAACATCATTACTGTAGTGGTATCACTTGATCCGGCGAGCGCAGTTGAGAGCTTTGCTCCTGTGCCCTCGTGGAAACTCCAGAGTGCTGACTGGTGGCGTTTTGGTGATGGGTTGAAGACTGCATCAATGGAGCTTCCCCTGGAGGAGTTTCACCGGATGGCATCGGATGATCAGGTGTCTGCACTCCGCTCACTCGTTCATCAAGTGAGCGACACTGTGTTTGGGCGTCAGCAACCGCGGGCCAGACGTCGTGTGGGTTGGTGGACTGCCGCCCTCACTAACGCACACCGTGCGCTCAGGAGAGCCCGGCGAAGGCTGCAGCATGCGTGCCGCACTCATGGTGTGAGTGCAAACAACCTCGCCTCGTGTTTCAGGAACACCCAAAAGGAATACGAGAGGATGATGCTCAAGGTGATAGAGGAACACTGGAGAAGATATGTTGGCGAGCACCAAGATGACCCCTGAGGGTCCATCTACAGGATATGCCGAGGCCGCAAGACGTGTACCGATATGGGTTGCCTTCAATCAGCCGGTCGTAACCTGGCACGACTGTGCGAGCGTCTTGCTCCGCAGCTTTTTCCTTGCTGCGGAGAGGCTAGTGGACGTTCCCGTTCTTCGCGAAGTACCCCCGTCCCTCGAAATCTTCGAGGTTGAGACATGCATCTCCAGAGTTCGTAGCAGACGCTCACCTGGCTTAGATGGCATAACTGGGGGTATGGTCAAAGCGTCTTGGCGCGCCATCCCGGAGCTCATGACAGCGATGTATTTCCGCTGTCTGGCAGATGGGTGTTTCCCCACTGAGTGGAAGCGCCCGCGTGTGGTGCCTCTTCTCAAAGGCCTTGACAAGGATAGGAGTGATCCAGTGTCCTATCGGGGCATCTGCCTGTTGCCTGTTTTTGGCAAAGTGCTGGAAGGGATCATGGTGAACCGTGTGAAGGAGGTGCTCGCGGACGAGAGTCTTGGAGTCTTTATTGACTTCAAAGGCACATTTGATCATGTCGAATGTGATGCAGCGTTACGCCGACTATCGGATGTAGGATGCAGGGAAGTTGAGATCTGGCACAGCTTCTTTTTGGACCGTTGATGTTAAACGTGGCTGCCCGCAGGGGTCCATTAGTGGTCCATTCATTTGGAACATCCTAATGGATGTACTCCTGCGTCGCACTGCACTTTTAGTGCATACGCGGACGATCTTCTGCTGCTCATCGAAGGAAATTCCAGATCTCAACTAGAGCTCAAAGGCGCCCAACTAATGGAATTAGTTGGAGGATGGGGCATTGAAGTTAGCGTCTCAGTCTCGTCAACGAAGACTGTGACGATGCTCCTCCAAGGAAATCTGTCGGCTGGCAGACTTCCTGCCGAAAGATTTGCGGGAGCCAGCTTACGGTATGTGACCCAATACCGTTACCTGGGCATCACGGTCGGCGAGCGGTTGAGTTTTCTCCCGCATATTGCGTCTCTACGCGATCGGCTGACCAGAGTTGTCGGACCCCTGACCCGTGTGCTACGCTTTGGTTGGGGACTCAGTCCGCAAGCACGGCGAAGGATTTATGCCGGTTTCATGGTGCCTTGTGCACTATTTGGTGCCTCGATGAGACTAGACGGCGCCAGGAGGTCGCTCAAGTCCTGCCATAGGCTCATTCTACTTGGATGTTTGCCTACGTGTAGAACGGTATCTAATGATGCCCTTGAAGTGCTTGCTGGAGCTCCACCGCTGGACCTTGTGGCAACGCGTGCAGCGATGCAGTTTAAATTGAAGTGGAACTACCCCATGATAGTAGGCGATTGGCTCTACGATCAAGATGTCTCCACTCTTGATCGGAGTATGAGGAGAGCCCTGCTGGACGAACGTTTATTGCGTGAGTGACAGGTCTGGTGGGATAACTGCGTACACGGCCGTGTGACGCATCGTTTTATCCCGGACGTTAGCTTCGTTTTCAGCCGCCTCTACTTCAAGTTCACGATGCTGGCCAGCTTCCTCATAACTGGCTATGGCTCGTTAAATGCATTTCTGCAGGCGCGTAGTCTGAGCGCGACTGCTGAATGCCTATGTGGCCATCCCATGGCTTAGGATGGCATCCCAGGGCTTAGGATCCAGCAGGAGCCATCCGGTGACAGGAATGTGACGGAGACGGTGAGGACCCCGGAGAGCATGCAACTGCTTGAGGACTATGCCCGCACAGTCTTCAGCAGGCGGTGCGTGCTGCTGGACGATGGAGGACCAGGACCTGGTCAACCAGTACCAGACTGATGATAGTCAAAACTGGTAGTAGGATTACTACGAAAGGTTTACCAATACCTTAAATTGGGAGATGATCTCTTTATAGTGAGTCGCAGGTCTTACCAAAGATCCTTAAGTTTGGGAGACTAATCCTTGTGATGAGTCGTAGGGCACACCAAAGCCTTAATTTGGTAGACAAATCTTCGTGATGAGTCGAAGGGCTTACCAAAGCCTTAATTTGGTAGACAAATCTTTGTGAGGCGTCGCAGGGCGCACCGGAGCCTCAATCTGGAAGATGTGTTCTTTATGGACATATCGAAGGTCTGACCAAAGTCCTTAAATGTGGGAGACAAATCCTAGTGATGAGTCGAATTGCAAACCAAAGCCTTAATTTGGCAGACAAATCTTTGTGAGGCGTCGCAGGGCTTACTAGATCCGTAATCTGGAAGAAATGTTCTCTATGGACATGTCGAAGGTCTGACGAAAGTCCTTAAATTTGGGAGACAAATCTTTGTGATGAGTCTTAGGGCACACCAAAGCCTTAATTTGGTAGACAAATTTTTGTGAGGCGTCGCAAAACTTACCAGAGCCCTAATCTGGAAGATGTGTTCTCTATGGACATGTCGAAGGTCTGACCAAAGTCCTTAAATTTGGGAGACAAATCCTTATGATGAGTCTTAGGGCACACCAAAGCCTCAATTTGGTAGACAAATCTTTGTGAGGCGTCGCAGGGCTCACCAGAGCCTCAATCTGGAAGATGTGTTCTCTATGGACATGTCGAAGGTCTGACCAAAGTCCTTAAATTTGGGAGACAAATCCTAGTGATGACTCAAAGGGCACACCAAAGCCTTAATTTGGTAGACAAATCTTTGTGAGGCGTCGCGGGGAGCACCAGAGCCTTAATTTGGTAGACAAATCTTTGTGAGGCGTCGCAAAACTTACCAGAGCCCTAATCTGGAAGATGTGTTCTCTATGGACATGTCGAAGGTCTGACCAAAGTCCTTAAATTTGGGAGACAAATCCTTGTGATGAGTCTTAGGGCACACCAAAGCCTCAATTTGGTAGACAAATCTTTGTGAGGCGTCGCAGGGCTCACCAGAGCCTCAATCTGGAAGATGTGTTCTCTATGGACGCATCGAAGGTCTGACCAAAGTCCTTAAATTTGGGAGACAAATCCTAGTGATGACTCAAAGGGCAAAGCAAAGTCTTAATTTGGTAGACAAATCTTTGTGAGGCGTCGCAGGGCTCACCAGAGCCTCAATCTGGAAGATGCGTTCTCTATGGACGCATCGAAGGTCTGACCAAAATCCTTAAATGTGGGAGACAAATCCTAGTGATGAGCCGAAGGGCAGACCAAATAGTTAATTTGGAAGGCTTTCTCTTTATGAGATAGTCGCAGGTGCTCACCCAGTTCCTGGTTGTCGGAATCCGAAATGGGTAGCAGTTTCGGCTGCGAACAGCCGATCAAAGCTGTTAATTTCAACGCCGGGATGGGCTTGTGGCCATGGCCAGCCCAATTGGGGCTGGCCCCCTTTAGTGGGAGTATCGTGGTGGCTGTGGTTTTAGAAATAGTTGTTTCCCAACATAAAGTTGGGTGACAGCCGGATGCTGTACCCGTAGTCAGCAGAGGTTATGATAGGTCTCGCCTCTTACCAAGGCGAATTAACATGCCCGACAGCATAAAATTCAATTTGGTACTTAAAAGAGTTTCTTTTAAGGGCGTTGGTGGACGCATTGTACTCACCCGCTGTACTATGTCTCACATATGTGGCATAAATGTGTACCGTGGTTGTAAACCCCTCCCGGGGTACACGCCACGTCAAACAAATCTAGGATTACTGTCGCTATCTACTCGAGTTTGCTTCAGACAGTTGCCGCGAGCAGTCGTGTTCGCGCATCGCTTTAGCAGATTTTCAGCAACAAGTTTATCGCCTGTAACAAAATACGCGCGCTAAATGTGCTTAAATCGAGCATTTCGAGATAAGCGATCTTTTTAGTGCACGTGTGTTGGTGCGTCGGTGACTTTTTGCCGCTTATCGCTTCTGATGGGCCAGCCAATCAGAAACAAGAACGGACTAATAAGTGTAGCATACTTTCGTGAGGTTGCATTTAAAGTGGTATATACTTTGCGGTGCTAAATAATTTGCTGCCTATCTTATAGGAGCAAATTATTATTATGATGGAAACGGACGCGAGCAGCAGTGCTGCTAGTTCGTGAGAGACACGGTCGTGGATCGGGTGTCGCGTCGCGAGCGAATGGTCGGGCCGCTACGTTCGACGCTGCCATGTTGCCGCCGCCTATGGATTCTCCGCCTAGGAAAGTCCGCACGAGAGCTGATAGCTCTGACAGCGATGTTTCGCTGGCCGCGATTGCTGCTGGAATCAGAACTGTCGCTGCCCCCGCTGCTGCCCTTACTGCTGTCCTCGCTGCTGTTACAGCTGCTGCTGCTCCTGCCCCTGCTGCTGCCCCTGCTGCTGCCCCTGCCCCTGCTGCTGCCCCTGCTGCTGCCCCTGCTGCTGCCCCTGCTGCTTCTTGCTGAGGATGTGTTGCCGTCTGACGCCGCTGCCGCTGCTGTTGCTGTTGCCCGCTCTGGTGTCCCGAGATCAGCTGGAGCTGACTCGGTGAGCTCGAGCTTGATGGTCCAACGTATGTTGGCCATTGAGAAAAAGCTCAGGAGAGCCGTCGTCGCTGATGGTGTGCCCGGCATCGTGGCACACAGCGTGCTGGATTTGTCGGCCAAGTACCAGGAGTTGGTGGTTGATAGGTTTGGTAGGATGAAGGAGCTGGAGACCCTGCTGAGGACTCACCCGCAGCCCGTTGCTGCCGCCACTGCTGACACTTTTGCCGTCCCCGCTGTCGCTCCGACTGCAGTACCCCAGACCCGCAAGGTTGCGGAGACGTGTTCAGCAATCTTGACGAACAACAACCCTGAGGAGACACCTCAGCAGGTCGCTGAACGTGTTCGCAGGGAATTTGCGCCCGCCCTTGGTGTACGAGTGCGCGAGGTGCGATTATCCGCACGCCGTCGTCCAGTGAGTTGAAAAAAGTGGTGGCTAGTGCCAAGTTCAGGGAATTTGGACTTGATGTTAAGCAGAACGCTGCGCTGAGGCCTAAAGTCCAAGTATTGGATGTGGACAGCAGCATCGAAGCACAGCAGTTCATGGATGGACTATATAAAAACCACTTCATGGAACGCATGACAAGTGCCGTCTTCGAGAAGTCGGTGAGGACAGGAACAGGAACGACTATAAAGAAGCCGTCGAGAGATATCGGAAGAGATTTCTTTTTCTGTTTTATAGCCGTACTACCATGGAAGTCTTTCGCAGAGAGATATGGTAGATGGTCTAGAAGAGCATGACATATACTGTTGTGTCGATATTTTCTCCTCGGACCTTGAAAATTTATGGTGGGGACACGCAAACTGCTCAACAGGCCGTACCAATATCCACAGCTGGTTTCCATGGTGAAGAGTCTCTAGTCGATAAAATAATGTAGGTAAGGGAAGTCGTCAAATTAGATCCGTAACTTCGGGATAAGGATTGGCTCTGAAGATTGAGATAGTCGGGCTTGATTGGGAAAAATCATCGAATGATCAGGTGTCTGCACTCCGCTCACTCGTTCATCAAGTGAGCGACACTGTGATTGGGCGTCAGCAACCGCGGGCCAGACGTCGAGTGAGTTGGTGGATTGCCGCCATCACGGACGCCCGCCGTGCGCTCAGGAGAGCCCGGCAAAGGCTGCAGCATGCGTGCTGCACTCATAAGGTGAGTGCAAACAACCTCGCCTCGTGTTTCAGGAACACCCAAAAGGAATACGAGAGGATAATGCTCAAGGTGATAGAGGAACACTGGAGAAGATATGTTGGCGAGCACCGCAAGACGTGTACCGATATCGGTTGCCTTCGCGGGAACAATCAGCCGGTCGTAACCTGGCACGACTGTGCGAGCGTCCTGCTGCGGAGAGGCTAGTGGACGTTCCCGTTCTTCGCGAAGTTCCCCCGTCCCTCGAAATCTTCGAGGTTGAGACATGCATCTCCAGAGTTCGTAGCAGACGCTCACCTGGTTTAGATGGCATAACTGGGGGTATGGTCAAAGCGTCTTGGCGCGCCATCCCGGAGCTCATGACAGCGATGTATTTCCGCTGTCTGGCAGATGGGTGTTTCCCCACTGAGTGGAAGCGCCCGCGTGTGGTGCCTCTTCTCAAAGGCCTTGACAAGGATAGGAGTGATCCAGTGTCCTATCGGGGCATCTGCCTGTTGCCTGTTTTTGGCAAAGTGCTGGAAGGGATCATGGTGAACCGTGTGAAGGAGGTGCTCGCGGACGAGAGTCTTGGAGTCTTTATTGACTTCAAAGGCACATTTGATCATGTCGAATGTGATGCAGCGTTACGCCGACTATCGGATGTAGGATGCAGGGAAGTTGAGATCTGGCACAGCTTCTTTTCGGACCGAAAAGCGAGCATCGTCAGGAGCTTTGGCGAAGTCAGTGTTGATGTGGCTGCCCGCAGGGGTCCATTAGTGGTCCATTCATTTGGAACATCCTAATGGATGTACTCCTGCGTCGCACTGCACTTTTAGTGCATACGCGGACGATCTTCTGCTGCTCATCGAAGGAAATTCCAGATCTCAACTAGAGCTCAAAGGCGCCCAACTAATGGAATTAGTTGGAGGATGGGGCATTGAAGTTAGCGTCTCAGTCTCGTCAACGAAGACTGTGACGATGCTCCTCCAGGGAAATCTGTCGGCTGGCAGACACCCTGCCGAAAGATTTGCGGGAGCCAGCTTACGGTATGTGACCCAATACCGTTACCTGGGCATCACGGTCGGCGAGCGGTTGAGTTTTCTCCCGCATATTGCGTCTCTACGTGATCGGCTGACCGGAGCTGTCGGACCCCTGACCCGTGTGCTACGCTTTGGTTGGGGACTCAGTCCGCAAGCACGGCGAAGGATTTATGCCGGTTTCATGGTGCCTTGTGCACTATTTGGTGCCTCGATGAGACTAGACGGCGCCAGGAGGTCGCTCAAGTCCTGCCATAGGCTCATTCTACTTGGATGTTTGCCTACGTGTAGAACGGTATCTAATGATGCCCTTGAAGTGCTTGCTGGAGCTCCACCGCTGGACCTTGTGGCAACGCGTGCAGCGATGCAGTTTAAATTGAAGTGGAACTACCCCATGAGAGTAGGCGATTGGCTCTATGATCAAGATGTCTCCACTCTTGATCGGAGTATGAGGAGAGCCTTGCTGGACGAAAGTTTATTGCGTGAATGGCAGGTCCGGTGGGATAACTGCGTACACGGCCGTGTGACGCATCGTTTTATCCCGGACGTTAGCTTCGTTTTCAGCCGCCTCTACTTCAAGTTCACGATGCTGGCCAGCTTCCTCATAACTGGCTATGGCTCGTTAAAATTTCTGCAGGCGCGTAGTCTGAGCGAGACTGCTGAATGCCTATGTGGCCATCCCATGGAGGACTGGCAACACGTCCTGTGTGACTGTCCCCTCTATGCGGATGTGCGGGACCTGGAAGGGCTTAGGATCCAGCAGGAGCCATCCGGTGACAGGAATGTGACGGAGACGGTGAGGACCCCGGAGTGCATGCAACTGCTTGAGGACTATGCCCGCACAGTCTTCAGCAGGCGGTGCGTGCTGCTGGACGATGGAGGACCAGGACCTGGTCAACCAGTACCGGACTGATGATAGTCAAAACTGGTAGTAGCATTACTACGAAAGGTTTACCAATACCTTAAATTGGGAGATGATCTCTTTGTAGTGAGTCGCAGGTCTTACCAAAGATCCTTAAGTTTGGGAGACTAATCCTTGTGATGAGTCGTAGGGCACACCAAAGCCTTAATTTGGTAGACAAATCTTCGTGATGAGTCGAAGGGCTTACCAAAGCCTTAATTTGGTAGACAAATCTTTGTGATTTTGTGATCGCAGGGCGCACCGGAGCCTCAATCTGGAAGATGTGTTCTTTATGGACATATCGAAGGTCTGACCAAAGTCCTTAAATGTGGGAGACAAATCCTAGTGATGAGTCGAATTGCAAACCAAAGCCTTAATTTGGTAGACAAATCTTTGTGAGGCGTCGCAGGGCTTACTAGAGCCGTAATCTGGAAGAAATGTTCTCTATGGACATGTCGAAGGTCTGACCAAAGTCCTTAAATTTGGGAGACAAATCCTTGTGATGAGTCTTAGGGCACACCAGAGCCTTAATTTGATAGACAAATCTTTGTGAGGCGTCGCGGGGAGCACCAGAGCCTTAATTTGGTAGACAAATCTTTGTGAGGCGTCGCAAAACTTACCAGAGCCCTAATCTGGAAGATGTGTTCTCTATGGACATGTCGAAGGTCTGACCAAAGTCCTTAAATTTGGGAGACAAATCCTTGTGATGAGTCTTAGGGCACACCAAAGCCTCAATTTGGTAGACAAATCTTTGTGAGGCGTCGCAGGGCTCACCAGAGCCTTAATCTGGAAGAAATGTTCTCTATGGACATGTTGAAGGTCTGACCAAAGTCCTTAAATTTGGGAGACAAATCCTTGTGATGAGTCGAATTGCAAACCAAAGCCTTAATTTGGTAGACAAATCTTTGTGAGGCGTCGCAGGGCTTACTAGAGCCGTAATCTGGAAGAAATGTTCTCTATGGACATGTCGAAGGTCTGACCAAAGTCCTTAAATTTGGGAGACAAGTCCTTGTGATGAGTCTTAGGGCACACCAGAGCCTTAATTTGATAGACAAATCTTTGTGAGGCGTCGCGGGGAGCACCAGAGCCTTAATTTGGTAGACAAATCTTTGTGAGGCGTCGCAAAACTTACCAAAGCCCTAATCTGGAAGATGCGTTCTCTATGGACATATCGAAGGTCTGACCAAAGTCCTTAAATGTGGGAGACAAATCCTTTTGATGAGTCTTAGGGCACACCAAAGCCTTAATTTGATAGACAAATCTTTGTGAGGCGTCGCAGGGCTCACCAGAGCCTCAATCTGGAAGATGCGTTCTCTATGGACGCATCGAAGGTCTGACCAAAATCCTTAAATGTGGGAGACAAATCCTAGTGATGAGCCGAAGGGCAGACCAAAGAGTTTATTTGGTAGGCTTTCTCTTTATGATATAGCCGCAGGTGCTCACCCAGTTCCTGGTTGTCGGAAACCGAAATGGGTAGCAGTTTCGGCTGCGAACAGCCGATCAAAGCTGTTAATTTCACCCCCGGGATGGGCTTGTGGCCATGGCCAGCCCAATTGGGGCTGGCCCCCTTTAGTGGGAGTATCGTGGTGGCTGTGGTTTTAGAAATAGTTGTTTCCCAACATAAAGTTGGGTGACAGCCGGATGCTGTACCCGTAGTCAGCAGAGGATATGATAGGCCTCGCCTCTTACCGAGGCGAATTAACATGCCCGACAGCATAAAATTCAATTTGGTACTTAAAAGAGTTTCTTTTAAGGGCGTTGGTGGACGCATTGTACTCACCCGCTGTACTATGTCTCACATATGTGGCATAAATGTGTACCGTGGTTGTAAACCCCTCCCGGGGTACACGCCACGTCAAACAAATCTAGGATTACTGTCGCTATCTACTCGAGTTTGCTTCAGACAGTTGCCGCGAGCAGTCGTGTTCGCGCATCGCTTTAGCAGATTTTCAGCAACAAGTTTATCGCCTGTAACAAAATACGCGCGCTAAATGTGCTTAAATCGAGCATTTCGAGATAAGCGATCTTTTTAGTGCACGTGTGTTGGTGCGTCGGTGACTTTTTGCCGCTTATCGCTTCTGATGGGCCAGCCAATCAGAAACAAGAACGGACTAATAAGTGTAGCATACTTTCGTGAGGTTGCATTTAAAGTGGTATATACTTTGCGGTGCTAAATAATTTGCTGCCTATCTTATAGGAGCAAATTATTATTATGATGGAAACGGACGCGAGCAGCAGTGCTCCTAGTTCGTCCAGGTCGACACGTTCGGGTGTACGCAAGAGACACGGTCGTGGATCGGGTGTCGCGTCGCGAGCGAATGGTCGGGCCGCTACGGTCGACGCTGCCATGTTGCCGCCTACGCCTACGGATTCTCCGACTAGGAAAGTCCGCACGAGAGCTGATAGCTCTGACAGCGATGTTTCGCTGCCCGCGATTGCTGCTGGAATCAGTACTGTCGCTGCCCCCGCTGCTGCCCTTACTGCTGTCCTCGCTGCTGTTACAGCTGCTGCTGCTCCTGCCCCTGCTGCTGCCCCTGCTGCTTCTTACTGAGGATGTGTTGCCGTCTGACGCCGCTGCCGCTGCCGCTGCCACTGCCGCTGCTGTTGCCCGCTCTGGTGTCCCGAGCTCAGCTGGAGCTGACTCGGTGAGCTCGAGCTTGATGGTCCAACGTATGTTGGCCATTGAGAAAAAGCTCAGGAGAGCCGTCGTCGCTGATGGTGTGCCCGGCATCGTGGCACACAGCGTAATGGATTTGTCGGCCAAGTACCAGGAGTTGGTGGTTGATAGGTTTGGTAGGATGAAGGAGCTGGAGACCCTGCTGAGGACTCACCCGCAGCCCGTTGCTGCCGCCACTGCTGACACTTTTGCCGTCCCCGCTCTCGCTCCGACTGCTGTACCCCAGACCCGCAAGGTTGCGGAGACGTGTTCAGCAATCGTGACGAACAACAACCCTGAGGAGACACCTCAGCAGGTCGCTGAACGTGTTCGCAGGGAATTTGCGCCCGCCCTTGGTGTACGAGTGCGCGAGGTGCGATTATCCGCACGCCGTCGTCCAGTGAGTTGAAAAAAGTGGTAGCTAGTGCCAAGTTCAGGGAATTTGGACTTGATGTTAAGCAGAACGCTGCGCTGAGGCCTAAAGTCCAAGTATTGGATGTGGACAGCAGCATCGAAGCACAGCAGTTCATGGATGGACTATATAAAAACCACTTCATGGAACGCATGACAAGTGCCGTCTTCGAGAAGTCGGTGAGGACAGGAACAGGAACGACCATAAAGAAGCCGTCGAGAGATATCGGAAGAGTTTTCTTTTTCTGTTTTATAGCCGTACTACCATGGAAGTCTTTCGCAGAGAGATATGGTAGATGGTCTAGAAGAGCATGACATATGCTGTTGTGTCGATATTTTCTCCTCGGACCTTGAAAATTTATGGTGGGGATACGCAAACTGCTCAACAGGCCGAACCAATATCCACAGCTGGTTTCCAAGGTGAAGAGTCTCTAGTCGATAAAATAATGTAGGTAAGGGAAGTCGTCAAATTAGATCCGTAACTTCGGGATAAGGATTGGCTCTGAAGATTGAGATAGTCGGGCTTGATTGGGAAAAAATAACATGTTTTATGTGCTCGTTCTGGGTAAATAGAGTTTCTATCATTTATGGTAGTTTCTTGTTCCCCGGATAGTTAGTTACGCAGCCAATTGTGGAACTTTCTTGCTAAAATTTTTAGGAATATTAGTCGGGCAACCGATTAGCTCTTTTAAATTATAACGATTATCAATTAACAATCAATTCAGAACTGGCACGAACTTGGGGAATCCGACTTTCTAATTAAAACAAAGCATTGTGATGGCTCTAGCGGGTGTTGGCACACTGTGATTTCTGCCCAGTGCTCTGAATGTCAAAGTGAAGAAATTCAAGTAAGTGCGGGTCAACGGCGGTAGTAACTATGACTCTCTTAAGGTAGCCAAATGCCTCGTCATACAATTAGAGACGCGCATGAATGGATTAAGGAGATTCCTTCTCTCCCTATCCTTCATCACAGAGTTTGGCGTATGCGTGAGAGTGACCGGAAACTTCGGCTCGATTTTCCTCAGCTCCGTGTATTGCCAATTTAACGCTGATTTGGAGCCGTACCTGCTGTACATGGATGCGGTGCTGCTGCTAGCCAGCCGCACGCCTGTCATCTATGGCCTTGATGCGAATGCAGTATCCCCCCTGTGGTTCAGTAAGCTTCCCGAGCACTCTCGGGGCTACTTGAACAGGCAGCGGGGTGATCTGCTAGCAAATTGGGTTCAGGGCACTCGAGCCGGCGTGCTTAATGTCCGCAGCAGTGTATTCACATTTGATAATCGGAGGGCAAGGAGTGACATCGATGTGACTATCGTCAGTGATTCAGCGTCTACGTGGGCTCCTGTGCCTTCGTGGAAACTCCAGAGTGCTGACTGGTGGCGTTTTGGTGATGGGTTGAAGACTGCATCAATGGAGCTTCCCCTGGAGGAGTTTCACCGGATGGCATCGGATGATCAGGTGTCTGCACTCCGCTCACTCGTTCATCAAGTGAGCGACACTGTGTTTGGGCGTCAGCAACCGCGGGCCAGACGTCGTGTGGGTTGGTGGACTGCCGCCCTCACTAACGCACACCGTGCGCTCAGGAGAGCCCGGCGAAGGCTGCAGCATGCGTGCCGCACTCATAGTGTGAGTGCAAACAACCTCGCCTCGTGTTTCAGGAACACCCAAAAGGAATACGAGAGGATGATGCTCAAGGTGAAAGAGGAAGACTGGAGAAGATATGTTGGCGAGCACCAAGATGACCCCTGGGGGTCCATCTACAGGATATGCCGAGGCCGCAAGACGTGTACCGATATCGGGTGCCTTCGCTGGAACAATCAGCCGGTCGTAACCTGGCACGACTGTGCGAGCGTCTTGCTCCGCAGCTTTTTCCTTGCTGCGGAGAGGCTAGTGGACGTTCCCGTTCTTCGCGAAGTACCCCCGTCCCTCGAAATCTTCGAGGTTGAGACATGCATCTCCAGAGTTCGTAGCAGACGCTCACCTGGTTTAGATGGCATAACTGGGGGTATGGTCAAAGCGTCTTGGCGCGCCATCCCGGAGCTCATGACAGCGATGTATTCCCGATGTCTGGCAGATGAGTGCTTCCCCACTGAGTGGAAGCGCCCGCGTGTGGTGCCTCTTCTCAAAGGCCTTGACAAGGATAGGAGTGATCCAGTGTCCTATCGGGGCATCTGCCTGTTGCCTGTTTTTGGCAAAGTGCTGGAAGGGATCATGGTGAACCGTGTGAAGGAGGTGCTCGCGGACGAGAGTCTTGGAGTCTTTATTGACTTCAAAGGCACATTTGATCATGTCGAATGTGATGCAGCGTTACGCCGACTATCGGATGTAGGATGCAGGGAAGTTGAGATCTGGCACAGCTTCTTTTTGGACCGAAAAGCGAGCATCGTCAGGAGCTTTGGCGAAGTCAGTGTTGATGTTAAACGTGGCTGCCCGCAGGGGTCCATTAGTGGTCCATTCATTTGGAACATCCTAATGGATGTACTCCTGCGTCGCACTGCACTTTTAGTGCATACGAGCTCAAAGGCGCCCAACTAATGGAATTAGTTGGAGGATGGGGCATTGAAGTTAGCGTCTCAGTCTCGTCAACGAAGACTGTGACGATGCTCCTCCAGGGAAATCTGTCGGCTGGCAGACTTCCTGCCGAAAGATTTGCGGGAGCCAGCTTACGGTATGTGACCCAATACCGTTACCTGGGCATCACGGTCGGCGAGCGGTTGAGTTTTCTCCCGCATATTGCGTCTCTACGCGATCGGCTGACCAGAGTTGTCGGACCCCTGACCCGTGTGCTACGCTTTGGTTGGGGACTCAGTCCGCAAGCACGGCGAAGGATTTATGCCGGTTTCATGGTGCCTTGTGCACTATTTGGTGCCTCGATGAGACTAGACGGCGCCAGGAGGTCGCTCAAGTCCTGCCATAGGCTCATTCTACTTGGATGTTTGCCTACGTGTAGAACGGTATCTAATGATGCCCTTGAAGTGCTTGCTGGAGCTCCACCGCTGGACCTTGTGGCAACGCGTGCAGCGATGCAGTTTAAATTGAAGTGGAACTACCCCATGAGAGTAGGCGATTGGCTCTATGATCAAGATGTCTCCACTCTTGATCGGAGTATGAGGAGAGCCTTGCTGGACGAAAGTTTATTGCGTGAGTGGCAGGTCCGGTGGGATAACTGCGTACACGGCCGTGTGACGCATCGTTTTATCCCGGACGTTAGCTTCGTTTTCAGCCGCCTCTACTTCAAGTTCACGATGCTGGCCAGCTTCCTCATAACTGGCTATGGCTCGTTAAATGCATTTCTGCAGGCGCGTAGTCTGAGCGAGACTGCTGAATGCCTATGTGGCCATCCCATGGAGGACTGGCAACACGTCCTGTGTGACTGTCCCCTCTATGCGGATGTGCGGGACCTGGAAGGGCTTAGGATCCAGCAGGAGCCATCCGGTGACAGGAATGTGACGGAGACGGTGAAGACCCCGGAGAGCATGCAACTGCTTGAGGACTATGCCCGCACAGTCTTCAGCAGGCGGTGCGTGCTGCTGGACGATGGAGGACCAGGACCTGGTCAACCAGTACCGGACTGATGATAGTCAAAACTGGTAGTAGCATTACTACGAAAGGTTTACCAATACCTTAAATTGGGAGATGATCTCTTTGTAGTGAGTCGCAGGTCTTACCAAAGATCCTTAAGTTTGGGAGACTAATCCTTGTGATGAGTCGTAGGGCACACCAAAGCCTTAATTTGGTAGACAAATCTTCGTGATGAGTCGAAGGGCTTACCAAAGCCTTAATTTGGTAGACAAATCTTTGTGATTTTGTGATCGCAGGGCGCACCGGAGCCTCAATCTGGAAGATGTGTTCTTTATGGACATATCGAAGGTCTGACCAAAGTCCTTAAATGTGGGAGACAAATCCTAGTGATGAGTCGAATTGCAAACCAAAGCCTTAATTTGGTAGACAAATCTTTGTGAGGCGTCGCAGGGCTCACCAGAGCCTCAATCTGGAAGATGCGTTCTCTATTGACGCATCGAAGGTCTGACCAAAGTCCTTAAATTTGTGAGACAAATCTTTGTGATGAGTCGAAGGGCAGACAAAAGCCTTAATTTGGTAGGCTTTCTCTTTATGAGATAGTCGCAGGTGCTCACCCAGTTCCTGGTTGTCGGAAACCGAAATAGGTAGCAGTTTCGGCTGCGAACAGCCGATCAAAGCTGTTAATTTGAACCACGGGATGGGCTGGTGGCCAAAGCCAGCTCAATCACAATTGAGGTTGTCCCCCTTTAGTGGGAATAACGTGGTGGCTGTGGTTTTGAAAATAGTTGTTTCCCAACATAAAGTTGGGTGACAGCCGGATGCTGTACCCGTAGTCAGCAGAGGTTATGATAGGCCTCGCCTCTTACCAAGGCGAATTAACATGCCCGACAGCATAAAATTCAATTTGGTACTTAAAAGAGTTTCTTTTAAGGGCGTTGGTGGACGCATTGTGTTCACCCGCTGTACTATGTGTCACATATGTGGCACAAATGTGTACCGTGGTTGTTAACCCCTCCCGGGGTACACGCCACGTTAAACAAATCTAGGATTACTGTCCCTATCTACTCGAGCTTGCTTCAGACAGATTTTCAGCAACAAGTTTATCGCCTGCAACAAGCATTTCGAGAAAAATTATGATGGAAACAGACTCGAGCAGCAGTGCTCCTAGTTCGTCCAGGTCGACGCGTTTGGGTGAACGCAAGATCGGGTGTCGCGTCGCGAGCGAATGGTCGGGCAGCTACGGTCGACGCTGCCATGTTGCCGCCTACGCCTACGGATTCTCCGCCTAGGAAAGTCCGCACGAGAGCTGATAGCTCTGACAGCGATGTTTCGCTGGCCGCGATTGCTGCTGGAATCAGAACTGTCGCTGCCCCCGCTGCTGCCCTTACTGCTGTCCTCGCTGCTGTTACAGCTGCTGCTGCTCCTGCCCCTACTGCTGCGCCTGCTTCCACCCCTGCTGCTGCTCCTTCTGCTGCCCCTGCTGCTGCCCCTGCTGCTGCCCCTGCTGCTGCCCCTGCTGCTGCCCCTGCTGCTTCTTGCTGAGGATGTGTTGCCGTCTGACGCCGCTGCCGCTGCTGTTGCTGTTGCCCGCTCTGGTGTCCCGAGATCAGCTGGAGCTGACTCGGTGAGCTCGAGCTTGATGGTCCAACGTATGTTGGCCATTGAGAAAAAGCTCAGGAGAGTTGTCGTCGCTGATGGTGTGCCCGGCATCGTGGCACACAGCGTGCTGGATTTGTCGCCCAAGTACCAGGAGTTGGTGGTTGATATGTTTGGTAGGTTGAAGGAGTTGGAGACCCTGCTAAGGACTCGCCCGCATCCCGTTGCTGCCGCCACTGCTGCCACTTTTGCCGTCCCCGCTCTCGCTCCGACTGCTGTACCCCAGACCCGCAAGGTTGCGGAGACGTGTTCAGCAATCGTGACGAACAACAACCCTGAGGAGACACCTCAGCAGGTCACTGAACGTGTTCGCAGGGAAGTTGCACCCGCCCTTGGTGTACGAGTGCGCGAGGTGCGATTATCCGCACGCCGTCGTCCAGTGAGTTGAAAAAAGTGGTGGCTAGTGCCAAGTTTGGGGAATTTGGACTTGATGTTAAGCATAACGCTGCGCTGAGGCCTAAAGTCCAAGTATTGGATGTGGACAGCAGCATATAAAAACCACTTCATGGAACGCATGACAAGTGCCGTCTTCGAGAAGTCGGTGAGGATAGCGTTGAAGCCATGGACGAGCGCCGTTAGACCCACGGTCACGCTACAGCTGGAGATAGACCAAAAGGCCCTGGATGTCTTGGAGGAGTCGGAGAAGATATATGTGAATTTTTTCGATGTGAATTCAACTTAGTACTTCTTCGCTTTTCCGCTGTGGGAGGAAAACCAACCGGATCCTAGGGCAAATCGGTGATGAGTTAGTTGCACAAGTGCTAGGTGGTGTGAACGAGAAATAATAGTTAGAATTGAAGAATATTAGCAATAAAAGAAGAGAATAAATCCGTGGTCATTGGTTATCTCGTTACAAGGCGCGGCTATTTCTTAGGTTACACGGGCAGATACCCTTTGATTAGCGCGGCTATGACTGAATCAAATCTGCACGGTGTTAAGCCTATTGTATCGTCGATCCCTCTTCTTCTAAACTTTGTGCGTATCCAGGAAATTCCTAGCTTACACGGGCAGATACTCAGTAATTCAATTTGGCACGGCTATCAATGAATTGAATCTACACGGTCTGAAGCCTATTGTATCCTTAGCCCCTTACCCAAAACGCCCAAGTTTTGGCATATCCAGGTAATTGCCAGGTTTAACGGGCAGATACCCTTGATTCAATTTTGAGTGGATACCCCTGAATTTAATTTGCAAGGGCCGAATTCTGATACAGCCACCTGCTACAGCCTTCTGCGGTGACCCCGGTTCTCTAACCCCGAATAGCCTGGCCATCTCAACTGAGTTATTCCTCTTAATCCGCGGTTCCGGATCTTTTACAAATTTCTTGTGAGGAGATCCTGGGGAGACTGAGAAATGCCCCAGATTTAGAACTTCTTTACAAGTGCACCTGAGCTGGGACCCGGAATTTATGAGAGTGGAATCATTCAGGGATAAAGCCCCGTCAGGAAAAGATTCATAGAGACTGGCAGGAAAAACCACGCGGTAGCAAAGCCCGCAGAGGGGCAGTCCATAGCTAGTGATGGCACGGTTAATCATATGATGTCCGTTAATCGATTATTTTGCTTTTAATTGCGATTTAATTGTATCGCAAAACGGGGTTCATTTAATTTAAACATTAATTGATTAATTGCTCAAATAATCGCATTACTCAGAAGCAACATTTGCTCGCACATCGTAAGTTGACACGGAAATTATAAAAAAGTATAAAGAGGTGCTCGAAAATTTCAAGCGAATCGTGTGTCAACTTTCATGTATATCACTGACTACGGATATTTGGACTGACATAAATATGACGGGTGTGATTGGAATAACACTTCATGGCTTATTTGAAAAGAAGAAAATCTGTGAAACGATTGGAGTTTTTAAACTAATAGAAGCCCATACTGCTGTGCACATCTCTAAAGTCTTATTATCGACACTGGAAAAGTTTTCCATTTCTAAGGAGAATGTTACTGCAGTGGTGACGGATAATGGCGCAAACATCGTAAAAGCAATGCACCAAAGCTTCGGAAAGTTGCACCATATTTCATGCTTCGCGCACACTCTAAACTAAGTGTATAGTAATGCCTTGGAAATTAAGGAAGTATCAAAGTTAGTTGTTAAATGCTGTATAATAATTTGGCAACAGCTGGAGGTTTCTGCTGGCGCCTCGGAGGGTAACGTCCTAAAAGTAATTTTAGATGTGAAAACCAGATAGAACTCAACATTCTATATGCTGCAGAGGTTCGTTCATTTAATTACGTACATCGGTCAAGTGGTTTTAAACTTTTATAATGCCCCACAAATGATATCTACTAAAGATAAAGACGACATAATTGAAATTATTGCTTTGCTGAAGCCATTGGAAGCAATGACAACTGAAATAAGTGGTGAAAAATATGCTACTTATTATACCTATCGCGCATTTTGGACGCCAGCAAATAATGAAGATAATTTGTAAGTTACCTACGGGAAATAAGCTCAAAGTAGCTATATTGGGACAGTTCGATTGGAGATTCGGAACAATGGAGCAGTCGATTTTATTGGCTGCATCTACTTTGCAGGATCCGCGCTTTAAAAAAAACATTTTCAGGACCAAATAGCTTTTGCTTCAGTTATGATGCAGATACGAATGGAAGTCAAGAAAGCATTAATGACGGCTCATCTACTGGAGAAATTGAATTTGACTTATGGGCCCACCACAAGTAGCTGGTACACAAACGCCGTAAAAAAGACAACGACCCTTATCTACACTAACGGAAAAGGTTAACCAGGTTAACCACTGAGCACCTGTCCGAGCTATTGTTAATGAATTCAATACTGAATAACTAATAATAATTACTTTATTTGTCACTTTTTGCTTGGCGTTATAAGATACTAAATAAATAATAAACATGAGTTCTACTTTTTACACAAATAAAAAACTGTTGATTAATCGATTATTTCCACCTTTGGTTCGATTATTTTCGATATATAATCGCCCAGTTAAATTTTATCATATGATTCAATAATCGATTAATGAATATTTTTTGCCATCACTAATTGCGACGCGTATACACTGTATGGTCTATATAGAAATCGAACGAAACTAAAGCTAGCTGTGTTGGTAATAAGAGGTATCCATAGATACGATATCATACATGCATATGTATAGTGCATAAGCATAAGTGGATATCCAGGCATAAACTGGAGTGCTCAAGCAAATCCTGTGCTAAGCAAGAAAAGCAGCGCCTACCTTTCTGTCTTCTGTACAGGTTGCAGGAGTACCCGAGGCATGGCATGAAAACACATTGTAATACATTTGAAGTGTAAATTTGGAACTAAAATAATATAAAAATATCTACCGAAATCAAATCATAAACTGATTTACTATTTACTGTCGCATGTGCTTCAATATATAAATTTGTTAGCACGAGCACACAGTCGGCTGAACTTGGACCGACTTGAATCGGAATAAGCCAAAGGCTCATTAAAATATACATTTGCTCGCATAACTTTATGTTTAGTCGTCGAAAGAATTTACTACAAAGCACTTATAGCACTTATCTTTTGTTAATAATATTGATCGCTTACTTATTTACCTTTCCATATTTTTTTCTTCAAAATAACAAAGTTTAATAAAAACAAGTAAGAAACCTCTAGTAAGAGTGCCTGACTAGGAGATACCCTGAATCCCGAAGGATATTTCTTTTATAAATATGCGCGGTTAAGTATTTGTTATATCTATGTTTGCTATGTTATGTATCATAAAAGGTTAAAAACTGTATTCGGACCTTTACAATCAAATATTTGTAAAAAAAGAAAGCATTGCCGAGTTTTGAACCTCAAACTTTTACTTGACATCATCGCTTCTACCAACAAATAAACTAGAAGTTGAAAATTTTAAGAATATAAGAATTTTGGCAGCTGTCCACATGGAGGTGCTTTGGTCAATTTGGAGCCGGTATCCAAAATGTAACAAAAATCGAAATTTTATGATATATAAATAAAACTAAATACAAAATTTAGCAACTTTAGCTAGAAAGATGTCCGATATATAATTAAAAAATCTGAATTTCGATATGGGTTTTTTTTATAAATAACAATTATCGTTTTTTTGAAACAAACTCGATCTGCGAGTGCTATAAACGGAGCGACTAAAAATTCAAGTTAAATTCAAATTCACTAGCACTTGTTGGTTCTGAGATCGACGCGCTCATACATACGGATAGATAGACGCACGGACGGACAGACAGACGGAATTTGCTAAATAGACTCAACTCGTCCCTCTGATCACGAATATATATAGTTGATGGGGTCTGACACGCTTTCTTCTCCCTGTTACAGACATTTTTACCTGGATTTCTCATTTTAAATGGGTTCAGAGTACAAAAAAAAACGTAAACAAAAACTTAGTCAAAAATAGAAGTTAGAGGAGGAGGAGTAGGAACAGGAGTAGAGGTAGATCGTGCTGTCCAACTAGTGTCTACAAATCCTACAATAACTGCTCACCAAGGACGCCTTAAAGTTAAAGGAAGATTCCTCAAAACTGTTTCCGATGATACCGTTCGTCGTGTTTGGAAAACCGCCGGATATTATGGTCGTGTTGTTCGTCGGAAGCCGCACTTACTAGGAAAAGCTTATGGATTTCGCCAATGATCTTGATTGCCTGTTTTCTAGCTTCTGAAACAAGGTCATTTTTTTCAAATGAGAGCAAACTCTGTATATTTGCCATTTAAGGAATGAATATAATATGAAGAAAAGGCGGAATAGATTTCGAAAAAAAAAAATAGTTCCGACCGTTAAACATGGAGGTGGTGGCATCGGGGGGCTGTATGGCTGCCAATAGTGTCGACAATGGACTATAAGAACTACATGAAGATGGAATGGGGATAAATAACGGCCAAAGACACGGTGGAATTAGTTGATTCAATGCCTCGACGCTCAACAGAGCTTTTATAATATATACATATATATATATATATATATATATATTATATATATATATATATATATATATATATATATATATATATATATATATATATATATATATATATATATGTATATATATATATATATATATATATATATATATATATATATATATATATATATATATATATATATATATATATATATATATATATATATAGTGACATATGTAAGACGCACATGCTTAGCATCCACATGCTTAACTACCCTCCCAACCCACCAAACAGTGTTCTGATAACAAATAGATCCTTTGGACTATTTGGAATATCTTTACGAAAATGACTTATTTCTGGGCTATCTGAGATACATCTCAAGCAAGCTTTGAGACAAATTCGCCAAGTACCGATCTTCGACGGGATAACGGAGGAGCTAACCGCTTTCATAAGGAGAGTGGACTTCATCATGCAATTATACCCTACACAAGACGTGAGACAACACAGCGTTTTGTTTGGAGCGATCGAAATGCAGACATCTGGAGCAGCACAACGAATTTCGCAACTATCAGCAGCCGAAACATAGACAGAGTTAAGGAATGCCCTCATCGAGGAATTCAAAACGCAAACCCCTTACGAAGAGCTCTTGAGACGTTTGTACAACACCCACTATAACGGCAGTATCCGTAAGTTTGTAGAAGAATTAGAATATAAGACATTTGTCATATCAAATAAACTAATGCTAGAAAATCAAAGCCATAACACAATATTGTACACGTATGCGATGAACAACACAGTTAAGGATGTAATCAATAAGAAACTTCCGGACAGAATATTTATGACTCTAGCTAGATTTGACATAAAAGCTGTTACAAAATTAAAATAAGTGGCCCAACGTGAAGGCTTTAACATTAATTTTCAAGGAGATATGATCGTGATGATCCTGTTAAGGACAAGACCGCATTTCAATACCTTGATCCGCCCCAAACAGAAGACATAGCCTTTAATCACGCCATAAATAATGAATTAAAAGAAACAAATCAATTTCATTTTCATTTAGTAACATTTTGTACAAAGAAAGTGAAAATTTGACTTTCACCAGTACAATTAAGCATGTCATCCAAACTAAACATGAAGATCCAATTCAAAAACGCCCATACAAATATGCGCAAATATTCGATGATGAAGTCGAAAAATAAATAAAGGAAATGATTCAACGAGGGATCTTTCGCAAATCAAACTCGCCCTATAGCGCACCAATTATTATTGTGCCAAAGAAGCGTGACGCATCAGGCAAAGAAAACTTTCGTATAGTCATAGACTATAGAAACCTGAACGAAATAACAATTGAAGATATCCAACAAAAATTTCAGCAATACAAAATTTTCCAATACCAAAAACACCCAAGCAAATAAAATCAATTTTAGTACTTTGTGGTTATTATTGAAAATTTATTCCTAATTTTGCACATGTCGCTAATCAATGACTTCTAAATTAAAGAAAGGTGCCAATATAAACATTCAAGATCCAAGTTACATTTCTGCATTTGAAAAACTAAAACTACTTATATCGTCCGATCCAATATTAATTTATCCGGATTTTGAAAAACCATTTTGTCTCACAGCTGATGATGAACATTGCTTTTGGAGCTGTTCTGTCTCAGAATTAAAAACCAATTTGATTTGCTAGTTGAACTTTTAATGAACACGAAATTAATTATGCTGCAATTGAAAAGGAGTGTTTAGCAACAAAATACTTCTGACCCTATCTCTACGGTAGAAAATTCGAGATCCTCAGTGATCACAAAACACTCGTTTGGCTTAATTATTAAATTAGAGGTAGAAAAATAACACAATATAAAAATAAATATAAAAAGAAAAAAATAACCAAAGAAAGTAAATACGATAATTCCAGATCAAACAATGCAACGAATCAAGATGAAACCCCCTCATAATATAACAACTTTAATAACAATATTTATACTATTAAATTTTATATGGCCAATAAAAGATCAGAATTTGGAAATAAGCCCGATAAAATCAAAGAATATCTTATATTCAAAACAGGAACATTCAAAACAAAACTAAAGAAACTTATAATAATATTATAAAACAAACGAAAAAATTTGAAACGTTAGCAAAAATACAATATTTAATTGAAAAACTGGACAGAGAAATTAACGGAATAAGACTTATTAAACGAAACAAAAGAGGACTTGTAAATTTTATGGGAACCTTTTATAAATACCTTTTCGGAACGTTGAATTAAGAAGACAAAGAAGAACTACAATCAAAAATTAATAACCTTTCAGAAAATAGCGTTCAAGTAAATGAATTAAATGAAATAATAAAGGTAGTCAACAGGGGAAAAGAAGTAATCAACAGTTTAAGCCTTACCAATGAGGGAGATATAAAACTTGATTTTTTAATTTTTAACTTACAAGAATTCACAGAATATATCGAAGACATTGAATTAGGAATGCAACTGACTATACTGGGTATATTCAACCTTAAGTTACTAAAATATAACTCATTATCACATATAAACGCTGAGCAAATAATAAACATTAAAACATCAACTTGGTTAAAAACAACTACTATTGAAATTTTGATCATCTCCCATATTCCATGCGAAACTTTAAATACAGCATTATTTGACATAATACCATACCCTGACGAAAATAAATACATCCTGACAGAAACTATACGACACTTACTTTTTACAAAATATTAAATCATTAACAGAACCTTCAAAAGATTTAGTCATGAATAAATGTATAACAGTAATATTAAATCAAGAAGCAACAGAATGTAGATATTCAAAATCACATAAAAATTATGAAATTAAATACATTGAACCAAATATTATGTTAACATGGAACTTGCCAAAAATTGTACCAAATCAAAATTGTATCAATAGACAAATAATCATTGAAGGTAATAACAACATGATAAAGGCCCTAAATTGTTATATATTATATATATATATATATATATATATATATATATATATATATATATATATATATATATATATATATATATATATATATATATATATATATATATATATATATAAAAGTATGCACTACTTTACTAAGAATACAACTTACCAAACTCTGATGAGTTGTGTTCTTAGTAAAGTAGTGCATACTTTCTGCATAAGTTTAGAGGTCTCTAAGCTCAATTGAAGCTTCCAGATCAGTTTAATGAGGATAAAGCTAGCCAGGCTAGTAAATCCTTACAAATCGGCGGTGATGATTTGCAACAGCACAGGTGAAAAACTGCGAGGTGCAGATACTGAAGCAGAAAGGCAGACACTAAGAAAGGATGCTTGATGAGCTCGCCGACGATGCAAGGGGTTGGAAGGACATTATAGCAGGAGATATCAACGCATGGGCGATGAAATGGAGTAGTCATACCACAAATGCCAGAGGCCGTTTGCTGCTAGAGATCTTCACGACGCCAGCTCTGGTCAACTCTATAATTGATATTATAGATCCCATTTGAAGGAAACAAACTGGAACCTATACATGCAGCGATTATTCTGCGCTTCTGCTCAAAATCAGGGGGTGTTTTGATAGGGTGCAAATTTTTGGGAGAAAGTCTTATCGGCTCGATACCTTTAATCCCACCGTCTATTTGGAGGCCATCCAGTCGTTGGGAGCATCTGGCAATTCTGAGGCCAGATCTTGCCAAATTGTTGCTCAAATACAGAGTGCCTGCATACAATAGTTCATGCGACAATAAGCGCCAATGTACTGGTGGAATGAGCAACTAGCCGAAATCCGACGTACATGAATCTAGGCGAGAAGAAGCTACCAACGGTCCTGAAGTAGGCCTACGTATATAGAAAAGCAGTAAGCTTACCTCCAGTCAACAAGAAGGCAACTAAAGAAGGCCATAGGGACAAACAGAGCATATAAAATTGTAGTCAAAAGATTTAGCTCCGTTCATGGCCCTTACTATGCGTCAGCTTATCAGGGCCCACACTGTTTAAAATACTGATGATAAAATTTTAATAGCTGTCAGAAGTCTTAGATCCAACTTTGCCCCAGGGCCGGATGGGATTTCAAGCCGTCTGCTAAAGCTAGCCTTTGCCTTGCACTCGAGAACGTTAACGGAATTATACAACAAATGTATGACTGTCGCCAAATCAATATGGATTCCAGAAGGTCCGGTAAACAACAGATGCATTATGTCAAGTTGTTGACCTTGCCACTTCCGCCACCTAAGGGACCAGATGGGACGAAGCAGTATTGCATCATAACGACTCTGAATGTGAAAAATGCGTTCAATATATATATATGATACTACATTCGCTATCTCAATATAATATCCCTAAATATTTAAAAGAGATAATAAAGAGTTACTTCAGAGGAAGAACACTTATTTAAAACACAAGTGTGGGTCCCCAAACTCATACAGTGCCTGCTGGAGTCCCCCAAGGATCGGTGTTGGGGCCTCCTATCTACGACGGTGTACTGCGCTTGGAGCTACCAGCAGGTCCCTTGGTTTGCTGATGATGTAGCCGTCGTCACCATAGGAAAGCTAAAAGCTATAAGATCAAAGATACAGAGGATATGTGCAGCGTAAGTATCAGTCGCATCCGAAGCTGGCTGCCAAGAGCTGGTCTTATGCTGGCGGCGCACAAAACTGAGGTTGTCCTTGTAAGCAGTCGGAAAATAGTGAAAGCGGCCCACATAAAGATTGGCATCGTCACCATTGCGTCAAAGAGGGCGATAAAGTATCTTGCCGTAATGTTAGACATAAGGCTGACTTTTCGCGAGCACCTTGAATATGTGCATAAAAAGGCAATGGATTCTTGTAGAGGTCTCTCTAGAATTATGCTGAATACGTGGAACCTTAACAACAACGACGTCTTCTCCTGATGAGTATCATTAGGTCCGTCATCCTTTATACAGCGCCAATCTGGGCAACAGCGATGACAACTCCCAGCTATAGACGAGATATTTGTGCCACCTACAGATTGAGCGCAATCCAAGTTAGCTGCTCTTTTATAAGAGTCTCTGACGACGCAGTGCTCGTCATAGCCGGCATGATACCACTGGAGGACTTGGTCGCCGAAGCCGTGAAGCGAAGTACGCAGGAGCCTGTACGACGCAACACGGCCTGATCGCATTTTACGATGCTTGAGCCATGGATCAAGCATAGCGAATTAAATTTTAATCTTTCACAGATTCTCCCTGGACGCGGATGCTTCCGCAACTATCTGAAGCGATTTCCCCATGAGAAAACTGATGAATGCCCCTGGTGTGGACAAGGTGTGGTGGAAGACGCAAACCACGCCCTTTTCGAGTGTAGACGATTCCTAAGCTCCTTCGCGGCCACGGTCATGGTGGAGCTACGCAGAATTGAGCAAAGCAAAAGGCGATATGAGATAATTTAAGATAAGATTTAACATTTAAGATAACGCAAAGCCCTTCCGAACCAATGCTTTACGGACGTCCCGCAAGCACCGTGCGTTACACTTAAATCATGCCGTCAATTAATAAATGTATTGTAATAAATAACGTTTAAAAAAACATATACACGCATGCAGAGATGCAAAAAAAGTATCTAAAATACACAGTAAATCTGAGCTCTCTAGTTTTAAGGGACACAAATTACTTTTAAAAATCGAAGTCAATTTATCAGTTTTTATGGATAATAGGGAAATGGGATGTGTTCGGCGCAGCAGCTAATAATTGCGCTGAGAATAAGCTCTCTTAAATTCACCTTTTTCTTTTGAATGTCATTTTCATTTACTCTTAGTGCGCTGATGCACATAAGAAAATCAACACACATATATATGTAAGCTATTTTTGACTTCGCTACTAATCGCTTGTTTTCCACATCTTTTATTAAACTTTGTAAGTCTGTCCTAAAATTTTCTTAAAGCGCGCAATATCTATCGTTGTAATTCTCGCATATTACTATTTTTGCCCACACTAATGTCACGGACACAGCATTTAATTAATAAATAATAAGCAAATTAAACTAAATAGACTAGCTTTTATTTTGCCTTCGCAAATGATTGGAGCCACAGTTTCCGAAAAAGCTCGGCAGCTTCCAACATTCTTGTGATCCCGGCATGACCATGCATTCCGTGGTGCTTTTAAAGTTAAACAATTTAGCTAGGGTAGAATTGATTTAAGAATTTTCAGTCTGGAATAAGCAATAAACCGAATAACACGTTACATCTTTTATTTTAACTGGCGCCCGAACAGGGACCGACCGCAAATACGAAAGTGCAAAAAGATATCTAAGTACGCGAATCGGCCGATTAACCACGACAGTAAAAAACGTTTCTAAGTGCGTGTAATCAGTAATTGTCACGATAAGACAAAACGAATCTTTAGTGACTAAAGTGATTCTTGTAGCGAGCCAGACTCCCGTGATCGGCACGCAAGATCTAAACAAAATCGCAACCATAGTTTGCTCAACGTGGGCTCACGCTCTGTATGACCCGTTCGCAGAGCGTATCTCAACACAACGTATGAACTGCTGAACCACGAGTAGGAGAACCAAAAGGGATCACTTCGGCATCATCGGAGATGGAGTACACACCATTAATAGTTCTGTAAGATAAAGAAAATGAATGATTAAGTGAAAAATTAAAAGAAATCAAGAGAAAAAAAAAAACAAAAAAACATTAATCAAAATATATTGCTAATATAAAAAGTTAAAGAAAATATATCAACATAATAATAAAATTAAGAAACAAAAAAATCGAAGTCAAATATAAGCTTAGCGTACCAAACTTGCAGCTGAGCAGTGTAACCTGAAACGAAAAAATAAAAAGAAACAAAAACAAACAGTGGAGCGCAAACGCGCTATTACCAATCTAAAATTAAAGATAGACAACAAATTAATATTTTTTTCCAATAATACAAAAACCTTAGATTTAATTTTTCCCTTACAATTTCTACACTATAAATATTTTTGAAACATTTTATAAAGCATTTCCTACAACATTACTTTTCATTCGCAAACACATTCGCTTATACTAACAAAAATAATAACTAATAATGGCCAACCTGAATAGCCCCTTACGCCCCTCAATGCTCCTTACTGATGATACAAGCGAATCATTGACTTTATCACCAACGAACGTAAATAGTGACGAGTACAACCAGAGACAGCAACAAAGAACAGCAGGCAGACAAACAATGTATCAAGCCAATAGAAGGGGTGAAGCGAGTCTGATTGAAAACCAAATAGACCAAATGATCAATAATAGATTGACAACGATATTGAACAACATGGGTATTAACACTAACAATAACGATTTTGCTGAGGTAGCTGCCTAAGCCATAGAACCAAACTTTAGAGGCAACATTAAAGACTTAGACCGCGTCCCGGATATAGCAAAAGAAATGAGAGAATTTTCAGGAGATCCAGTCGAGTTTAGCTCCTGGAAAAAGGACGTAGATAGGATCCTAGAGGCATACTTTAGTATCAAAGGATCACCAAAATACTTTGGTATTCTACAAACAATCCGTAATAAAATAACTTACCATGCAGACCATGCAGGTATTAGAATCTTTGTTAAAACTGGGAGGCCATTTCTCGATGCCTCACTCCACACATTGCAGACAAACGGGACTTAAGCACAATCGAGTACCAACTTACCACCATGATACAAAATGAACAACAGACAGTCGAGGGATTCTATAAAATTATCTATAAGCACCTTTCCTTGATCCTTAATAAGGTGAGTTGTATAAATCTCGACAGACCGACTGAGGTAGTTATGACAATGTCCTATAGGGATAGAGCGTTAAATACGTTTGTAAGAGGCCTACGTGGCGACTTACCACGTTTTCTCGGCATCAAAGAACCAATTGATTTGCCGCAAGCTTTATATTTGTGCCTAAACTTAGAAAACCAAACCTATAGGACGAACTACGCGAATAATAGACAACAAAGTGTAAAATTCAGAAACGGGGAACAGAACCCAATTCCGGCACCCCGTAGATTCATACCGACACAACCAAGTTACCCAACCAATAGATATCCGATGTACTTACCACACCAGAACCCACCTCCACTTTCTCTACGGGGACCACCACCACAACCCAGATCATTCTTCAATAATAGTCAGGGACAACACGGTCAATTCCAAAGACCACCTAAGCAGTTTGATTATCAACCACAATACTGGCCCTAACAAAACCAACTCAACCAATATAGACAGACCCAACCAATAGCCCCACCTCGGCCAACTGCAGCCAAGCCAGCAGAACCAATGGACGTCGACCGTAGTATGCAGACAAATATGGTCAACTATATGAACAGACCTCAGTTTGACCAGGGTAAAAGACCACCTTTCCCCATGAACCAAGATGGGAAAAGACAACGACTCTTTAATACGGAGGGGAAAGAACGTCAGGAACAAAACGAACAGGGCTACGCTGAGGCCTACGCCGAGTCCCACACCACTATGACGGACTATGAAAGATATGAGCAGGAAATGACAGCAGCAAGTAACCAGGAAGGATGCGATATGAGCTTCGCAGAATATATAGATCAACCACACGCGAACAATGAACCAGAAACCTCACAATACCCTGACACAGATTTAAATTTTTTAGAATGAGCGACTCCTCGCTTCCATATTTCGAATGCAGAGTGTGGGTCACAAGACTTACAAAATTCTTATCGATACTGGTTCAAATAGGAATTACATTCAACCAAATCTAGAAAAAAATCCGAAACCAAATGAAAAACCATTTGGAGCAGTAACTGTAGGAGGCAGCGTCGAAATAACACACCAAAAAATTGTAAATTTATTTACCCATCCGGAATGTAACGTAAAATTTTTCTTACTACCAAGCTTAAAGTCATTTGATGCCATTCTTGGCAACTATATCTTTAAAGACCTAGAGGCAGTAATTGACGTTTCCCGCAACATAATGACGATTAAAGGAGAAAAAAAGATACCAATAAAAAAACATACGAGTCAGTTAAAATAATCATACCCAGCACCGAACACTTAGATGACGGACAAAAACTAGAGCTTGACCAACTGGTCCCGAAATACCCCAATCTCTTTGCGGATCCAAACGAAAAACTAACCTACACTACCAATGTTGCAGCGGAAATAACATCTACCGATTCCCCAATATATTCCAAATTTTACCAATACCCAATGGCCCTAAAAGATGAGGTGAATAGACAAATAGAACAGCTGCTAGATAATGGCATTATTTGACCTTCGCGGTCACCTTTCAATTCACCGGTATGGATAGCCCCAAAGAAACCAGACGTATCCGGTGAAAGGAAATATCGAATGATCTTAGACTATCGTAAACTCAATAAAGCCACTATAGCAGACAAGTATTCCATTCCCGCGATTAATGAGGTATTAGCTCAACTCGGAAACAATAAACTCTTTTCTGTCCTCGACCTCGGTTTTAATCAAATCCCGCTAAAATCGTCCGATATACCAAAAACAGCCTTCTCCGTGAATCCATTTGGATTGTAAAACGCACCATCCATTTTCCAACATGCGATCGATGATATTCTCAGAGAACACATCGGGAAAATTTGCTACATCTATATCGATGATATTATCATTTTTAGTAATGACAGGGAATCACATACAAAAAACCTGCAAACCATTTTCCAAACTCTGCAAGACGCCAATATGAAATGCCAATTGGACAAATGCGAGTTCTATAAAAATAAGGTCGAATTTTTAGGGTTCATTATCTCTGATAAAGGCATCGAGACAAACCCTAGTAAAGTATTAGCAATAGCCTACCGCAACCCAGAACTTTAAGGGATTTGAGAGCATTTCTAGGATTAGCAGGTTACTACAGAAGGTTCATAAGGGACTTCGCTAAATTAGCAAAAAGAATTAGCTCCCTTTTAAGAGGGGAAGATGGACGTGTGTCCAAAAACGAGTCAAAGAAAAAAATAATTTATATGAACAAAGATGCGAAAGAAGCTTTCAATAAAATCAGGAATTCCCTAGCGTCTGATGAAATTATTGTCCAATTCCCTGATTTCAACAAAGAGTTCCATCTTACAACAGATGCTTCCAACTCCGCCATAGGCGCAGTGCTGTCCCGACATACCAATTTCTTTTCTCTCTAAAACGCTCTCCAAAGCAGAAGAAAATTACGCCACTACCCAGAAAGAGATGTTAGCCATAATTTGGGCTTTAAAAGCCCCCAGAAACTACCTATACGGTATAACAAAAATTAACATATACACTGACCACCAACCCCTCACCTTTTCGCTCAGCAGCTGGAATGGAAATTCCAAAGTAAAAAGATGGAAAGCCAGCCTACCTTGAAGAATATAATTATGAGTTAATATACAAACCTGGCAAAAGTAACGTAGTAGCAGATGCCTTATCAAGACCTAGCCAAATAAATTTAGTTACGCCCACACAATATAGTGCTGAAAGTTCAGCAGAAAACTTAATTTTCAGTGTAGAAGTCCCTATTAACGCATTTAAGACCCAAATCTTCATCAAGAAAGACGACTCAAATAGTTATAATTTCAGTATCCCATTTTCAACATTTCATAGGCATACTATTCAATTATCAGATTACAACGAAAAAGATATACAGGACATCCTAAAAAAGTACCTAAGCCCATCAGTTCTAAACGGGATTATAACATCCGAAGAGATAATGGGAATAATACAGGAAATCTATCCTTTACACCTCAAAAACTATAAAATCCGATTCACATCCTTAAAAGGCAAAAGACATTCTAACAGACATTAAACAGGAGGAAGAAATACTAAAAGAGCATAACAGGGCCCACCGTGGCATAGTGGAAAACAAAGCAAAACTTTCGGAAAAATGTTACTTCCCCAAAATGAAAGAGAAAATCGCAAATCTTATCAGACAGTGTAGAATATGCAAAGAACAAAACTATGATAGGTGTTTGAGAGATAACCAAAAACTGAACAATTTCAAAGAACTATCAGACAGAGCAGTATATGAATATAATTCATCGATTCATTCAGTAACCAATAAGAGACCATTGGATGTATTTTTCGGTAGGAATATTACAACAGATCCGGAATGCTACGGAAAATCCAGACAAAACAACATAGAGAAAATTAAAACAAAACAGGCCATAGATTTGGAGTATCATAACAAAGAACGTAAAAAAATACGAGACTACAATAGCGGACAGAAAATCTTTGTCAAACAAAACACACGCCTAGAATCCAAATTCACAGCTAGGTATAAGAAAGAAACGGTGAAGGAAGACAAAGATACTACTTTACTAACCGAATCGGGGAACATTGTCCATAAAACTAACATAAAAAAACAATAATTCTCTTCCCACAGATTACTGACAACCATACGGACCAGTTCGTGCTTTATGGGAACCTATAATTTTACCAACGCTCAAACAATCACCATAAACAAAGGAGTGGGAAAGATACAGATTTCCACCATAACTATCGCTCACATCATCGACTTGAAACAAATAGATAATGCCATCAATTTACTATCACACTATACCGAAAACGAATTAAAAACTAACAATCTTTATCCCACATTACACCACGAACTAACACAAACATTCACCACTTTCCATGCAATAACTTCTACATTAAATCACAGACACACTAGATCTATTAACTGGATAGGGTCAGCCTGGAAATATGTGGCAGGCAGCCCTGACCACGACGACTTAATAATGTTGACTGAGAATCTCGACAACCTAGTGACCAATAATAACCAACAAATAATCATAAACAGATAACTAGAACAGAGAATTAACAAACTAACAAAAGTTTCTAACGACTTAACAAATTCAATTAAAAAGGACAGTTTTTTCACTAATGAGATAGCAATCAATTTCCAAAGCCAAATAAGACTTATAAAAGAAGAAATCAATAACATAAGACACGCTATTCAATGGGCGAGACTAGATATAATCAACTCAATGTTATTAAGTGAAGATGAGCTGACAATCATAGACGATATATTCAAAGACCAAGAGCTGACTCCTTTAACCATCAAAGAAATGCTTGAATTCTCATATGTCTCGATTCTACATAACAATACAGATCTTGTATACTTAGTAAAAATACCAACACTAATGAAAGTAAACTTCCAACATGTAATGATCATAAAAACGAAATTGTTAATCTAAGTAATACTGATTGTATTCCAAATTTAGTAAAGGGCACTAGGGCATATTGTAACTTCAGTATTGCGGACCACTTAAGCGAAATCGAGGAAATCGACAACGGACTTATAATACTTAATAATTTCGGCGGTAACTTGACCTGGAACGGAACAACAGAAAGCATTAAAGGAACTTACCTGAATCAACTATCTCGAAGCCGGGAGTGCCAACTATACAGATGACACCGGAGGAGATCAAACGGATAAAAGTGTTGTCCCTGCAATCTCTGGAAGCGCTTCATGTCAACAACATTGGACAATTACATAATCTCGTCAATCAATCCAACACAAATAGAATCACGCTGGTCATCCTTTTCCAACTAGCCGTTATCATCAGTATTACACTTCACTTGCTACGAAGGAAAAAGGAAAATGTTACACCACAAATAAGCCATATTCCAATGCAGCTTACCTCTGACGTAGAAGAAAAGGCGAAACCTCCAAAGACTCAATTAACACCACGCAGACTACAACAAAGTCCGATCAACGATGTCCCCTATTTCTAAAAAATCTGCTTGAGGACAAGCAAAAATTAAGAGGGGAAGAGTTAACAACAAAAATTATCTTTCAATTTTCGCTGTTGCGAAATTCTCTAAGAGGTCAAGAATCGCGATAATAACTCAAAACACCAAATCAGCAGTCTGCAACAGTTCCACGAAATCCAGCCGTTGCCGGATGCTAACAATGTTGCAACAATTACCAGCAAAGCTGCCGCCGCCGACTCAGAACTTAGCTAGCTAGGGTAGAATTGATTTAGGAATTTTCAGTCTGGAATAAGCAATAAACCGAATAACACGTTACATCTTTTATTTTAACTTACATACAAACATACATACACACACATATAAATAATATAATTTCTGTTTTTAATACTTAAGTAGATTAACACATACGAAGTAGCGGTGTTATTACTTAGTATCTGTAAGGGGTTAACACGCGGTGTTGCGCGTAATGAGAAGACTTAAATATTTCTGTGGCGATGACCGACCTTCTTTATTCTCAAACATCAACTAAACTCAAGTGACATAAATTCTTATCATCAAAGCTAGCCCTAAGCCCTCAAGCCGCTGAATTGCATATTATGCGAGGAATCGTATTTCACTCGGCAACAACATCGTTGCGTGTTGCAGATTCTTTCGCTGTTGTGCAATACCCGCTCAGAATAGCTAGTGTCGCAGACATTCATGCTGACGATGCGTGATCAGCCTGAATATTTATGTTCTGCTGGTCAGTTGTGTTAACTCCTCCCCCACTTAGGTGAATGACATCCTCAGATATCCTGATGATTCGTTATATTAAGAAGCGTTGATGCCGATGGTCCCGGGGATTTCCTCACGTAGCTTTTGAGATTTCTATATACGGTACCGTTTACCTTTATCTCGTCGTCAAAGGTAAGGAGGAATGTATTTTTTACCATTTCCTCGTTTACTATAGCTGTTCTGTCGTTGATGATGATGACGCCATCGTCGATGATGGTAAGAGGTTCAAGATGGCTGGGTCGAGTTGAACAATGTGCGGTGCCACATGGTTGCCACAATCAGCTATATTGTAATCTTCGGCGAAATTTACTATAATGCCATTGTGTTGAACAGGGTATACGGTCAATTTTTTACGTACTATGTTAGGCTTAGAGTATCTTATAATAAAATGTACAAAATTGTTTAACAAAGCTTAAACTTGAGATACTTCCATTAAGTCGGTAATAGTGACATTTATAGGGTGTTCATTAATAATATTTTTTAAGTCAGTAGAATCCAATATGGAGGGGTTTACAATTCCAACTTTTGCAAGTATTATTGATAGCATTAAAGTTTCTAATTCTGAAATAAATATTCTGTTTCTTGAAAGCAGTGTTTCATATAAATATTCCGTGTCTATTTGCTTTGCTTTTGTATCTTTTAATAAAAGGTTTACTGTGTTGGTTAGTTTATTTATTTGTTCTTGCATTTTTGTATTTATAGTTATTTGCCTATTTTCTGATTCTACAAGTTCTTTATGTGTAAATTTAAGTTTCTCGAAGTCATCGAAGTCTGGTATGCCGGCTACGACTTTTAGGACGGTGCCTAACGTATTAATACTTTTAGAATGTCTATGATGGATATTTACTGTGGCTATTAGTGTTTCTATATGTTGTATATCTGCGACTGTGTCTTTTACTATTGCTGAGTATAGAGTAAGATTAGTTGAGTGTTTTAAATATTGATAATCCGTCCAAATGGTTACGTATCCGTCTAAGATCGGTATGTAGTCTGTGTTAGTATAGTCGGTACGTTTTGCCGTTATCATTGTGGCTAAAAGGATTATAAGCCACATCCTAAAAAGATGAAAAAAGGAATTTAATGTTTTTGTTTATCTTAGATTGTCTTTGTGGACCACCCTCCCTTTTATTAAGACTGTTGTCCCCAAGTCTGCGTCAATTTTATTTTCGTTGTACATGGGTGTTAGTTTATTCCCTAAACGTCTGTTGGCATTTACAAGAACTGTATCGCCTACTTGAAATTGTCTGTCATATCTTGCCTCATTTACTCTGTTTATTTGAAGTTGTTGAGCCTTTTGAACTTTTTTTCTGATTTCTATTTCAAATTCTGGGGAGGATGAGTGGATTATGTCGATTGGACGGTTGTCTGTTACTGAGTGGACTGTGTTGTTGTATTCGATAGTTGCTTGAAGTATCGTTTCAACAGTATCAGTAATTTTCCTTTGAGCTGTTAGGCATCTTGCGATGTCACTGAGGGTGCTATGAAATCTCTCGACTTGTCCGTTCGATGTACTATGAAGTGGTGCGGCATTTACGATTTGGATGTTATATTGGTTGCTTAGCAGTGATTTTATTGTTTCAGATTTTATGGAGGGCTCTTTATGCAATAGATCGTTTTGATATGTCGGTAAACATTTACAACTTGTAAAATTGCCGATTGTATGTCAATTATTGTCCTTGAAGCAATGGGTTGAACGATTGCGAATTTTAAAAATTTGTCTATGCATGCAAGGAAGTGTTTTTTATTGGTTGAATATACGTCAATGTGTAGCATTTCACCTACATAGAAATGTATGGGTGTTTCTCCAAGTATTTGTTTTTGTGAGTGACGGTTGTACTTAGCTGTTTTACAAATTTTGCAATTTGAAACAACTTAATTTGATAGTATTGTCATTTTTGGAAAGAAATAGTCTTGTAAAATCTGTTTTTCGTTTTCTTGAGTTGCTCTATGAGCTCGATTGTGTTCTGTTACAATTATTTCCTTTTGTTCGTTTTTGTCAACAATGTCATTTACTAAATGTTTTGTGTATCGAAATATTGTTGTTGGGAAAGTTTCTATTAGTTTATGTTGTATGAATGCCAGTATCGGTAACTCGCAATGAATTGCATTAACGACGTCCTTTTTGACTACATCGTAAACTCTTTCAATTAACGAGTCTCTGTTTGAAAAGTGAATTGTATGTCCGATTTTTCCACCGAACAAGATGACTGTACGATCCGAAGCTACTTTATTTTCTTCTATTATAATTGGGTTTCGGAAACAGTTGATTGGTTTGTCTATTGTTTCTATGGTGTTCGTGAGCGATATTTCACTGTGCATTGTGGCTCTGTCTGACTGTGCATCGTCTTCCAAGGCATGAATATTATGCCGAGATAGCGCGTCAGCGACGTAATTTTCCTTCCCTGGCTTGTAATAGATGTTTGCGTTATACTCGTCTATAAAAGCCTTCCAACGCCTGATTTTTGCGTTTGGATTGCGGTCAGATACTGCAAACGTCAGAGGCTGATGGTCCGTAAAGATATTTAAATTTTTTACTCTGTACAGATAATTTCGGAGGTTTTTCAAGCCCCAAAGTATAGCAAGTAATTCCCTTTAATTTGTTGCAAAGATAAGTTCTCTATCTTTCAATGTCCTTGATATCATAGTGATTGGTTTTCCACCTTGTGATAGGACTGCCCCTAGACCAAAGGACGAAGCATATGTTGTTAAGTCAAACGCTTTCTTGTAGTCGGGGTAGAAGAACATTACATTTTCAGATGCAAGAACCCCTTTTAGTTTCTCAAATGCCGTGTGTTGACTTTTGCCGAATTTGACTGGTATTTTTTTTTGATTTTCCGGCGCTCACTTTGCCGTTTTCGCCTTTTAAGATATCGCTTATAGGTTTTGCTATAGACGCGAAGTCCTTAATAAAACACCTATAGTAGCTTGCCAATCCAAGGAATAATCTGAGATTAAACAGAGTTGTTGGTAATTCGTAGTTACGAATCGTTCAACTTTACTTTGACATGTTTTTATACCATTACTTGAGACCACAAAACCTAAATAATCGACACTTTCTTTTAAAAAGTGTGACTTTTCTGGCGAAACTCTCATGTTGGCTTCGTATAGTTTATCTAAGACCCAGGCGATATGCTTGACATGGTTTTCCATGTTTTCAGAAAAAATTATTACGTCATCAACGTAAACGTAACAAGATTTTCCGATTTGCTCTCTGAGCACATCGTCAATAGCTCTCTGAAAAATACTGGGTGTATTTTTCAGGCCAAAAGGGAGCCTACAAAACTCATACTTTCCACTTCTTATGGAAAAGGCTGTTTTTTCTCTGTCCTTTTCAGCAAGTAAAATCTGGTGGAATTCGGATCTGAATCTAGGGTTGTAAAATACTTTGCTGTGCCTAAGTTGGATAAAATAGAGGCTATATTGGGAATGGGGTATTTGTCATCTATTATTTTTTGGTTTAATTTTCTGAAATCTAGTACTAAACGTTTATTTTTTCGTTCTTGTTCATCGGTACCTTTTTTATCTACAATCCAAACGGGGTTTTTGTATGGTGACCGAGACGGACGTATTATATCATTTTTTGACAAATCTTGAGTTTCTGTGTTTACGAATTCCGATACGCCCATTGGGTATGGATATAATTTAGAATATATGGGATCCTCATTTTCTGTTTTAGTGGTGGCAATGATGTTGGTATTATACGGGAGCGGTTCATTTGGTTAGGCAAAGACTCCTGTTCGGTCCTTGAGCATTGTTTGAAATCCTGTTGTTATAGCCTGAGGGGCTTCTATTTCTTTGACATTTGTAAAATTTACGGCTGGGCATTTTAGAAATTTAAGTGTCTCAGAACTCTAGTTTGTTGTTAATTTCTTACTTTTAAAGTACAATAGAACATTGCTTTGATTTAGTAAATCGAGTCCAATTATACCGTCAAATGTCGTGAGGCTTGGTAGCAAAAAAAATGTTGCATTGGTGTTAAAAAATGCATTGTACATTTCCTGTCTATGTCATTATACCCATGAATTGATTTTATTCTAAATGATTTTTCTACTGACGTAATATGTTTTAGTTCTTTTAGTGGTTTTACATAATTTTTTGAGGCTCCAGTGTCTATAAGCAATCTAATTGTTCTTCCTGCCACTGTTATTTCTATGAACGGGAGCAGGGAGGTATGCCTAAAAAAATTGACTTGATCACATTCGTCAGTTTCGTCTACGATATCTTCTGCCTCAGTTTCTGCGATAGTGCGGTATTCACTATTGCCTTGTTCGTATTCTGTATCTCCTGTTTCTAAGTGGTTAACTCTTTGTTGTTTCGGTCCTGTGAACCGTGCACTACTATTGATTGGTCGCTTGTTTGCCTGTCCCTGATTTTTGTAACTTCCATACTGCGTGTTTTGTTGTTGGTCACTGAGTTTGTTTCGAAGGAGCCGTGTATTGTTGGTATTGGGTAGTCTGTCTAAAGCGAGAGGATGTGTCAACGTCCATTGGTTGGACTTGTTCGTGTTGTAGTGAGAATTCTTGTTTCTTATAATGTAGGCTTTTTCCTGGCTGATTGTATTTTGGGTCCTGAGTTAGCTGTTTTGTCCCTGCCTAGCTGTTTTTGCTCACTTCTCTGGGCCTTTTCTTCTAAACTTCGGGCAAAGTTCGTGGCAAACATGTAACGGTCATGATTAGACTCGACTTCTTGAGATAATGCCAGTGCAGAGGGAAGAATAGGACATCACTTAAGGCTTTCCTGGTTCCTGAGATGAATACTCGTAGAGCGTCTGCTCTGTATTTCTCCTTTAACGCAGAGGCAACGGCGGTGTCATAGGTCATGCTTGTCTTATTTATGAGTAAAGTCAGTTTCTTCTCCACTTCGTCATAGTACTGCAATAGGGTTAGATTTCCTTGACAGAGTGTTGACATCTCTTGTTCGACTAGGTATATCGGTCGTTTGTCTGCGTACGTGAAATCTAACCGATTTATAATAGCCTTTAAATTGAGTGGAGTGTCAAAGGATGAGATTACCATATCAGCAGTATTCTTAACTTTGTTTCTTAATATTCCCAAAGCCTGATAATGTTTTAAGCTACCGTCAAATTTCTCATATACTTTGTATGCGGTATGCGCAGCTTTCCTCCATGATACATAAATTTCGTTTTTTCCCTCAAAGTCTTAAAGGGATTTCATGATAACAAGAGTTTCATTCCAAATGACGCCAACTCTGATTTCGGCCTCTTTGAATGTTTCTACTTCTGGAGTGCCAACTTGTACAGAATTAATACGTTGTTCGATGTCACGTAATTTTCTATCAGTTTTCTTTTTGGGCGGCTAAAGCGCTTTCGACTGCGCCTTTCACTATGGGTTTTAATTGTTCGTTAGATTCTGTGATTTATATTTTATTAAATTTTATTGCCAAATCTTGTATCACACTGTCATTCATAGCATGCATGGTATTTTGTGTATTATGTATTTTATTAGTAATTAATATTCAAAGGTTGGAATTGTATTTTAGTTGAATTTTAATAATTTGACTTTTCTTATTTATTTTATTTTATTTTTTTTATGAACGCCCTACTTACACGTTGTTATATTATATTAGTAGAACTGTTGCACTGTTTTCTTTGTTGGTAAACTGCTTTGTTGTGTACTGCTTCGCTGGTTCACTGCTACGCTGGTTCACTGCTTCGTTGGGTACTGCTTCGCTGATATACTGCTTCGTTAGTGAACTACTTCATTGTGTAGAGTTGAGGTTGTGTTTCCTGTTGCATCTGTTCTCCGCTGATGGAACCACTTATTTGGTTGGTGTCTTCAGTAGGGTGCTTTTGCTGATGGTTGTGTTTTTGCAGAAAGTCTACACTGTAGGTTGTGAGTGTTTTTTCTTGTTTTCTTCTTTTCTGTGATACGCGGTGCACCGAATTTTGTTTTTGAATCTGCTTCGTGACGTGTGGTGCACTGAGTCTTGCATGTGTGTGCTTTTCACTTTCACAATTCAATTCTTGAATTTGGGTTTTGATATTTAGAGGACTCGATTTTTTTATGTTGGGCGCCAATTATTTAATTTCTGTTTATAATACTTAAGTAGATTAACACATACGACGTAGCGGTGTTATTACTTAGTATCTGTAAGGGGTTAACACGCGGTGTTGCGCGTAATGAAAAGACTTGAATATTTCCGTGGCGATGACCGACCTTCTTTATTTTCAAACATCAACTAAACTCAAGTGACATAAATTCTTATCATCAAAGCTAGCCCTAAGCCCTCAAGCCGCTGAATTGCATATTATTCGAGGAATCGTATTTCACTCGGCAACAACATCGTTGCGCGTTGGAGCTTCTGTCGCTGTTGTACAATACCCGCTCGGAATGGCTAGTGTCGTAGACATTCATGCTGACGATGCGTAATCAGCCTGAATATTTATGTTCTGCTGGTCAGTTGTGTTAACTTATATATAAGTTAACAATTAACACTCAATATCGGATATTTTATAAGTTTATAATTAACCCTCGCTATCGCGTGCTCTATAAGTTAAGTAACAGCCCTCGCAATTGCGACATTACATAAGTTGTATCAGCGCGCAATAGCTGCAATAGTCAGCGACGGTAACCGGACACTTTTGTTTTGCTGCAAGAGTTTCCGTTATCGCCAAAGATTTGCTGAGTCGGCTTGCCGACCATGACATTGTGGCGTGATGCGAGTTTTGGCTTAGCTTAAGTGAAATATTCTGTGTTGTAAGAACTTAGTTTGAATACAGCGCTCTTCCAGTAAGTCGCTTAAATAAATATTCGCTCCGGCACTTAGCCGTTAAATAATTTGTTTCATTGTCTGAGCCCGAGGCCAGCAATAAGAGGTATAGTTTACCTCTCAACCTAATCTTCACCTTCGATAGAGACGAAAAATCTTAATTTATATATATATATATATATATATCTATATGTGCAGTGAGCTTGAGTATTAATAGTGCAAATAAACTAGAAGTGCATATGAGAGACTATTAGCTTGTGAATTAACCTTGTAATTGCAAGTGTTCTTTCGAGAGTGAACATAAACTCAGTGAAATTTGTGGCTATTAATAATGATTGATTCCGAATCCAATTTTGGTCAAGTGCCTGCAACTCAGGCTACGTTTTTAAAGCTTAAAATTATTTTCTATAGGCTTGAGAGCATATATGCCGAATTAAATGTTGAAAAACTAAAGTAGATGGATTCGTGTGAGATGCGTGTGTTGATGCAGTTCACACTAGCTAAGAGGAAGCAGATTTTGATTCCATATGTAGTGATTTACCTGTCAAATTTGAGTCAACTCTACTGAAGCTGAAGGCCATAATTCAGCGCGAGCTCGTCATTTAGTCGAATCCAGATATTTGTTCAACGCCTAATTCAAGTACAAGCAATGCTCGTCCAACGGTCGTTGTGTCTAATCTGGAGCTGCCGAAATTTGGTGAGTGGTAAAACATCTACTCTATGTTCAAAACAGTGATCCCGATCTCAACGCCATTGAGAATTTCCAGCATCTTCCATCCTGTTTAAGTGGAGCTGCATTGAATACCAACAGTTCGTTGAAGATCAATAAGGCTAACTACATCGACGCTCTGGATATTCTTCCTCGTCGTATTGATAATAATCGTTTTATTTTACAGGCACACATCAGGGCGAGAAGAAGTTGCTGATTGTATCATCCTTCAAACCGTATTGCAGAAGTTGGACAAATCCACTCAGGCCAAATGGGAAGAAAGCTCGTTTACTAATAAGTTGCCATCTTGGGAAAAATTGTCAACATTTCTGCATGGACGCTGTTGGATGCTTGAAAATATGGATCAAGTCCTTTAAAATGTTCAGGTTGGCAAGTCGGGGAAGATCGTGAGTACACATCTCAGAAAATCATTAATTGCTTCCAAAACTCCCATTAGTTGTGTGTTTTGCGAAGACACAGGTCATTTAATATTTCAATGTAATAGGTTTGAGAAATTGTCGCCAATTGCAAGACACAACGAGGCCAAGAGAATCTCTCTGTGCCTTAATTGCCTAAGAAGAGGGCATAAGTTGAGAGATTGCAGAAATGGCTTCTGCAGCACTTGCCAATCTAAGCACCACACTCTATTGCATTACAATCGGTCATCAATAGACACATCCTCAGCTGTTTTGCAACATGATCAACAAGCAAATCCAATACATCCCATACATCCCAGAAGTCCATATATCTCCTAGCTCGTCTGATGTTGTGCTTCTAGCCACTGCTATAATCCTTATTAAGAACCAAGCTGGAACATTCATTAAGTGCCGAGTGCTCTTGGACTCAGGATCTCAGCTTCATTTTGTCACTAGTCGCTTAACGAATCAACTCCAACTTCGAAAAACCAAATTATTCCACTAGTATCACTGCAAACGTCGCCCAGACAATAATTGACAATCAGCCTGGGACTTCAATGTCGACTAATAGGATATACCCTCGAACGTGCAGCTAGCTGATCCAAAGGCCACAACGGATTAATCTTCTCATCGGAGCTGGTCTTTTCCTTGAGTTGTACGTTGGACAAATTTAGTTGGCACCTGGATTACCCGTTCTGCAAAAATGCAACTGGGCAGGATCATCTCAGGTGGCGGGCAACAGGCTCCCAAACTCTCGTCTTTTATCACAACCCAAAGAACTTCGGGTGACGCCAATCACAGCATTCGACTTGATGATTTGGTGCATCAATTTTGAGAAGTGACATAAGCTTTCGAACCTATCGCTAAGGTAACAACGCAGGAACTCCATTGTGAGCAGCATTTCGTAAAAAATCATCGTCGATTATCTTCATGGGAATTTTCAGTTTGCTTGCCAAAAAATCAAAGTGTGGAATCTTTGGGCGATTCCTATGAGCAGGCCAAGCGTCGACTAATAAATCTGAAGAGTAAGTTCGCTCGAAATCAAACTCTCCAAAAGAAATACATAGCATTTATATTGGAATATATTGATCTCAAACATATGTCATTGGTGCCCAGCGCAGAGACCTATAAATGCAAATATTTCTTACCTCATCATTGCGTGTTCAAAGAAGAGAGTTCAACAACAAAGCTGAGAGTTGTCTTTGACGGCTTGGCCGTCACCACATCTGGGCTCTCACTAAATGACTTTCATAAGTCAGGTCCGACTATTCAAGCTACCTTGTTTCATACACTCGTTCGTTTTCGTACATTTTCCATTGCACTCACAGGGGACATTGTTAAAATGTACAGATGTGTGAAAGTCTCAGAGTCTGATTCTATGATTCAGTGCATTTTATGGCGAAACTCCCCGTAAGATAATATTCAGGTTTTCAAATTGAATATCGTCACTTATGGGACTAAACCAGCTTCTTTCTTGGCAATGGATGAGTCGTCCTCATACCCATTAAGGTCTAAAACTGTCTTTCTACGTTGATGATCAGATCTCAGGGGGCAATTCAATTGAAGTTGAAGTTCGCGATATCATGAAACAAACAACAAATCTTCTTGTTCGAGGAAACTTCAAGTTACGGAAATGGTGCTCCAACTCAAATGATATACTTCACGGAGTTTCAGAGACTGAACAGGAAAGTTTTCTCAAGTTGGACGACGGCAGTAATGTGACAAAAACACTCGGACTCATCTGGTAATCTCTAAAGAACAACTTCGTGTTCACTTTCGAGCCCAAAAATAGTATTGATAAACACACAAAAATCTCGGTTTTATCAACCATTGCTCGTTGTTACAATCCGATAGTTTTAATCGGACCTACCCTAACTAGAGCCAAAATTATCTTGCAACGCATGTGGAGAGACAAGCTACAATGGGATAAGAGCCTACCGCAACCTTTGGAAACGATCTAGATTGAATTTTGTAAGGGTTTTCACCAAGTGCGCCATGCAATATTTCCTCATTATATGCACCAACTCAAAGCAAAAGTCGAACCACATGCCTTCTGCTATGCTAGTCTTCAGACCAACGGTTCTTGTATTTATGTTACCTCGTTAAAGAATAATATCGTTCAAGTTCATTTATTCTGTTCCAAGGCTAGAGTTGCCCTACTAAAAGCCCTCACGGTTCCTAAACTTGAGCAATGCGCTGCATTTCTGCTTGCAAACTTTTTAAGCGAAATAAGCAAAATGAACTTATTTGAATGAAAAATTCATTGTTGGTCAAATTCAGCCGTTGTCTTGTCTTGGCTAAAAGAAGAGTAAACTCTTCTTAATGTTTTTGTCGCCCACCAGATTTGTGCCATGCAGCAGCTCACGATTGAAATGGAGTGGCATTATATGCCAAAAGAAATGAATCCAGCAGATATTTTATCTAAGGGAGCAGCACCATGGGAGGTTTTCTTCTTTGTCTACATTCATATATATATATATATATATATATATATATATATATATATATATATATATATATATATATATATATATATATATATATATATATATATATATATATATATATATATATATATATATATATATATATATATATATATATATATATATATATATATATATATATATATATATATATATATATATATATATATATATATATATATATATATATATATATATATATATATATATATTTTTTTGCGTGAAGGACGAAAACTTGCCACCTCTACGATGGCCATAAGAGATTCGTTGAAAACATTGCTGGAACTAACGGTGCTGTGAGAGTTGCTGTTCTGCGCACATCCACTGGAACTTTACGTCAAGCTGTCAATAAGCTGTGCGTCCATCCGGTTGATGATCCTGTTAAAAGACTGGGTCTTTCAACTGGGGAGGATGTTAGGCACAGCAGCTAATAATTTCTCTTAGAATAAGCTCTCTTAAATTCACCTTGTTCTTTTGAATGTCATTTTCATTTACTCTTAGTGCGCTGATACACATAAGAAACTCAATACACATATATATGTAAGCTAATTTTGACTTCGCTACATATTACTATTTTTGCCAACACTAATGTCACGGACACAGCATTTAATTAATAAATAATAAGTTAATAAAACTATATAGACGCGTTATATAGCGTTTATTTTGCCTTCGTAAATGATTGGAGCCAGAGTTGCCGAAAAAGCTCGGAAGCTGTTGGAAGCTACCGAGTTATCGAAAAACAATATAACCTCGTCTTGCGTATGGTAAACACTAGTATACATTTTAAATCTCTAGCTTTAGTGGCTTGCGAGATCGCTGCGTTCATACGGATGGAGAGACGGACGGACAGACGGACGGACGGACAGACAGACGGACGGACAGACAGATAGACACATGGACATGGCTATATCGACTCAGCTCGTTGAGCTGATCATGAATATATACACTTTCTGGGGTCTGCCATGCCTCATTCTGCCTGGTACATAAATTTTCACAAAACCATTATACCCTGATTTCCCATTTTCAATGGATTCAGTGCGTAAAAACTTAACAGTTTCTTAACAGCATTATAAATTGCTGAAAGAACGAAAGGAAAGTTCAATTTAAAGAAAACTGGGACTATTTTGTACAAAGTACAAGATGAAACCACAATAATGGGAATAATAAACAAACTAATGGCTAGCGTTAAGCGTGAATCACCTGACGTAGTAAAGGCTAAATTCTTTAACAATCAACTAAAAGGAAAACAAATAAGATAACTCTAGCCCGTCTAGGAGATACCCTGAGCCCTGAAGGATCTCCGTTTTTAAAAATGCGCTGTTATGTATATGAAACATGTTTCAGCTGGAGTCTAACTCGGGCCTACACAATCAATTATTTAAAAAAAAAAAATATTTTTAAAAGCGTTGCCGAGTTTTGAACCTCGAACTTTTGCACCACTTTTACCAAAAACGCCATTCACTGTCATAGTGCCATTTAGCAAATCTAAACTTAAAAAGCAGTTGAGAATTCTAAGAATATACGAGAATTTAACTGGCACTAAACTAAAGAAGCAATTGAGAATTCTTAGAATATACGAGAATGTAGAATGTACCCGCAGCCACATCCAAACGTTTTGTTTAATAACTTCTGTTCTACTTAATGGATTTCAATGAAATTCAGAAATTTTAGCATATGATCTACATATTTTATTGCTTATTTAAAATATACGAAAATATTTGTATATGCAAGCAACACATGCACACATATACACAAGCATGCACGCATCAGCAGGCGCTCTGCAAACAGGGCAGCTTACGCAGCTGCTGCGTAATCAGATTTTTTGTAGCGTGATCATGACATTCATATGTATATATTTGCCAAAGCACAAGTACTATTACTCAAAATAAATTTTTTTGAAAAATTTTACGACTTTAGCTCTAAAGACGTACGAGATATATTTACATATCGATAACGTTTTTAATCGAAAACATTAAAATGGGAATAGTTTTCGAATTTTGGAAACAAACTTGATATTCGTGTGCTATTCACCGACCTACAAAAATTTCAAGTCTCTAGCTCTAATACGTTCTGAGATCAACCCGTTCATACATACGGACAGACTGACAGACAGACGGACATGGCTAAATCGACTCTGCTCGTCTTCATGAGCAAGAATATGGTGGGGTCTGCCACGCCTCCGTCTGCCTGTTACATACATTTTAACAAAACCAATATACCCCTGTTCCTCATGTTCAATAGGTTCAGGGTATAAACTGTGTCACAATATACTGTCGAAATAGACAATTTGCGAAAAGCAACTAGCGGCAGCATGTATTGATGTTTACAACTTTCATGCTATGGGTAACTACATCCACTGCAGCACTGAAAAGACTGGAAGTGCCAGTATAGTATTATACCAGTGTGATAGAAACAATAGATACTTACCGAAATTACCAGAGGTAGAGACAATGACCGCGTTTATTATAATGTCATCTACAGTAACAATAATAATAACAATAACAATAGGAATTCCAAAAAAAAGTGGACGTGGTTACAACAGAGAAAGAAATAATTGCAACCGAGGTAAACATCACAACAATAACAACAATTACAATAATAGCAGAGTAAATCGTAAAACAAGCAAAAGCCCAATATTGAAGTACACACAATAAATTAAAGTCTCAGTATCTTTATTAAATAAAAATGAAAAATCAGGTAAAAAATATACCGTATTGCTAGATACTGGAGCAGAAATATCTATGTTAAAAGAAAAAGTTGATGAATTTGAAAATATTCATTCAAAAATATCAACACAAATATCTGGAATTGGTGAATGTTCAGTTATTTCTAAAGGCTTAGCATTCGTAGAGTCATCTACAGGAGAATGCCATTCCTCATGATCGGGCAAGTTATTCCAGTGCCCAGCGAAAATATACTTCTTTAAAAAATATAATTGCCAATTAGACTTCACACAAACATGTGATTCTATAAAACTTCGGCCGAATAATTTAAGTTACTCAAAAAAAAATTACCAATGATTTACACTTGTGATAATAATGCTACAATACTTTCGATCGTTCTGAAGTAGTCCGTCGAATTAAAATTTTCTCAATAGAAAACGGTATTTTTATCAAAAATCAAGAAATTCATAAAATAATGAATAAATGCAATAATCTACAAACTTTTTTCCGAATACTAAACACCACAGATTCAATGAAAATAATAAACCGTAATGATATTAAAAAAGAAAAGCTAAACAACTATGAAAAAGTCAATTAAATTACTAAAGAACGCCAAGATACGGTGATGAAAAAACTAAACAAGAGCTTTCCACTACTATTTAAAAAAACACCAAAAAGATCTCCGCACCACTCGATAACAACAAATAATTTTTATAAACAGGAATTAAAAGCTAAAGATACTGAGCCAGTGTAGATTAAAAATTACAGAGCACCTTATACTCATAAAGCTGAAGTAAATAAACAAGTCGAAAAACTCATCTCGGATAAAATAGTAGAACGTTCCGATCAATTTCCGCTGCCAAAAATAGAAGATATTCTTGATCAATTAGGTAGAGCAAGATATTTTCCATGTTTAGACTTTATATATTTATCCCATCAAATTGAATTAACAGAACATTCTAGAAACAACGTATTTTTCAACGCGCAATGGCTCATATTGTTTTACACGCTGAAATTGATGCTGGTGATTTGTATACCAATGGAATTCTCGATGTAGAAGTGTTCTTCAAAACGGGCAGTAAAATATTGAAATCAATCAGAGTAGTGCTAGTCAACCCGGTAACCCAAGTCGCAACTTTATTGCACACGCACGGTTGGCCTAACTCAACTACTTTGTGTTAACTCCTCTCTCAGCTAAGTGAAGGGCGTCCTCGGTCTTCTTAGCGTTTGATAGCAGGTTTCTTATGATTGCGTTCTTTTCTCGAGGTTTAGCTCGTTGATGAATCTTGAACGCCAATCTTAAACAAATGAAGACGATAGCCAAGGTAGTATCGCAGCTCCATATGGGTCTGTAAGTCAATCCAGATTGTGCCTGTCTTGGGTGATTGCTGAAACTGCTGGTTTCCTTATAAGTACGCCATAGTTTTTCAGGTACTGCGTTTTGTTCACGATGCTTTTATCGTCAAAGTTCTCCAGATATGTTCCAAAGATAGGCCTCGCTGAGCTTGCGTAACCTGTTATAGTTACAATTGCGTCGTTGATTATGATGGCACCGTCGTCTATCACCATTACTTCCTCCAGGTGTCCAGGTCCAGCGTACCAGCCACTAATTGTTGAGCGCATTTTGGTGAATTTAGCTTCTTGCAAAACTTACCCACTGTCGCTTCGCATTCTCCAACCGCAAAGATGTCTGCACCACAGTCTGCAACGATGTTGGTGTCCTCGAAGTCTAAAACTCTGCCAGAATGTTGTACGAAAAAATATGGATCTTATTACATACTAACTAAGGTATGGGGTATTTAATTAAGAAGTACAATATATCGTTACTTTGGAAAGCCTTAATAGTAGCTGTTTCTAATACGTCTGTTATACTATTATTTCTAAATTGCTTAAGTGCCATCTCCTGAACATCAATATTGCTTAGCATTACAGGACTAATGAAGTTTACTTTCGAAAGGGTTATAGGAAGAGCTAAATTTTTTAAGTCTAATATGATCATTCTGTTTTTAGCCAAAATAGTTTCATATAAGTGGTCAATGTCGGTTTGGTCCGTTTTACTTATTGAATTAAGTAATTTCGTCAATTCGTTGAGTCGTGATTGAAATTTGGAATTTAATTTTATTTGTTCGTTTTCGGAGTTTATTAATTGATTTTGTCTAAGCTTAATCTGTTTCCAGTCATCAAAGTCAGGAGTTCCTGCTATCACCTTGAGGGCTGCCCCTAACAGGGTAATGTCACGGGTCGTTCTATGGTTTAATTTAAGCGTTCTAATTAGAGTCTCTATGTGTCCGAGGTCCGTGATCAGTACGTTCTGTATATGTTGTTGTTTGAATAAGTATATCATCTGTCTGATTTCGTCCACGTAAGTCTCGAATGTTGTCACGTTTGCCGTGTGTCCTAGGTTTCCTTATTCGTTCCAAATAGTAACGTCTGCGTAGTTTGTGAGTTTAACGGTTGCGGTCCATAAGGTCATTTGAAGTGTCACTAATATTAATGCTAACCTGAAATGAAAAACTAATTTTAATTTTCGGTTGCTTACTCTCTAAGGTTGTCCTCATGGACCACCCTGCCTTTAATAAGAACTGTCGATCCAAGGTCTGCTTCTACTATGCCTTCAACGCATAGTGGTTTTAGTTTATTACCTAAGCTCCTGTTTGATTTTACACATTCCTTATCTCCTACTTCATACTCTTTGTTGGCTCTATTTTAATTTTCCTGTGTAATTTTTTTTAACTGTGTCTTTTGGATCTTTTCTGTTATCTTTAGCTCTGTTTTTATTTGAGTGAATGATATCAATCGGTTTCATTTTACTTACCGAACGAATAGTTCTATTGTATTCTATTGTGGAAAGAAGAATCAGATCAACGATTTCGTTTATATTTTTATCTTATTTGATAAAGATTCAGCAATCACAGCTAAGCCTGTGGAATCGTTCGACTTGACCGTTCGAGACACTGTTGGAAGGAGGTGCATTTGCAATTTGAAGGACAATTTGCGACAACTTCTATTGCAAATTTTGTCATGTTAGGAAAAAAATAATCGCACATTATTTGCTTAACATTTTCCTCGCGTAACACGATTTCTTTTTGATCAGTTTTACGGTAATGTCCGCCACTAGATACTTAGAGTATCGAAAAATTGTTGGCGGAAAAAGCTCAATCCGACTATACTGGACAAAGGCAAGGATTGGTAACTCGCAGTGAATTCCATTGACATTGACTCCTGCATTTACTACATCTTGCAATGTTCGCAGAAGAGTGCTACGATCTGAGATTCCTATGATGTGTCTTGTTTTGTTCTAAAATAGTAAGAACGTTTTTAAGGAAGGGAAATCTGATTGCTCAATTATTATTTGGTCCTTAAAGCAGTTTACTGGTTTGTCGGTGGTCTCAATAGTGTAGGTAAGGAACTCTTTGCTATGGATTGTAGCGAGATCCGAACACTGAGACTCCGAGTCCAAGGCATTCACGTTTTGCCGTAACAATGCATCTGCTACGTAGTTCTCCTTGCCAGGTTTGTATGACAGTTTGGCGTTATGTTCATCGATAAACGCTTTCCAGCGCTTTATTTTGGCGTTTGTATTGCGATCAGATACCGCAAAGGTCAAAAGGCTGATGGTCGGTAAATATGTGCAGATCTCTAACTCCTTACAGGTAATTCCGGAGATTTTTGAGTGCCCAAATTATTGCCAACAGCTCTCACTCATTTGTAGCGAAATCTTTTTCTTTATTCCGCAATGTTCTTGAAATCATTGTTATCGGGCGACCTTCTTGCGAAAGAGGGCCGCCAAGGCCATGTGCTGAAGCGTCAGTTGTTAAATCAAAACTTTTTTGAAATCCGGTTATCTTAACACCACATCCTCAGACATGAGAATGTTTTTCAGTCTATCGAAAGTTTGCAGCTGTTTAGCTGTTAAGTCAATTTTGACCTTTCTCGACTGATTAGCGCTTACCTTACCGTTTGTTCCTTTCAAGAGTTCGGTTAACGGTTTTGCTATCGCGGCGTAATTCTTTCTAAAACACCGATAATAGCTGGATAACCCTAGGAACGACCTAAGATCAAACAAGGTTGAAGGTGGCTTGAAGTTTGAAATTACCTGTACTTTCTCGGGGGATGTTTGAACACCTCTAGCCTCTAGCTACGACAAAACCCAAATATTCCACGGTTTTCTTAATAAACATGGACTTTTCTTGGGATATTCTCATGCCAGCTTCGTAAAGACTTTTTAAGTCCCAGTCAATGTGCTTCACATGGTCCTCTTTACTTTCGGAGAAAATTATTACTTCGTCAACGTAAACATAACAAGTTTTCACTATTTGCTCCCTCAATACATCGTCTATGGCTCTCTGAAATATGCTTGGAGCGTTTTTCAGGCCAAAGGGGAGTCGGCAGAACACATATTTGCCGTTATTTACAGAGAACGCCGTTTTTCTCTGTCCTTTTCCGCCAAATCGATTTGATGGAGTCCTGACTTTAAATCTAATGTTGTTAAAAATTGGGCCTTACCCATGTTCGACAGTATTGTCGAGATTGCGGGTATAGGGTATTTGTCATTCACAGTTTTTTGATTGAGTTTCCTGAAATCAATGACCATTCTTTTTTTCTTATGGCCAAGCTCGTCAACATACTTCTTATCTACAACCCAAATAGGGCTGTTGTAAAGTGATCGTGCAAGATCGTGGGAGCAAGAAAAAGTAAGTTGTATTGTTAAACAATTTATGCGGACATTTTTGTAAAATTTGTGTACCTCCGTGAATAGATTTAACCTGGAAAGGTTTTTCTACACGAGTCACATTTCTTAAATCGGACAAGGGATATACAAAGTTTTTGGATGCTCCGGTATCAATTAGTAGTTTGAGAACTAGTCCGATCCCTACTATTCCTAAAAAATTACACGTGTCGTTGGTTACGTCGTCCTCGTATGTTTGGCAATTCTCTTCAGCTTATGACCGATAATCGTTATCATCCGTGTCTTGCTCTTGTAGTTGACATTTTGTCGACTCTGAGTGGATTTAATTAATGACATTGATGGATCAACGTCTATGGGTTCTTGTGCCTGATATTGTTCTCGAGGCTGGAACCGTTGCATAGAGGATTTCGGCTGAGGGCCTCCTTGGTTGCCCGCTTGAGATTTTGGTTGGCCATTTGCCTTGTTGTTATAACTATTCTGAGACCTATTTGTCAGAGGATAATTTCCCTGATTTGTGTTACCATCGTTACTCTGGTAACGCAAGTGACGCTGAGAAAACGATTTTTGATTTCTTTGATCATTCGTTTTCGCGAAACTTGCAGTGAACTGTGAATATTCGTTGAAAACCTCAGCTTCCTGAGCTAGCGCTAAAGCTGTGGGTAGATCTTCTGGTTGGGCAGGAAATACTACAGATTTAAGAGACTTTTTCAAGCCAGCAACGAAGGAGTGGACAGCATCTTTCCTGAATTGTTCATTTAGAGTAACTGCTGCCGCAGGTTCATGGGTCATGTTGGTTTTATTAGTGAGAAAAGTCAATGTCTTCTCAACCTCATCGTAATATTCTAAAAGAGTAAGCTCAGCTTGTCTGAGCGTACAAAGTTTTGTAGAATAAATTTCATAGGCAGATGTTACTGCTTCTCGCCAGGCAACGTATTCATTTTGCTTGCCGTCAAATTCCGGCAGGCACTTAACCAAATCTAGAGACTCGTCGCATTTAATTTCTGGGTTAACTTTCACCTTTTGATATTCTTTAATATCTTTTTTTTTAATTTGAGATTGTACTGCATTTATTTGACTGTCAAAATAATTTTACATTTGTCTTATTACTGCTTAGAACCTTCCTTTCTGGTCCTCAAGGCCTTCTTTTATGTCTCCATAATATTTATCACCTCTTGTATCGTCATGTTTTGTTTTTTACTAACTGTAGTGTTTTTTAATAGATTGGCTAATTCTTCGTCACTGTCAGAGTGTCGTTCGTTATTACTATTTCTCGACATAAGTTATGTCACTGTTTTGGTTTATTTTCAATCATCACGCATTTTTTGAGAAGAGAAACAAGAGAAACACTTAAGCAGTTTACTTACATGAGTTTCATTTTCATTTTGCTTATGGTCTTGAAAGTTTTTTTTTTTTTAATTTTCACCGAAACAACTCGCGGCGTGGGCGGGTGTGTATTACGGAGTTCTTTTTTTTAAATTTGTTTTTAGCTCAACTCGCGGCGAAGGCGGGAGTGTGTTAGCTTTTAACGGAACTTTACTCGCGGGGTAGGCGGGAGTTTGTTACGGAGTTTTATATTAAGCAGTTGGGCGCCTATTATAAATAAATTTAGTGTTCCAAGAACTTTTAGATTATTTATTAGTGATCCGTAAACATAACTTAAGCTGTCGGCCCCGGCAGCGATGCCGACGGCGTTCCCGACAGAATGCCGACCATGCGCTTCGTGACATTCCTCAGCGGTCCGTCGCGATGGATCAGTTTACATTTGTATCAGCGACTTCTGTTGAGTGGCGCAACTTTGTTGCACACGCATCCAGTTGGCCTAATTCAACTATTTTGTGTTAACTTATCCATATGTCGGAGCACTAATATTATTTTGAGACATTGTCTTAGCGAAGCGAGTTTCGGTTACGCAAAAGCTCTCAACTCAACTGAACTCACTTGCGTCACACACTTCTTTCCTGTGCCTCACTAAAACGGTACTTTCTAGTAGCGACAGCTCAAATCATAATTACTGTGAAATACCCAAGAACGCAGCAACACACACTCAGTATAGCGTCTTACAAGACAGCGTCTTACACACATTCTCAGCACGTGCCGGCACGCTCACATACAGTACGTTCATATACAGTACGTTCACATACAGTACGTTCATCTGCAGTACGTTCATATGCAGCACGCACACATACAGTACGATCCAACACGGTCATCCTGACCATTACACGAGCTCGTGTAGATATACTAAATTCATCATTTTTTTTTAAAACTTTTTCTTACAACAAAAGATCTAAAGATTCCATTAAAAACACTATTTTCTTTTCTTAGTTCATAACAATTCTTCAAAATAATATCAAGTGTCTTTGCACATTACTTCAACATAATTACTAAGGTTTTCATTGTTTTTCTTTCTTCTTTTTTTTTTAATATGAGAGTTACACAGTCAAATACTCCACACGTCATGATCAAAACAACATTAGTTTTTGCACTTGTGCTTGTATTGTGACTTGAGTACTTTGCCATTTACTTTTGTCAACAACAACAAAAGCCCTTATTGGTTATCTTCACTTTTCTTTTCAGTGGCTTCAAGATTCTCAATATCTTGGTTTTAATATAATCAATTCAATTCAATATTTCACTTATGATTATTACAATAATTAAAAAATATATTGTCAATATATCAATTTTTCATTTCTGTTGACTAAAATTTCAAACTTAATTCACTATTTCAATCATCGTCTCACTTGGACAGATAACACCATCGTCTCACTTGAACGGATAACACCATCGTCTCACTTGAACGGTTCATCTTTAGTCTCCACTTGGCCCTTTGACAATCTTGAATCTTTATTCTCAATGTCCAATTCTTGGGAAATAATTCCCTCTGGAAGTTTTCTAATGTCTTCATGACCGTTTTTGTAAGTCTCTTGCTTGTCCCATAAATTTGTGTCTAGTTCAGTTTGATTCCTCTCCTCGTTTTTAAGAAGGACATAATCACCAACACTGTCTCTTTGATTTATCAAATGGACTTTTATTGTATGAATTTAAAGATTCCATGGTGCTACTGACTTGTGCCCGCGTATAGTCTAAGTTCACAATCAACTCCGTGTACAACGGAGGAAACAATCCAAGAGGTCGGGCTTCTTTCCCTATCAGCATCTTTAAGAGACTTGCATCGGTTGACCGAGTTGTTGTGCAGTCTAATGCAAGCTGCAAGAGCTTTTTGCTAAGATCTTTGTTTTAATTCAACTGCCGTTAATAGATATTTGAGCGTACTTATTACGCGCTCAACTTATCCATTAGCAAGACTGGCCCCAATCAAAATTAAATGAAGCTTAATGTTATTTCAGCAAATAAAATTCTAAGAACATTTTCTTGGAAAGCATCTATTATGGTCAGCTATAATGCTCGTTGGTACACAGAATAAGGAAATTGAAGTCTTCATGGCCTTAATACAGCTCTCTGTATCTGTCTTGAGAGTGTAATATAGGTGTACGAGTTTTGTGAAGCCATCAATTTGAACAATAATATATTCCTTCAAATCACTTTTGCCACTCAATTTACCAGTGATGACCATATGTACAGTGTGCCAAGAATGTTGACTTTTTGGATGAGATGTAACTCTCACGACTGATCATCTGAAAGTTCTGGGCACAACTGGTAAACATCGTGTTTTACCCTCTTTATGTATTTTGCGACACATCATTTTTCTTAAATCATATGTCAAATTATATCGTCTGGCAACTCGTAGGAATGCAGTTTACTAACAATGTCGACAATAATTTGATCCAATTACTGTGCGACCAACAACCAATTGATATTTCTGCTATGTCAAGTCGCTTTTAGGAAATTTTATCCAAAACCAACTGTGGTGTTGCTTTGCAAAGTGTCCCAGCTGACCGCACTTGAAGCAGGTAACAAACGTCTTAAAAGACACTATCATTAGAAAATATAGTAAAGTATATTTGACTTAGTGACACTGTCGTAGATTTTCCCAACATGATCTCTTAGAAGGTCGTCCAACGCTGATTGGAATATTGAATAGTTTTGTAAATTCATACTTTCCTCCGAGTGAGTGCAAATGCTCTCTTTTCTATGTCTGTCTCCCTTGAAGGATTTGGATAAAATCCACTTTTAAGGTCCCCTAACTGGGCTCTGACAGAGGATACCGACCGTAAATCGTGTCCAAACTAAGTTTTCAGTAGTTAATTACTTATCTGGATGCCGTTTTTCTTGAGGCATCGCCTTTCTTAGGCACGATCTATAGTGAAGCGTGTGCGAGCATTTCTGTGATTTATTTCTTAACTTCTTGCTTGAGTGCACTACGATAAGGATATTTCTTGCTATAAACCTTTTTTATTAAAATTGGTTTTGATTTCCAAATGCTTACAGTTTGTTTGTTTTATAAGTTAGTTTGTATTCTGGACCTACAAATAAGGGTTTTAATTCCGTAACTAATCTTCCTATTATTCTTTTTTGGCTGTCGAACATATTTTCTGTTCGGACTTGATGCCTCGAATACCGTGAAAGGTTTTCAGAGTAGGCAATAAGGAAAATCTGATTGATCTTATCAGGATTAAATAGATTTACAAGATATATGATGTGTATAAGCTATTTTTACGCCGAAAGAATTTGCGAAAAAAGCTTCTTTATTTTCCGTTGAATGTTTTAAAAGAGACGGTTAGATGTAATTTTTATTAGAACCAGCATTATTAGTAAGGAAACTAAACATTTAGCCATCCCTTGCTTTACACTAGAATTATGGCAACGAACCAAGACTTAGGCTACAAAATTTAAGTCGGATGTATCAGCTATTTTGACTTGAATATCGACATTTGGGGGTATTTCGCTTTCGTACAGTTAGTCAGAGATACTTTGCTCCTCTACAGCAGAAAAATAATTCTTTTTGCTCACATAATGCTCATATGCCTCGGTGTAAACTTCGGCGTATAAATTTGAGTTTTGTGCTTTCTTCGTCGTCCGGGATTATCCCTGGGTTTCTCCTGTATTGATATGAAATTGTCACTTAAACTTATTTGGAATTTGCTCTGTCCTAGAATATATGGGCGTTTTTAAAGTAGTCTTGCAATTGTTTGGTCTGTTCATATAAATGATATTTTTAGCTCTGAGTGATGAGTGGATCTCCATTGGTCGTGGGGCCTGTTGTGATTTTGGGGCAATGTCCACTTCCTATATTGTAGGCAAATAACGAATAAAAAGACAACACAACTTCAAGATCAATTGTATTTTAGAAGTAAGATCATTTTATTTTGACGATTGAATAAAGAACACCTATTTTGCTTCGTATAACATATACAATATTAAATATTACTGAAACAATGCAGCAGGTAAACGGATTTTCACAGTTTGAACAAAACTAAAGTCGACGAAACAATAAGAAATTTTGAAATAAACATTTATAGTACAGTTTAATAATTATTGTGGAAACTTTGAAAACTAAATTCAAAGTCAGCGAAACATTACGAATCTGTGCAGTGTATAGTGAAGTTAAATAACTGTTGTGCAAAATTTGAGAAAAAACAACTCAAAATCAACAAATTAATAAGAAACCTTTCAGTGAATAGTAGGATTTAAAATAAAACTACTAAAATGGCAAGCCCACAAGAAATAAAAAAATTCAGTACTGCATAATTATTAATGGCAAACCAAGAAAGTGACAAAAAACCTATAAGTCAAAAAATATAATGATATATAATAATAATAATATAATAATATAATAATAATATAATAATATAATAATAATATAATAATATTTGATATATACCAGTATTCACCGGAGACGATGGTGTAGTATGCCAACAATACTCTATAGTATAAATAACGCAATCACATGAAATCCGATGGGGCACTTATGTGTGGACCGACTAACAACGACTATATATATATATATATAAATTAAGATTTTATGAAGTTACTGTTTACTCGTGAGCAACGCACTGAATAAAATCAGCAATATAAATCGCAACTTGTTCCTTTATTGGGTAAATTCAAAACTAAACTCTAAAGTACAAAATATTCTTACACCAAGCTAGCCATGACCTATAATCGCTGAATCAGCGATTATGCTGATTGTATTATGTTTCGACGTCGCAACGACGCAGCGGCACATCGGCGCATAGAATGTTGACGATAGCACAGCGCAGCGTTTGGCACAGTTGGCACTAAGCATTGACTCGATTCTGCTGATCGTGCAGAATTGCAGTCGTTGACTTTTGCTGGCCGGATGTGTTAACTCCTCCCTCACTAGTTTGAAGGCCGTCCTCGGTTTTCCTCAAGGTGTCAATGACAGCTAGTATCGAGACTTGTTGTTTATTCTTTTTGTATTTCTGGTAAGTCTTAAAGATGACGAAACCGATGACCAGCGTGGCGAGGAATGCTGCAAACGTAATGGGCCATACTGACAGTTCCTTTTTGATATTGTCAATATGTTGGAGATTCTGGAAGTTCAGATTCTGAAGATACTGCATGCTCAAAATCTCTTCGTGGCCAGTTATATTTAAAGTAGCCGATACTGCCGAGCCTGGGTGACGTTTGACCATGTTTTTTGTATTTTTGTACAGGGACCCATTTACATAGATCTCCTCATCAAACGTCAGCAAGTGTGTGCCATGGATGACTTTGTTAGTGCCGTTGTCCATTTGTATTATAACTGTTTCTTCGTTGATAATTATAATTCCATCATCAATTACCACTAACGGTTGTAGATGACTGGGACGAGTGTTGCAATGCGCCATACCTCCAGAATGTAGTTGTTGCGCACAGGTTGTTGAGTTTAGTTGCTTGCAAAACGTAGAGGTGAGGGAAGCGGTACAGTTTCCGATTGGTAAGATTTTATTACTGCAGTCCGCGGCGTTGTTTATTCCAGCGAAATCAAGTATTGTTCCATTATGTTGGACAGGGAACAGGGTTATTTTCTTACATATTACTCTAGGATTAGAATATTTAATTAGGAAGTGTACAAAATTATGATCTAACAAGACTGTAATGTAAGCTGTTTCAATTAAATCTGTTATGGTTAAATCTGTAGAGTGCTCATTTAAAATTTGGCTTAGTTCATTAGAGGCAAGTATTGCTGGGTTTATAATTTGTATTTTTGCGAGCGAAATAGACAACATTAATGTTTCGAGTTCGGAAATTACAATCCTATTTCTTGTGAGTAAAGTTTGGTAGAGATACCCTGTGTCAATCTTTTTTCTTTGGCAAATCTATTTATCTTATTAACGGATTCTGTTAGGTCATTGATTTTTTCCTGTACTTTAGTGTTTATGAGTGCCTGCTGGTTAACTGAGTCAGTTAGCTTTTGTTGATGGAATTTCAATTGTTCAAAGTCGTCAAAATCAGGAGTCCCTGCTACTACTTTTAAGGCTGTTCCTAGAATATTTACACTTCTAGTTTGTCTATGGTGGATATTAACAGTCTCTAGTAATGATCTAATATGACCTACATCGGATTCAAGAATTTGTTTCTTATGAGACTGTGGGAAATGTTTCATAAGTGAATTAGTTTCCTTGGCAAGTTCCGAGTACATTGTTAGATTAGAGGTATGTCTTAAAATTTTAAAGTCTTCCCAGATAACCGCGTTCCCGTCCATGATAGGGATATAGTCCGAGTTTGAATAGTTGATAATTTTTCCAGCCGTTGTTGCTACCACAAGTAGAGAGCGTAGAATCCAAACCCTAGCAAAGATACAGAGCAGAATAAGTACTGGAGGGATATATGTTTTTTTTTTGTTTTATCTTATGTTATCCTTATGAGCCTCCCTCCCTTTTATAAGAACCTTTGTCCCCAAATCGGCTTCTACAATGACTTCTTCAAATAAGGGAGTTAACTTGTTGCCAAGTCTCTTATTCAATTTCATGAGTACTTTTTCGCCTACTTGGAAAGTTCTATTTCTTCTGTCAGCATTCTGTCTTGGTAACAGCAGATCCTTCGCTCTGGATATTCTATCTTTTATTTTTGCGTCGAATTCGGGTGAGGAAGCATCGATTATGTCAATTGGTTTCTTGTTTACGACAGAGTGAATTGTTTTATTGTATTCTATTGTTGCTTGAAGTATAACGTCAATTGTGTCATTTAGCTGTTTTTCTAATTTTAGGCATCTTGCAATTTCTGCAAGAGTGCTATGAAATCTTTCAACCTGTCCGTTTGAAGTACTGTGTAGTGGTGGAGAATTTACAATTTCAACATTAAAACGGTTTTTTAAAAGAAACTTTATTGTTCCTGAGTTCAAAGACGGTTCATTATCACAATAGTTTTAGTACTTGGGTAAAAGTTCATAAGCTGTAAGATCGAGGGTTCAATATCCGTTATTGTTCTGGAAGCTATGGGTTGTACAATGGCGAATTTTGAAAACTTATCGATACAGGTTAGAAAATATTTTTTTATCTGTAGAAAAAATGTCAATGTGAAGAATTTCTCCCACTTGGTTGGGGACTGGCGTTTCACCGATGTATTGCTTTTGGGGGTGTCGTATTTTCCTTTATTACAAGTCTTACAATTTGCAACTATTTCATTTGTCAAACGCGTCATTTTTGGAAAAAAAATAGTCTTGGAGAATTTGCTTTGTATTTTCCTGTGCTGCTCTATGAGCTCTACCATGTTCCGCAACAATAATCTGTTTTTGCTCGTTTTTGTCATGAACGTCGATTACCAACTTGTTAGAGTGCCAAAATTTTGTTGTCGGGAAGGTCTCAACTAGTTTTTTTTTTGAATAAATGCTAGTATTGGCAAGTCGCATTTGATCGCATTCACTACGTCTTTTTTTTACCGCATCACATACTTTTCCTATTAAGTTTTCCCTGTTTGAAAAGTTAATGATATGTCTCGTTTTCTGTCCGAACATTATGATAATTTTTTCAGAGGCTGTTATGCTTTCTTCAATAATTATTTGGTTCCTGAAACAATTGATCGGTTTTTCAGTAGACTCGATAGTGTATGTCAATGAAAGTTCACTATGCATAGTGGCTAAGTCTGATGGGGCTTCTTCTTCTAAAGCGTAAATGTTTTGTCTCGATAGAGCATCGGCGACGAAATTTTCCTTTCCTGGCTTGAAGTGAATTTGAGCGTTGTGCTCATCGATGAATGATTACCATCTTTTAATTTTCGCATTTGTATTTTTATCTGAGACTGCAAATGTAAGTGTCTGGTGGTCAGTGTAAATATTTAAATTTTTTAACCGTATAGATAGTTTCTTAGGGATTTTAAAGCCCACACTATCGCAAGTAGCTCAAGTTCATTTGTGGCGAAATTTAGCTCATTGTCTCTTAAAGTCCGGGAAATCATGGTTATCGGCTTTTTATTTTGTGATATAACAGCGCCTAAACCAGAGAACGAGGCATCTGTCGTCAAGTCAAATGGTTTCTGATAGTCAGGGTAAAGGAGCATTACATTTTCAGAAGCTAATATATTCTTTAGTTTCTCAAAGACCAACTTTTGTTTTTCGTTGAGGCTCACAGGGATTCTTTTTGACTGTCCGGCGGTTACTTTGCCGTTGTCACCCTTTAGTATATCTGTTAATGGTTTGGCTATAGATGCATAGTCTTTAATAAAACATCTGTAATAGCTTGCTAAACCAAGGAATGACCTGAGATGGAACAGGGTAGTTGGCTGTCCAAATTTGCCAATTGCTTCTACCTTGTTGGGATTTGTTGTAATGCCGCCACGACATACTACGAATCCAAGATATTCAACTTTTTCTTTGAAAAAAATGAGACTTTTCTCGCGATACTCTCATATTAGCGTTATACAGTTTTTCTAATACCTAGGCAATGTGATGAACATGGTTTTCCATATCCTCAGAGAATATGATTACATCATCTACGTAGACGTAGCATGACTTACCAATCTGTTCCCTAAGAACATCATCAATTGCCCTCTGGAATATTCCAGGGGCATTTTTTAGACCAAATGGAAGATGGAACAGGGTAGTTGGCTGTTCAAATTTGCCAATTGCTTCTACCTTGTTGGGATTTGTTGTAATGCCGCCACGAGATACTACGAATCCAAGATATTCAACTTTTTCGTTGAAAAAATGAGACTTTTCTCGCGATACTCTCATATTAGCGTTATACAGTTTTTCTAATACCCAGGCAATGTGATGAACATGGTTTTCCATATCCTCAGAGAATATGATTACATCATCTACGTAGACGTAGCATGACTTACCAATCTGTTCCCTAAGAACATCATAAATTGCCCGCTGGAATACTCCAGAGGCATTTTTTAGACCAAATGGAAGTCTGCAGAATTCGTACTTTCCGTTTCCTATTGAGAATGCGGTTTTTTCTCTGTCTCTTTCTGCAAGAAGGATTTGGTGGAATCCCGATTTCAAGTCCGGTGATTTGAGAGGATAGCTACTATATTGGGTATGTGGCATTTGTCATCGATTGTTTTCGAATTTTGTTGTTTTTAAAATCAATGACAAGACGTTTTATTCTATTTTCCTGCTCATCTACTCCTTTTTTTATCGACTACCCACACCGGATTGTTATACGGTGATCTGGAGGGTCTGATAATATTATCCCTTAACATGTCGTTTGTTTCATTGTTAACAAACTCAGTTACTCCCAATGGGTAGAGATAAAGTTTTGAGTAGATTGGATTCTCGTCTTCTGTTTGAATCGTAGCAATGATGTTCATATTGTATGGAAGAGCTTCGTCAGGATCGGCAAAAACGCCTATTTTTTCTCTCATCATTTTTTTTAATTTTTTTCAATTTCTTGAGGAGTTAGCATTTGGACACTTTCTAAATTGGATTATTTCAGAGCCGGATTCAGTACTTAGAGTTTTATTTTTGAAGTCCAAAGTGGCATTTACTTTATTAAGAAGATCAAGACCTATTATACCGTCGAAGCCGGTTAGGTTTGGAAGTAGGAAAAATGTGGTTTCAGTATTGAAAAGATACATACGACATTTATCTTTAACTGGGGTAAAGCCATGAAGTGACTTAACCTGAAATGTGTTTTTAACTTTAATTACGCCTTTCAATTCTGGAATAGGTTTAATGTAATTCTTTGAGGCGCCTGTATCGATGAGAAGCTTTATTGTCCTACCTGCTATCGTTCGCTCTACAAACGGTAACAGGGAGCTATGTCTAAAAAATTTACCTCTTGGAGTTCATACTCATCGTCAATGTCTGATACTTCGGCTTCTGCATTTCCCTGATATTCTTGCTCTGCATTTTCAGGGTTTTCCTCTTGTGAGATGTGGTTTACTCTCTGCTGTTTTGGGCCGGTGTACCTGGCTGTTCCACTATTTGCTCTTTTCGGAACACGATTTTGAGACGATACAAAAGCTTGATTTGACTGGGTAGGTTGTCTGAATCGCGAGGAAGTATCGACTCCCATTGGCTGAGGCGGTTCTTGTTGAGGGCCTTGGTTATTGAATTGTGGTTTTTGTTTATAAAATGGAGTTTTTGCCTGATTTCGGTAGTTACTTTCTATAATAGGTTGTTTCTGCTGTCTCTGTTCATAGCGTTGAGCTTTTTCTTCACTATTTTTTGCAAAACTACTAGCAAATTGAAATCGTTCGTGATTAGACTCAACTTCCTGTGCTAGAGCTGATGGCAAACCTTTGGGTCTTGCTGAGAAGAGAATATCACTAAGAGACTTCTTTGTGCCTGAGATAACCACTCTCAGTGAATGTACTTTTCATTAAGAGAAGCAGCTAAAGTAGAATCATATGTCATAATTGTTTTATTTATAAGCAGTGTCAATTTCTTTTCAATTTCCTCATAGTACTGTATTATTGTTGAGGCTCCCTGTCGGACAACTCTTGTTCTATTATATAAATAGGGCGTTTATCAGCGAACGTAAAATCGAGTCTGTTAACGATGGCTTTGAAATTTAGTGGTGTATCATAAGATGACAGTACAATATCAGCAGGGCCTTTTATTTTGTTCCTAATTATGCCCAGTGCCTGATAGTGCTTTGAGCTTCCTGCATAGCTTTCTAAGATTTTGTATGCAGTGTGTGCGGCTTTCCGCCACGAGACATAAGTCTCGAGCTTGCCCTCAAAATCCGGGACTGATTTCACTATATCTAGCGTTTCGTCGCATCGGACACCTGGAATTATTTCCGCATCTTTAAACACTTCCACCTCGGGTACGGACACTGATAAGCTTTTAAACTCGCTTCTAATTTTGTCCACTTTTTTCCGAATATCTGTGCATGACTTTGTAGTGCAGTGTTTACTGCATACTCAAGGAGCGCTTTTAAATTTTTTCACTCACTGCCATTTTCTTTTGTATGTTATCCGGCACTAGTTTATTCTTTACGTCTTTTATTAGTTCCTCTAACTCTGAGTCTAACTCTTCTACTTCACCTTTACTCATAAGATTTGTTTCGTTTGTTCTTTTTAAATTTTGTGTCGCAAAAATATTTATTATAAGCACTTTTCTTTTAGCTCTTTCTTTATTTATTTGTTTGTTTTATTTATTTCAAATAAGCACTCTGCTTACATGTTTTATTTTGTGTGTGTTGTTTTATTTTAAAATTGCTGGCTGATGTCCTGGATAGTGTGTCTTCGCTAGTGGTTGCTGATCTTGCTGGTTCCGATTTTCACTATCGGTTCTGGTTTCTGCTGTTGTTAAACTTGTCACTTTGTTTATAATGTTGCAGCTTGAGACGCTGCGTTTAGGGTGAGTAGATTTACCGCGGTTGGGCGCCAATTAAGATTTTCTGAAGTTACTGTTTACTCGTGAGCAACGCACTGAATAAAATCAGCAATATAAATCGCAACTTGTTCCTTTATTTGGTAAATTCAAAACTAAACTCTAAAGTACAAAATATTCTTACACCAAGCTAGCCCTGGCCTATAATCGCTGAAGCAGCGATTATGCTGATTGTATTATGCTTCGACGTCGCAACGACGCAGCGGCACATCGGCGCATAGAATGTTGACGATAGCACAGCGCAGCGTTTGGCACAGTTGGCACTAAGCATTGACTCGATTCTGCTGATCATGCAGAATTGCAGTCGTTGACTTTTGCTGGCCGGATGTGTTAACTTATATATATGCAATTGCGCATTTGAACGCTGAAAGTAAAAGAATAAGGTTGTTTCCGAGAAAACGTAAGGCACGCATCGCGTGGTAAAAAGCAAGATGACGTAAAGGAATTGGAAGATCAGACTACGATACACACATACATATATATATATATATATATATATATATATATATATATATATATATATATATATATATATATATATATATATACATATACATATATATATATATATATATATATATATATATATATATATATATATATATATATATATATATATATATATATATATATATATATATATATACACAATATATATATATATATACGCACGATATATATATATCGTAGTCTGATCTTTCAATTCCTTTACGTCATCTTGCTTTTTCCCACGCGATGCGTGCCTTACGTTTTCTCGGAAACAACCTTATTCTTTTACTTTCAGCGTTCAAATGCGCAATTGCATATGCTCGCGCACACATACTATTGGCTGCGTCCTTCTGATGCTTCACAGCTACGCAGTCATCTTTGCCGCTCTAACACATTGTCAAGCCGAGACTACGGAGAAATCTCTTGGAATCGCGAAATCACATGACACATAAGACATAACGGAAGAGGACAAAGGAGAATAACGGACATGCAAATTAAGCATTATCTCTCTGGAAATAGTTTTAAGACTCTTATGTTAGGTTTATAAGACTAGTATTTTAGTGAATAAAACAGTTAGGAACTTGAATATGGAAAATGCGGAGGTGCCTTCTTATAACTCTATAGCTCTACAGAAACAGATAAATAACTAGCGTCGTAACGCTGTGAGTTTTTTTTAAAAACCTCAGCTTTAGATTGTTTTGTTCTCTCCCACTAGAGGTAAGAGATAGAGTATATATAAAAGTGGTGCTAAAATTCACAAAAGAGAATTTGTAGCGCTGGTGACACTGTATCCGCAAAAAATAAGTGGAACAGACAAAAGGTAGTCATAAAATTTCAAATAGTGAATTAGTCGGGTTGGTGGGTCCGTATTACCAAAAAATAAGTGGAGCGGACGAAATATATATTTTTTGAAATCAAATTTATAACATGAATTTGTAGTGTTAAAAAAAATCCAAAGGACGTATACTTTCCCCTCTCTCGCTCAAAAAAACAGCAGTGACAAAGTAAAAAAAAACAAGGGACAGCAAAAAATAACCAACGGACTTAGTGTCCAGATTGAAAGAGTTAAACTCATCTGAGGAAATTATTCGACCTAGCGAAATTCTGGAACAGTTAGAAAAAAAAGAACAAATAAAGTTAAGTTGCATTTCAAAAGAGTTAAAAGAGATAACAATTAAACCTTCGAAGAAATGACAACTTTATTGTGTGAAATTGAAGCAGTCTTAAACTCGAGACCTCTGTATACAACTAGTGACGATATCGATGACATAGAAGTATTAATTCCAGGACATTTTTTAATAAGTGGACCTCTGCTGCTATCAGCTGTAAAATTATTTTTTTCGTGCAACAAAAATCACTAAAAGTGATCCTTGTCACTAAAACTGATTCTTGTTGTTACGCCAAAACCCGATATTGCTGACTTTACGGCGCCTACGCAATGTTCACTTTTAATATTTGTAGGGTGATATAAATAAACAAATTTAGTAAACGCATCTATTTCAACTATGATATACTCCTTTTGATCATTTTTATAACTCAATTTACCAGTGATATCTACATGTATCGTATGCCATGGTATGTCAACTTCTTTAAATTTTACGAAAAAGTTTTTTGAGCGCAACTCATTAGCTTTTGTAACAGTTTCCCCAAGTTCATTATTTTAAAGTTTTGAAATTATCGATGATGTCTCTGAGTTTTTATTTGCCGCTCAGCAAGGAGCCAGTTGTCTGTTATTTCAACCAACAGAAATGGCTTCATTTCTGGTTAGGCCATTTTGGCTCCCACTCTATACTGAAGATGGAAATCACCACCGATGAGCTCTTGGTGTGAAATCAATTTTATTTCTTGTAGCCTTTAGGAAATTACAATCAGTAATGTTGAAATGTTATCCTTGCAAATAGTCGAAAATGTTTCATTGAGTTGAATATGGTATCGAGATTCGGTAGAGGAAAGGTATGAAAAAGAATAGCTCCATATCCATTCATACAAGCATAAATGTGCAGTTCTGAAAGTTTCTGAGGATCAAATCACAGGATTCTCTGTAAATGTTTTTTTTTAACGGATTAGCGTATGAACAGATATGTCCAGACTTCCACTGAAATATTTTATATTTGCATTTGAGGCCATACAATGGTTTCATTATTTCGGAGAACTTATGTACTCTAATCTCAGAAATGCTTCTTCAGTTTGTAAAGTATTCATCTATATACAAAAAAAGCATATTGGTGTGAAAGCTCATCTAACGCCCTAATTACTGCACGTTGAAACACAAATGAAACGTTTTTTTAACCCAAAACGCATGGCTAAAAACTCAAATTGGCCCTCTGTTGTTACAAATGGAATTTGGTGGAAATCTAACAATATCGAAACAAGAAAAGTACTTTGCGCCACGCAGCCTAGATATTTGATCATTAATTAATGGTAAGGGAAATTTTTCAGATACGGTATATGCATTCAACCTGCGGTAATCCACGCAATGTCTATCAGGGCCATTTGCCTTTTTGTCAAGTAGCATTGGGCTGGCAAAAGGGGAACAACTAGAGCGGTTAATATTTGGTGCGAATAATTCCCAAATTTTCGGTCTAACAATTTTATTTTCGCCGATACTTAGCTTTATTTCAGTCTTATTAGAATCAATAAAGCGAACTTCTAACTCACCAGCTGTGACTCGGTCTTTTGGAATCCCGTCTTTAAATACTCTGAAAAATTAGTTTAAAATCGGTTATAAATCTGACCTATCTCACTTAAATCGGCATTAATATTTGCAAGACTGGCAAGATTATTCAAAACAGAAAGGGCGCAGTGTAGTTCAAACGTATTATTTGTTATCTTAACACCAAAATTCTGAGTTAAAATTGCACAACCAATTATTGTATTATAATTAATGTTACTATTAAGAACTACATGAAAAAGGACCTTAATATTATAATTACATTTGCAAAAAATTGTAAGCTGTTTGTTTCTGTATTAATTCCTAATCCCTTTAAAACTACAACTTTATTAAGTCGTGTACACCAGAGTTTTTGCAACACCGATTCCTTTATCAAAGAACACTCGGCTCCAGAAAAAAAAGTAAAAAGGATACGACTTACCTGAAGAGATCAAGGTACCAGTTGGATCAGCCATCTGACACAAGCTTACACTTTTCTCATCCATTCTGAGTGGCTAGTTTCTGTCGACCAGTACAATCCGATGCAATATGTTCAGAGAGTCAGCACTTATAGCAAGTAATTAGTTTACTCTTTGCGTCTGATGAACGGACAGAATTTGGACAAGATCCTTGCTGAGGATTAACTTTGTTTTTCCTCGAATGATAGTCAGTTAATTTGTGAACCCATTTTTCCGCAAAAGAGACATTTAATGGGTGCGTACATACGCTGCCCCTTGCCAGTAGAAATTTCGTCAACTGGATGCTCGTTCCTTTTAGCGAAAGAAAATGCGCGCAGCTCATTTTGCAATTGTTGTATCATGATCTGACATATATTGTAAGAACCGTATGTTGTGCTCTAGTATCGATACAGGCGGCAACAACACCAATACTGAAGAGGTGCGAGATGAGGATTTGTTCAGTAGGCATCGACTTCCATATTGTTGTAAAAGTTGTCACTAGTCGATTTCCAAAATGAGAATTGCACTCGCCGTCTCTTGGTCTGTCATTGAGAATATTAAGAACAGAATTGTTGCGATAACAATTCCTTAAAATTGCTACATATTTTAGAGAAACTAGTTTCTAATAATTAGAAGCGCTACTTAGTGATTTGCTCAAGGACATCAGCAAAGCACTGCCTTTAAAAGGGGTTTCTGCTAGGATGAGATCCATCGAGGAGCACCAAGCTGCCGCGTAAACACCATTAAGGTCGCAATTAAATTTTGGCATCACAATTTCTTTATACTCTCCTGAAGTTGGCTGAACACTTGTGACAGCATGTATAACTTCAATCAGATTGCGATGCTGCTTTTACAAAAGTGTGGACAAGGAGTTATTACTTTTTTCCACGCGGCGCGTGCCTTAGTTTTTTCCACATGTCCGGTAACCAAAAAAGAAAAGAAAATTAGTTCAGGAATCCAAATCCGTATTCGCAGATCCAGAACACAAATTGACTTATACAACAAAGATGGTTGGGAGAAACTTGAACCAATAATGACAATCCAGTTCAAAACAAGCATTATCCTTATGCTACTGAACTCAAGCAAGAAGTTGAAAAACAGATCACTGGGATGCTTATCGACGAAGCTATCAGACCTTCAAGATCACCATACAATGATCCGGCATGGATCGTTCCTAAGAAAACCGATGCCTCAGGAAAAATGAAGTACCTATTAGTAATTGGTTACCGCAAGCTCAATTTAGTCATGATTTCTGATCGCTATCTAATGTCATATATGGTAAATATCATAGCTCAGTTAGGAGACAACAAATTCATTCGACCTCAATAGTGGATTTCACAAATTCCTTCAAGGGAGACAGACATAGAATGGACAACCTTTGCAGTTAACGGAGTATAAATCTTCAAGACTACCTTTCAGTGTAAAGAATTCTCCTTCAATATTCCAAAGAGAGATTTAGACGACATTCAAAAGATCATGTTCGGAAAATCTACTATGTCTACATTGATGACATCATTGTTTTCAGTAAAACTGAAAACGAACACGCTTATCAGCTGACTTCAGGACTTAGCTTAACGCAAATATTAAATTACAAATTAAAAAAGAAGAGAATTTGCTAGGACTCGTTATTTCTGAGTGCCTAAATCACTAAAAAAAATTCAATCCCTCTTTGCCGTAGATATATTTGGGACTACGCAAAATAAGCAATCACCACCCTTCTCAGAGGTGAAGAACGACGCACTTCAGCAAAAGTGTCGGATAAAGAGCAGATAAAGATGGTCAGTTAGGCAAAAGGAGCCTTCAATAATATTAAACGAAATTTCCCTTAACGACGTTACTTAAAAATACCCTAACTTCTCCAAAAAAAATTACATAACAACCGATGCTTCAAACTATGTAATCGGAGCATTTCTTGAACAGACTGGATGACTTTTTACATTTATTGCTGCTGGGGGCGAGCATTGACGGCGAATTGAGCACGGCCTTTCCTCGACCAGCACGGTGGCCATTTCGTCCTGTCGCAGAACTGCGCTGCCAATGGCCTTGACCAGCACTCCCTTCGCGGACTTCACAGCCGCTTCCCAAAGGCTGCCAAAATGCGGCGCCCGGGCAGGAATGAAAACGAGTTCCATTCCCCGCTCCGCGGCAAACGTTTCCATATCAGTTGCATTGGCATAGTGTCCCTGAACTTCGCCAGTGTGCATGCAGCACCCACGAAATTGGTGGCATTGTAGCAGTAGAGCTTCCTCACATGGCCACGTCTACCAATGAAAATGGAGAGACACATCAGAAATGTATCAGAAGTTAAATCTGTAACTAATTCCTTGTGCACAGCCTTCGAGGTGAAGCAAACAAATATGGCAATATATATTTTTAATGCAGATTGCCACGAATTCCTGAAGAAGCCAACATTGGACCATAAAAGTCAACTCCGCTGATTTCAAATGGTAAATTTCCGTGTAACTGATTAGCTGGAATATTACTTATTATTTGGGATAGAAGTTTCGGCTTGTAGCTAAAACAATGTACGCATTTTCGAGCCACTGCACTGCACGCTTCTCGAGCATTCACCAGCCAAACCTGCTGTCGAAGCAGACCCATTAAGACCATTGGATTGGCGTGACAATGGGAGCGATGCAAATGCTCCAAATAAAGAGTAACAAATCGACACTTTATTGAAGCAATAGGGGGAACTAAGTATTGTATGCTAATGGTGCCTTCAATAACCGACCTCCTACACGTAGCAACCACAACACACGCTTGCCATGCTGATGTAAGTGCAAAAACAGTGTCAATTTCCTCTTTTAATTCAATATGCTGAATTGCAGATATGACTGCTAGGAAAATGAAACTTAATTCAGAAGATGCAGGAATCAAAGAGATATGACTTTCTTGTTTTTCATTGATAAAGCGGAACATATACGAAACTAAGCGGATTAATTTTGGAAATGAAGACGTTGCTTCAATAAGCTGTGCGATAGAATTTGTCACCTTATGGACCGCGATCAACGCAATAGCAGTTCTACGCTTCTCTAGCAACTCTTGTTCCTTTGATACTTTGATATGTGGATTGGCTGGCCACAATTCTTCAGAAAGCTTTAAAAATCCGGGTCCGCAAAACCAATATGATGATTTGAGCTTCTCAACTGAGCTGGTGGTCAACTCCTGAATGGTTGCTAAGCGATTAGCAACGAATGTGTTCAACGTAGACGAATGCATTTGCAGCCAATGTAGAACAACCTCTGAGTTTACTTAGACTTATCAACTAGCACCCTAGTAGTGATACCTTCATCTGTATGCGTTCTTACGTAAAAACAACAACCGTAAGCTCTCGTTGAGGCATCAGCAAATTCATGGATTTGGCAGCCTTTTGACTTAAGTGTGCCAACGTAACGAGGCATATGAAATGAGTTTAAGTTTGAAAAACAGCTAGTCACAGCCTCAAATTCTTGTTTCATTTGGACAAGTAATAAGGATCGGACTTTACAAGCCTAAAGGAACGTACAATCGTGCCACAAACGACAGAACTGATCGGATGGTAGGTTGCACATCTATTGGACACTCCATGGAGTATCTAAAAATGTCATCCTTCGGATTCCAAGTTAACTTTAAGGTTTTCGTGTCCTCTTGGTAACCAATGATAATGTCATTTCTTGCTGGTAGTGCTGCGAGTTGCTTACAATTGGATGACCACTTTATGAGAGGAAAACCAAACGCTTGAAGAATTGCTATTATGTCGCGATGCAACAAACACAATTCTTCAATGCTGTCTGCTCCTGTGAACAAGTCATCGACATAACAATCTTGAGCGAAGGATCTTGCAGCCGCTGGATAAGTGGACACATGCAAGTCGCTCAGATGTTTTAGACATCGCACTGCTAAGAATGGAGCAGACGATGTCCCATACGTTACTGTTTAATGAATCAGTAGGACCTGTCTTATCATTAGTAAATCATTCAGCGACAATTGAGATGAGGCATCAAATACTACCCGTAGTATTGTGGATGCGCTGTGCGATCTTAGCACGCATTGATATGGAATGAAGTAATGCGGTTCTCTCGGAATTTGATTTTCAGTTGGGCTCATATGACCCAACGCCAAGTACTCTTTCATGAAATCAGTGTTCATTGGCCGAATGTCTTCTAGCTTGTTCATTTTTTTCCCAAAGCCAAGTCATTTGCAATGATGATGTACGAAAAGTAAACCAAATGTTTCCAAATGCTTTAAAGGTATACATAAAGTATAAAGTAATAACGTTACAGTCGGGCACAACCAACTACGTGATACTCTGCTCCCATTGGAGCATCTGGTATATTATTTTTCGTTTCTCTTCCAACCTTTACTACACTCATAAAAGTCGACGAACGAATAGCTGCATTATTTCTTCGACACCGACTATACATAATCCAATCCAAGTTGCTGTGTTGAACTATTGTCAGGTCCTTTTATTTTGTCTTCTCATATTATTGTTATGAATTTATTTTGTAACATAGAGCTTCTGCTCCGGTTTATAGTCAGTTGAATAATAATCCTTTATTTCAAAAATAAAAGTGGTCTTAGCCTTAATACCTTATGTATAAAGATTTCTGCTGGCATATACATTAGGCAGGCGGCATAAGACTTGGGTAAAGTCCAGATGCGGCATATTCCACGCTGCTGGTCAGTCCACATATATATAAGTGGCTGATCGTATTTCAGTTCTTTATCTTTGCGCTCGCCTTTTGTAAGTTAACATTAGCCAAAACTAATCCAACTATGGCTAAGTTAAATTGGGCATCCGGCATTGTTTGTGTTACGACAGTGCTGACGATGCACCGAGACCATTGACTCCCTGTCCCACGAGTATGAAATGCGACACTTGCGCAATGTGCAAGGTCAGCATTTCTCACTAGCTTATGAGAGTAAAATTGTCTTTACTTTTAGTTCTTAATTTGATTTCAAGCAGCTCGTTTGAATAAATCCGATTGCTTAGTTCATAACGGTCTCATCCTAATCCGATCACCTAGATCGGAATAACTTATACAGACATGTAAAATAAATGAAATTTGGTGACTGTAATTGCCAAAAAGGCAAAATAGATAAAATTTCATTTGGCGGTAATCTGATGACGCAAAATAAGTGCACGCAATCATTGCAAGAATAAAGAGGAATAGAAAAATAAAACATAACGGTTCTTCTCTCGCGCGTTGTGTCATTATGAGAGAGATATCATATGATGATAACAAAATCGAAACAAAAACTAAGATGTTGCGTGCAATAGGCAAAGAGAGGAAAGCAAAGAAGTACGAATAGGAATAACTTGTATGTTTATGCATGGCGACAAAGTGTCACTATGTACACATGTAGTATACACTATCATATGTTGAGCATATGACGCATTTATATGTAGAAAACTCTACATCGCATCGGGTATTATTAATATGTTATTAAACATACTACACCTCCCTTTTTAAGAAAATAACGTAATATTATAAGTTTATATTTCAATTCTGTGATTAATAATAATTATAAAAATAAGTATATATATATATATATATATATATATATATATATATATATATATATATATATATATATATATATATATATATATATATATATATATATATATATATAAGTGATTTATAAGTACCAGTTATGAAGAGGAGCCGGGAATCTTCCTAATGGCACCGTTGAAGTTGGTCAACTTGGTGCCATCGAGATAAGCGGTACGGTCGAGCATGACAAAATAGGTTCCAGTGACTTTGACTTCTGGCCCGTCGTCGATGCTTACTCGGGCTGGCCTGTCATTGATTATGATGATTCCCTCTTCAACTACCGATATTGGGGCTAGATGGCTTGGCTGCGTGTTGCAATGGGCCGTGGTGACCGCGTGCAATTCTTGGGCACACGTGTTAACCGCTGACTCTTTGCAGAAGGGCATGTGTAACGATCGACGGCATGATTGTATTGCAATGATTTTTCCATCGCAGTCAGCTATGGTGTTCTCAGGAATTTGCAGTAATATTCCGGCATGAGCGACGGGGAAAACTATGACCTTCTTACATATTAGCTTAGGTTTAGGGAATTTAATTATAAAATGGATTTCCTTATCGTTTGCAAAGATATTAACGCTAGAGACATTTAAAATTTGAGTTACGCTAACCTCTGTGAAATCTTTGCTTAAAATTACCTTTAGGTCACTGTCATTGATAATTAAAGGGTTTACTACGTTAGTGGCAGCCAAAGATATCGCAATTATAAGGTTTTCAATTTCCAAGGTTAGTATTCTATTTCTCGCTAAAAGGGTCTCGTATAAGTGTGCAGAATCTATTTGCTGTGACTTTCTATACTTTAAGATTTCGTTAACAGTGACTGTGAGTGCATTAATCTGTTTTTGAGTGCTTGAATTTATAATGATTTGCCTATTGCTTTCTCTAACCGATTCGTGCTGTGTCAGTTGGACATCCCTCAAGTCCTCAGCGTCAAGCGTTCTGGCTATTACCTTCAGCGCCTTACCTAAGATATTTAAACTCCTTGCGTGCCTATGGTGGACGCCCAGGGTTGCTAACAAAGTTGATAGGTGGTTTGAGTCTGCCTCTAATATCTTTCGCATGTGCGACTGAGGGAAAAGGTCCGTCATTTCCAAAGTGTCCTATACAAGTCTGACGTACTCCGTCAAATTTGTTGTGTATCAAGAATTAAGTCTCGTTCCATACTACCACGGCTCCGTCGATAAACTGCGTGGAGTCAGTCAGTTTGGCCGTCGAAAGCGTAGCCCACTAAATTAACCAGAGAAGTTGCCTGAAAGAATTCTAGTTTTAGAGAATGACCACTACTAGCTTACTTAAATTGTACTTTGCTGCTAATATTCTGTATTATATAAAAAAAAAAATTTTATTTAATTTTCTTTTTTTTATTTTTATTTTATATTTATTTTTTTTTATTTATTTATTTATTTTATTTTTTTTTTTATAGCTTGTTTACTACCCAAGGTTGTCCTTATGGACCACCCTCCCTTTTATGAGAACTGTCGTTCCCAAATCTGCTTCTATTTTTTCTTCTACATACAAGGGGCTTAGCTTATTACCTAGCCGCTTATTTGCCTTAACTAATACCATCACACCTTCTTCAAATACCCTATTCTGTCTTGACGGGTTGTTTCTGTCCAGCTGTGTTTTCTGCGCTTTTTGCAGTTTATTTATTATGTCTTGTCTTAATCCATCCGGTGATGAATGGATGACGTCGATCGGGACTCTATCTATGACCGAGTGGAATGATCGGTTATCGGCATCTTGCCATGTCACTTAGGGTGTTAAGAAATCGTTCTATTTGCCCAGCACGTCAAGCTGTGAAGTGGAGGGCCATTAACAATATCGATGCCTTACTGATTGACCTTATTGTCTCTGATTTAAATGAAGCCTCGTTGTCGCAGTAGAGTGTCTTGATTGTCGGGAATAAATTGACTATTAATAATGTTGGTCCCTTTATGTCCAAAATCGTGCGTGAAGCAATAAACTGAACCACAGCGAACTTGGAGAATTTGTCTATGGCAGTCAAAAAATGCTTCGCTGCAGTAGAGTAAATATTCATGTGGATGATCTCGCCTGCGTAGGACGGTACCGGGGTAGCCCCGAGCTTTTGTCTTTTGGGGTGCCTATCATACTTGGCCTTAGCACAAATTTTACAATTTACAACGACTTCCGCCGCAATTTTGTTCATATTTGGAAAAAAGTACTCCCTAAGCAATTTCATGAGCTGCTCTGTGAGCTCGATTGTGCTTCTGTTCAAAATTTGGTAGAAGAGAACAATTCGACAAGCACATGCTGTATGCGTGCTAAAATTGGTAACTCAAAGTTAATAGTGTTTACTACCTCTGGGCTAACGGCCTCTTTGACTACGTCAATAAGCATGTCCCAGTCTTTAAAAAGGATTTCATTTCGGACTTTTTGCTTGAAAAGCACTGACGCACATCAGTGCTACGGATGTTTTGCCTCTTCCAGAATAATCTGGTTTCTAAAGCAGTTTACGGGCTTTTCAGTGGCGTCGATCGTATAAGATAAAGACTGCTCATTATGAATTGTGCATTTGTCGGACTGTGGCAAGTTTTCAATTGCGTTTATATTTTGCTTGGACAAAGCATCTGCCACATGGTTCTCTTTACCAGGTTTGTAGAAGACTTTGGCCCCGTGTTCACCGATGAACGCTTTCCAGCAATTCTGTGATTAATAATAATTGTATATATATATATAAGAAATAAAAAATAAGGAAGTATTAGATTTTAAAATTGAAATAGGAGACCAAGCTTACCTAAAATAAACAGGTCATAAACTAGAACCACCTTATATAGAACCTTTTGAGGTCATTGGTATAGAAAAAATAATAATATAATCATAAAGAATAAGAAATATAGGGATATATATATATATATATATATATATATATATATATATATATATATATATATATATATATATATATATATATATATATATATATATCCCTATATTTCTTATTCTTTATGATTATATTATTATTTTTTCTATACCAATGACCTCAAAAGGTTCTATATAAGGTGGTTCTAGTTTATGACCTGTTTATTTTAGGTAAGCTTGGTCTCCTATTTCAATTTTAAAATCTAATACTTCCTTATTTTTTATTTCTTTTTGTTTAATTTTATGTTTTTCTAAAATAATTCGCGCTCTTTTATACGCGATTTCTAATCTAAACTTAATTTCTTTGGAATAGTCTTTTATGTTATATATAGGTTCTATATTATTTATGCTGTTAAATTGTATTGGTAAGTTATTTTGTCTTTCAAATACTAGTTCATATGGACAATAGTTATCAGTTACTGATGGCATTGTGTTAAAACAATACAAGAAATACTGTAACCATATGTCCCAATCAGTTTTATCTACTGATATATATGAACGAATGTACTCATTGAATGTCCTATGACTTCTTTCAATGGTTTCTAAAGTCTGGTGATGGTGTGCTATAGACGTTATGTTGTCTATTTTTAAATATTTGCACAAGTAATTTAAAATGGAATTTTTATATTCTGTTCCCATGTCCGTAATGAACGTCTTCATTGGACCGTACTTTAGAATAATAGATTCGAATATGGCCATTGCGACAGTCCGTTGCGCTTTTGTTTGAAACCGGAATAGCAAATAGATACTTTGTCAAATCACATATTAAAGTGACTGCGTATTCATTTCCATTTTCCGAACGTAGTGTTGGACCAATTGTGTCTACTATCACTCTGTCAAAAGCATATTTTGGTGTTTCAGTTAGTATCATAGGTGATCTGGTGTGTTTCGTGTTTTTCGATGTCAGGCACTTAAGACATTTATTTATGTACTCTTTTACATGACGAGTCATATTTTTCCAATAATATTGTCTTTTATTTTTGCTAGCGTTTTTGTTATGCCTGTATGACCTCCTTGAATTGGATCATCGTGGTTTGTAAACAGTATTAATCTCTCTCTCTTAATCTATTATATTATTTATTTGGGTCACCGGCTTGAGTAGCGCTACTCTTAAAAATTTTAATATTTTATTGCCCATAGTTTTAAAAGATTCAATTGAAATTGATTCAAAGATCTTTTCGCACGGTGCCACTTTGAGTTGGATGATTTTAAGTATACCGGCTTGTATTTCAAGCCTTTGGAAGAACTGACCTAAGCCGAGGGTTCCATTGGAACACAAATCGCTAACATCGATGCTTGCTACAACTTTATTTCCATGTTTCAATAAACATTTAGATTCGGTTATACTCAACCTCGTCATTTGTGATGACGTCGTGTACGTTGGGCTTAGAAGCATTGTCAAGAGTTTGTCTAGGCAAATCTACTTGTTCTATTCCTGCGCAAGATTTTTTCTGTTTACTTTGATTTCGTGTATTAACTTTTAATACGTTTGTGCTAATATTTTATAGTTCTTTTATTGTGATGCGTGAAAATGCATCAGCTACAAAATCAAGCCTCATTCTAGTTAGCTTTGAACTGGGATTGATCATAGAGAGTAAATATGTTAATAATTTATGATCTGTTTTTATTGTCAAATGTCAGCCATATATACATATATGGTCGGAAATGAGTGATTGCCCAGTGTATAGCTGCTAGTTCTAGTTCTGTTGTACTTTTATTACTTTCACTCTTTGTAAATGCTCGTGATGCATAAGCTACTGGAAGTTGGAGTTCTTGATGGTTTTGAGTTAAAACCGTTTGTTTGCTACATATATATGAATGTATGCACAAGCAGCAGCAGCTCACAAAAATTCAAATTTGTTCGCCAGAGATCGCCCTTTCGAGCGAAGAGTATATCGAATTGAAAGCATATGCCATGCTCATGCAAATTGTTCAGATTTCTATTATTATTTGTATGAAGGGTATGAAAACGTTGATGCGCATGAAGAATATGTTTTCACGACGAGCATGCACACACACTTACAGTCCTTTGCCTACATGTATAAGCATTTGTGTGCCTGTGTGTGAAACTCTTGCTGCTTGTGGAAATTGTAAGAACCCAGCGTTTGATGTTGCTTGACCTTGCGAATTGCATACACACATTTGCATACATATGTGTGTGTATGAGCGATGATAGAATTTTTCGAGTGTGTTGCGATTCAGTAGTTTGATAATTTTTAAATTATAGTGACTGTCAAATGAGCATTTACGAACTACCACTCATTTTAGCTAGATGAAGTATAGCTTGATGTATCCTGGCACCTGTAAATGCATATTCATTTCCTTACACTGCTAAATCTTTAATAGCCCACAGCCCGATATATTTCCAAATCCACTTCATGCATATTTACACCTGCATATACAATAAGTTGATCTACAGATATCGACATAGCATAAAATTACTTAAATAATAGAAGCCAATAAACATTTATAAATCGAAAAACCACAGGAATGTGGAGAAATATTTTGCCCTACCTAATTGATCAAGAATGTCATCGATTCAGGGAAGTGGAAATTTATCGGATAGAAGTTTTTTATTAATCAGACGATAGTCTACTAAAAATTCCATCCTCAATTTCTTGATTTTGAATTAGAACATTATGTTCTATTGAATTTATTTTGATTTTTCGGACTACTTCAGCGCGAGGTGGAAGTATTGTGGCATTATTATCACAAGTGTGAAATATTGGAAGGTGTGTGTGAAATCTAATTGGCAATTGTATTTTTTTTATAAAATCTATACCAATAATGCCATCGCTTGGTATTGGAAAATCTTCATCGACTAAATGGAAGCCTTGAGAAATTTTATATTTTCCTGTAGATAGTTCTACGAATGTTAATCCTTTTGAAAAAAAAAACTGAACCTTTGCCAATTCCTGTTATTTGTGTAAATACATTTGTATTGACATTTTCAAATATATCGATGTTCTCTTTTAATATGGATATGTTTGCACCTGTATCAATTAACAAGGTACATGTTTTACCTGTGTTTTCATTATTAATTTTTATAAGTATGCTGAGACTAAGATTAATTGTATATATCTTAGTATATAATTGCTCTGAGCATCTGAAGGAACTCGTCCGTTTCCCGAATTACTTTGGGCAACTCGGACATTGTTGTTGTTATTATTGTAGTTGTTTTGATTTTGGTTATTGCCTCGGTTTAAATTATTCCTATAATCTCGGCCACCTCTGTTGTTATTTCTGTTATTACTGTAATTGTTGTTAGAGCTATTGGAGTTATAGTTACCGCGGTCATTGCCTCTACCTCTTTGGTATCGGTAACCACCTCCTCTATTATTGCGGCTTCGCTGGAATAATACTGTATTAGAGCTTCTAGTCATTTCTGTGCTACAATGGATATATTTACCCATTACATCATTAAAAGTAACAAAGTTACCTGCTTCCAGTATTACTTTCAGTTTCTCGTGCTCGCAGTTTTTGGTCATTGCAGTAATAGATTCTTTTGTTGAGAATTTTTCTGCGTTGTCTGGGTCTAAACCATCATCAATATAGGCTGTTTCCAATTGCTTTCGCAAATTGTCTATTTCAGCTGTATATTGCTAAACGGTTTTGCCTTTCTGTCTAATATTTAATAATTTGGCTTTTAGTACGTCAGGAGATTCTCTTTTTACGTTACCTTTAAGCTTGTTAATAATTCTGCATATAGTGGTTTCATCTTGTACCTTCTACAAGATTGTGCCGGTTATCTTTGATTTAATAACCTTAACCGCTATACCCTCTTGGTTGCGTTTTGTTCTTTCTATCATGCGTAAACTAGTTGAGAACCTATTAAGTGAGAGTTTTTTACCATCAAATTCAGGGACTGAAGAGGAAACCTGCTTCACATATTCCCTATCTAAGGCTACTTGGTCAACCATTATGGTATCTATGTTTTCTTGAAGTGTTTCAATGTCACTGTCAATTTATGAATCAATTATTGGTTTAGACTCATCCAAATCTTGCAACTGGTTCTCATCGAATTCAGCCAACAAATTTTGATTTTCTGGGATTGTAATTATAATACTCCGTCTAATGCCAATATTGAGTAATCTTGTTTTTAAAGATTTTATAATTTTTTGACATTGATATTTTTGTTCCTGTGTCAATTCAGCATTGACTTGCTTTAATGTTGTTACTATGTTGTTCTATTGAGTTGTGAATAGTTGCGCATGGTGTATTAATGTATCTGGTCTTATAATTTTATTAGAATTGATACATTTGTATGATTTTTCAAATTTGTCTTTGTAAGCATTTATTTTTCTTGCCAATGCATTCTATTCCATTATTTGATGGATATGTTGGAACCTTTTAGCGGTGTAACCGTACTATCTCGAACAACTTTAACCATTACGTATGGTAATATGCTTAATACCCTTTCCAAAATTTTTGGATTTTCTTAAATCGTGTCTAAATTTTTTGCTCTGCTCATATATCGTTTTTTGATGCTTTTATTATATTTTACATATGTCAAAAGAAATTGACAAGTAGTTACAATGGTTATTAATAGCAGTATCCAGAGAGCGTTGATATCATCTGTATGATCGATAATTTTAACGTTATTTACAACATTTGCCGTATTGTCTTTGGCTTGGGTATCGTCGCTACCGAACCAACCAATGTTGAAAAAAATGAATATTAATTGCTATAATGAAAAATATACTAACAAAACTTAAAGATTTCATGGAATATTCTGATCTTTTTTTTTATATTTAAATTGTTTGGAAAAAAAAAACTTCTTCACTCTGGTCTTCAAACAAAACTATTCTTTTATGCAGCTATGCTTATATGCATAGCGCCAGAGGAACGGAAATATTGTTAATTAGTGCACATGATTGTCTGACTTTTTTTATTTAAACAATTAATTGTCCAATCATATGTTATTAGTCATAGCCTAACAGTGGTTAGTAGTTTTCAAGTTGCACGATGAAGTGCATCAACTTGGGGTAGAAGCTTATATTATTGGCAACATCAGGCAGGCATTTCTGCAGCCCGTATGCGTTACTTTGATCTTTTTAGGCGAAGTAGCTTGTTGATGTCCTTGATGTGAACTGAGTGGGCGCGGTTCACCGGTGGGATGCAACTCTAACGCTTCTTTTAGCGTTGGTGCGTCCCTTTGCTTGATAGGAGCAGATTCCTCCCAGGAAATATATTCAGCGTTGTTCATAAGTGTTATTATTTATTGATTTCTTCAGTTTCAATTAGTGTTGTTCTGATGTTGCTGTTGTTGACTGTTGTAGTTGTGGTTGTTGTTCTTGCAAATAGACGGACTTGTAGCGGTTTGGCGGTGCGTTGAGGCGCTCAACAAACTTTATCATTTAGAATGCACAACATTTTCACCACAGTTCGTGACACTTGTCACGGTCGCATTGTTATGAATTTATTTTGTAACATAGAGCTTCTGCTCCGGTTTGTAGTCAGTTGAATAATAATTCTTTATTTCAAAAATAAAAATGGTCTTAGTCTAAATACCTTATGTATAAAGATTTCTGCCGCTGAGTGCAGCGACAGAACGGGAGTGCGTAGTATGCTTGTATATATGTATATACATATGGCATATACATTATTCAGGCGGCATAAGGCTAAGCATATCGCACGCTGCAACGCGGCATATCGCACGCTGCTGGTCAGTCCACTTATGCATAAGTGGCTGATCATATTTCAGTTGTTTATCTTTGCGCTCGCCTTATCTATATTTATGCATAGCGACAAAGTGTCACTATGTGCACATGTAGTATACACTGTCATATGTTGAGCATATAACGCATTTATATGTAGAATACTCTACATTGCGTCGGGTATTATTAATATGTTATTGAACATGCTACAATATATCGAAAAAGATATCAGCACCGAGCAGAAAGTCTATACGTTGTGGCTTGTGGAATTGAGGATCAGCTAATTGTACGCCATTAGGTATCCTGATCTTCAGTTATCTTCTCTGGTTGGTTCGACGACACCAAAGTCCGTCATGATTTCTGTGTCGTCCGTTCGAGATACTATTGAAGTTTGAATGCTGTGACGAACAGATGACTGGCAGTTAGCAATACCCAATAACTGAATACCTGATCTCAGCCTTTTTAGCTTTAACTGCTTTGCTGGTTTTTCAGATATGAAGTTCACCTGAGAGCCGGAGACTAAGAGGGCTCTGGCTAACTGATAGGATACAGATTGATCCTTTATCCTAGCAATGGCTGTTGCCAAGAGAACTTGATCTGGGATTATGCGAAGTAACTGTTTATTGAACAGAGGTTGAATTTTTCGGCTCTTCTTTGACTGCAACAAATATGGGCATATAATATAATATAAGACAATACAATACATAAAACAATATACATATAAAGCAATAAGTATTTATTTATTTATTTATTGCAATTACTTGGTAATTTATGTCTATATGTGTATGTATGTACTTCCCTGATTGTTGAAGCAATCCATACTACAGTGTTCCGAATCAGTTTTCAGATGAGATGCACAATCCTCGATGAAGAGTCCACCCGGGGGCGCCAAAAAGAGAGCGAGCATCGAAGAGCGATCAGCGGGAGAGCGATCATAGGTAGATAAACACTACCGTTCTCATCACTATAACATCAAATGCTGCTCTTTACAGTGGTAACTACTTATAATGTACATTAATATTAACAAAATGCCTTAACAGTGTGGAACAGCCAAATTCGTTCACAGACCACCATACAAATTGTCTTTTTCAAAAATGATTTAAAAAGACTAAAACCCCTATTTAAAAACAAATAAGGATGTTCTAGTCGAGACAGCTTGACTGCGAGATACCCTCTTGCCACAGGGCAAGTTTCTAGTATTTGAAATACGCTTTTGAAAATTTGGGCGGAAAGGGGCTGTTATCAGCTATTACTTTAACTTAAGTTACGATAGATACTTTCCAATATGGCCTGCTTAACTTGAAGAAACGAATTCGGGTTACATTCGAACCGTCATAAGCAATCTGCACATTCAGGATTTCGAAATAAATACTTTAGGGTACACTAATGCTGACGGATTTAATGGTATTATAACACTAGACGATAAAATATTCATCATTCAATATCGAAACTCCACAGTGAAGATTGGCGAAACGATATACAAGATGGAAGAAATCCAACCAACTGAACCAGAACCAGTCCTGCTTTACCTCATAGTAGACAAAAAAGACGGGATGAAGTACTCTCCCTGCAAATGGTTAACGAGCTCAAAATAAATAACACTAAAATACTGAAGAAACGTGGAGTCAATGAGACCATCGAAGCTTCTCTCAGCTATACGTCGCTCAGTTCCATTACTGATGATCGAAATTATCAGAAGAAGCAATGGAGCAACTCCAAAGGTGAGAAATACGTTTTCAGATAGTACACCAGTAGGGGTCTACGTAGCGACCGAGGAGGCCCGTACTAAAAGGGGGAAGAGTACCACCCAGTATGTCAAAGCCTAAACAGAATTCTTTTACATAAGCCTTCAACTATACAAGTTAGCCTAAAAATACAAGTTGCGCAAGGGATAGAACAAGCTGACCAAACTATTCCAAACGGTTATTCACCGTGTGACCAGCGAAAGTACCAATCAATAGGTGCAGAGGGTACAATTGCGAAGCCACATGCGCTTAGTACGCACTCTTTGTTCCAACGATAGTGGGACCAGCGGATGCAAAATGACACCTCGCGAACTGCATAACAAAATGAAACTCTAGCAGTAGGAGCATCGACCAATGGCAAAATCAACCACTGTGCAAGGGCAGCAAGGCACAATAGAACCGGCAGAATGTAGGCTAAAATACATGTTAAAATACGTGTGTAAATGAAAAACATACTTAGGTCATTACAAATTCAACTTAACGATAATATTTTTTATTTTAAACAAAAACTTAATAGATTTCTAATTTATATAACAATTTTAATAATTCACTATATAGTCAGATCCGATTTGCCACGTCCCCAGAAAGCGCGAGAATATAATTTTTTGATCGATATTTATAGGACTTGTACTGTACAGGTTTGCCAAGGTTATAACAGTCTCTTGATTAGAGTGTAGCATATTGCTCAGCGGATAGAATTACTAGACTTACTGGTGTGTACACGGACTTGAGGGCCGCATTCTCGGTATGCTCGTCACTAGCTTGACGGATTGTAGTGGCTCTTCTCCACCTTAACTATACGGGCTTACCCTATCACACTATCTATATGAAAAAACTATCAGTGATGAGAGCGCTGACACGCCATATATGATAAATCCTACTGTAATCGAAGCTGACTTAGAGGACATTAGGTGTTGTCTGCCTCTCGTCTCTCTCTTTGCCTTAACAATATTAGCATTGTCTTGTCCCTACTCAAGTTCCTAATGAATTTAACTAAATCCTATAAATCCTATCCTATATTCTGGCAAGAATACTCGACAGACCAAATTAGGTATGCTCACCGATTCATCATAACTTCAAATATTTTTAATTTCATTTTAAAACCACAAAAGACATATAAGTTAGGCCTAAGCAAAAGAAGGATATAACATAATTATAATGATGTGACTATACTAACATGCCTGTTTTTATACCCTGAGCCTTATAAAGTATATATATATATATTCTTGATCAGGAAGACGAGCTGAGTCGATTTATCCATGTCTTCGTCGATCTCAGAACCTAGAGATTTGATATTTTTTGTAGGTCCGTGAATATTACGCGAAAATCGCATGTGTATCCTCCTCCCTCAGCCAAGTGAAGATCAAACCCACAATGATGATAACCAGGGTGATACTGCCGCTAACCGCGGGTCTGTACGTTAGTTTTGCTTGCAGTTGATCAATTTGATGTAAGTTTGTCAGACTCAGCCGTGTAGAAGTGGTTAGCTGACTAGTTTGCTGTGTTGAGTCACGTTTATTTGGGTGACTGCCGAAACCGCTGGCTTCCTTCTGAATACACCATAGTTATTGACGTACAGTGTCTCGTTCATGTTGATCTTGCTGTCGAAGTTCACCAAGTAAGTGCCAGAGATGGTCTGTGTTGGGATCGAGTTCTCTCTGATGGTAACGGTTGCGTCGTTGATGATGATCACGCCCTCATCTATCACCATTAATTTCTCCAAGTGGCTAGGAAAAGTGCTGCATTGCGCTGAGGTTCCTGCTACGAGTTGTTAAGCGCAGCTGGGTGTTTTCAATTCTTTGCAAAAAGTAGTACCAACCGCCACATCGCATCCGCCGACGGCAAACATATCCGCGCCGCAATCCTTCGAAGTCTAGTATTCTACTCGATTTCTTAACGGGAAAAATGCTTTTTTTTACAAATTAGCTTAGGTATAGGATATTTAATTAAAAAGTATAACATGTCATTACTTTGAAACGTCTTAATTGTAGCCACTTCTTATATGTCTGAGTGAAATGCTTAAGCCTCATTTCCTTGACATCGATGTTATCTAGCATTGTTTGGCTAATCAAGTTCATTTTTAATAGGGTTATTGCTAAGATTAAATATTGTAAATCTGAAATAATCATTTTGTTTTTGGCCAAAATCTTTTCATAAAGGTGGTCCGTATCAGTTCCATCTCTTTTACTTATTAAATTAAGTGTTCTAGTCAGTTCGTTCAGTCTAGTCTGTATTTGAGTATTAATTTCAATTTTTCGGTTATCTGACTCTGTTGTCAGTTGCTGTCCAAACTTGATCTGAATCATCAAAAACGGGAGTAATTGCTATCTTCTTGAGGGCGGTTCCCAACATATTAAAGCTACGAGAATGTCTGTGATTTCCTTTAAGTGTCGTAACGAGTGTTTCAATATGGTCCAGATCGGTAGTTAGTACTTTCCTTATACGGTCTTGTTTGAATAAGTTCAAGTTTTGTCTAGTCTCGTCCGTGTAAGTTTCGTAGGATGTCACGTTTGTAGTATGTCCGGGGTAACCGTACCTGTCCCAGATTGTAACGTCACCGTCTAGTACTGGTATGTAGCCCGTATGAGTGTAATTCGTCAGTTTAACAGTCGCAGTCGTGAATGCCATTAAAAGTAACCCCAATATTGTTGTTAGCATAAAAAAAAGGAAATATAGTTTAGTATCCTATTTTCTAATATTGTCTTTAGGGACCACCCTCCCTTTTATAAGAACTGTCGATTCTAAATCTGCTTCAATTATGCCTTCTACACATAGTGGGGTCAACTTATTGCCTAATCGTTTGTTTGATTTTATCAAAACTCTTTCTCCCATCTTGTGTTTCTTATTCTCCCTATTTTTGTTTTTTTGTTCCATTTTATTAAACTGTGCTTTTTTTATTCTCTCTGTAATCTGTCTGTGTGTTACCTGAGTGGATAATTTCTATGGGTTTCAAGTTCGATACTGAATATTCTGTTATATTCTATTCTGTTATTTTCTATTGTTAAAAGGAGGATTATATCGATGGTTTCGTTGATTTGTTTACTAAGTTTCATACAGCGAGCCATCTCTGTTAAGGTGCTGTGAAATCTTTCAACTTGGCCGTTGGAAACACTGTGTGAGGGGGTGGATTTGAAATTTAAATGTTAAATTTGAAAAGCATGGATTTAACAGCTTCTGAGTTAAGAGATCTCTCATTTCCCAGTAAATGGTTTTTATAACAGGGAATAAGTTTAAGAGTTGCAATATTGGATTCTTTATATCAACGATGGCTCTTGAGCAAATGGGCTGAGTTACTTCAAACTTAGAGAATTTGTCGACACACGTAATATTTTTGATCTGTTGAAAATACATCAAGGTGTAATATTTCTACTGGATATGAAGAGATTAGCGTTTCGCCCAAGTTTTTATTTTCCGGATGTCGATCATATTTGGCCAAATTCTGCAGTTAGCAACAATTTCTGATGCTAATCTATATAATACTTAAAGTATCAAAATGTTGTTGACGGGAAAAGCTCGATCAGCTTGTGTTGGATAAAAGCTATTATTGGTAGTTCGCAGTGAATACCATTTACTACATCTGCATTCACGTCATCTTGTAATGTTTGTAGAAGCTTCTTACTATCCGAGACTTGTATGACATGTCTGGTTTTGCTCTAAAAGAGAATGAGCGTCTTTACAGAAGAGGAATCAGATTCTTGGATTACGATCTGATATCTAATGCAATTGACTGGTTTATCCGTGGTGTCAATTGTGTAGGTCAGGGATTCTTCGCTATGAATAGTACCCATTGGGAAGCGGAGTCCAGTGCGTTAACATTCTGACGTGACAAGGCATTAGCTTGTAAATTAAATTAGCATTGTGTTCGTCAGTAAAGGCGCTCCAGCGTTTTATCTTAGCATTTGTATTTCGGTCCGAAACCGCAAAAGTCAGAGGTTGATGGTCTGTATAGATATTGAGATCTGTAACTCTGTACAGGTAAATCCGGAGGTTCTTAAGAGCCCAAACTGTTGCCAACAATTCTTGCTCATTTGATGATGGGACGACCGTCCTGAGACAAGACTGCACCGAGACCATGTGCTGAGGCGTCGGTTGTTAGGTCGAAACGTTGTTAAAAGTCAGCGTATCTTAACATAACATCCCCAGAGACGAGAATAGTTTTCAGTCTGTCAAAAGCTTCCAGCTGCTTTGCTGTTAAGTCTATTTTTACTTTCCTCGACTGGTTAGCGCTAATCTTATATAGCACCTGTAATAGCTGAATAACCCTAAAAAAAGATATAAGGTCGAAAAGAGTTGTTGGCCGGTTGAAGTTTAAAATTTCCTGCACCTTATCGGGGGAGGTTTTAATTCCGCCTCTAGTGACCACAAATCCCAAATATTCTACAGTTTTTTTTTTTTAAAATACTTAGACTTTTCTTGGGATATCCTCATACCGGTCTAGTAAAGATTTTTGAAGACCCAATCAATGTGTTTGATGAGATCCTCTTTACCTTCGGAAAACATTATTACGTCATCGACATAAACGTAGCACGTTTTCCTTATCTGTTCTTATAGAACATCGTCTATTGCTCTTTGAAATATACTTGGGGCGTTCTTCAAGTCAAATGGAAATCGACAAAGCTCGTACTTTCAATTATTTACAGAAAAAGCAGTATTTTCTCTGTCTCTTCTGCCAACTTAATTTGGTGAAACCCTGATTTCAGGTCCAGTGTTAAGTAATATTGAGCTTTACCCATGTTTGATAGTATTGTCGAAATTGCGGGTATTGGGGACTTATCGCTCACTGTTTTTTTGTTAAGTTTCCTGAAATCAATAACCATTCTCTTTTTTTGTGTCTGAAATCGTCAACACCCTCTTTGTCGACAACCCAGATCGGATTGTTATAAGGTGACCTTGATGGTCGGATGATGCCATTCTCAAGAAGTTGCTGAACTTCTGAATTGACAAATTCAGCTACATCCATTGGGTAAGGGTATAACTTTAAATACTCTGATTCATCATCTGTTCGAATATTAGCCACAGTGTTGATATTATATGACAATGACTCGTAAGGGTCACCGTCAAAGTTCTTTAGGGCTGGTAATAAGGAAAAAAATTATTTTTCATTGAACAAGTTAATCGGACATTTTCGCAAAATTTGAGTACCGTCATCAATAGATTTAACTTAGAAAGGTTTTTTATAGCAATAATGTTTTTTAAGTCGGAAAAGGGTTTAATGTAGTTTTTTGATGCTCGAGTATCGATTAACAAGTTAAGCGAGAGGCCGCCTCCTACATCCGTTTCGATGTAAGGGAGGAAGGATGTATTCCTAAAAAAATACACGAATCATCTTGGGATACATCATCCTCATAAGCTTGAGCACTTTCTTCAGCAAAAGACTGGTAATCTTTATCATTATTACTATTACCTTGTTCTTAGGCTGTATAATTTACATTCTGACGACTCAGTTGAATTGGAACTTCTATTAAAGTTTGTCGGCTGACGAAAGCGCGAGTTCGATTGTGAATTCGCTCTATCGTTATTATAATCATTTTGGTTTTTGTTAGAATGTGAATTTTTCCCTTGACCGTTATTTTTATCATTATTCTGATAACGAGGTTGTGGTTTTTGTATAGGCCTTTGTAATTTCTCCTCGTTGTTCTTAGCGAATCTTGCGGCGAATTCAGAATACTCGTTGCTAACTTCAGCCTCTTGGGCCAACGATAAAAGGTCCTGTAAAGTTTCAGGTTGAGCTGGAAATACGATAGCCTTTAAGGATTTCCTAAAACCAGAGACAAAGGATTGAAGTGCATTACTCCGGAATTGTTCGATCAGGACAGCTGCTGATTGAGAGTCATGTCTCTTTATTGTTTTGTTTGTTAAAAGGTTCAAAATTCTTTCAACCTGATCATAGTATAGTACTAACAGAGGTAGCTCACTCTGTCGAATAGCACTAAGTTTTTGTAGTAAAACACGAGTTGGTGTTTTATTGATTTTATTTCTTACAGTACAAACTGCCTGATAATGTTTTCATGAGGTTTGAATATAAAATATGCTGCATTTGCGGCCTCCCGCCAAGCAACATAATCGCTTTGCTTGCCATCGAATTCAGACAGAGTTTTAAACCCGTCAATAGGTGCATCGCATATTTGAGCAGTTCACTTACATGAGTTCCATTTATGTTTTGATTGTCGTGGAGCGATGTGAGAGCGAAGCGATGTGGAGGCACTGAGCAAATTCTTTAACTCGAGCGAATTGTTATTTAAGTTTGTTTAATTTGCAACTTAATTGAAAAACATAATTGTTTTTATTTCCGGCAATGGGAATGCTTAAGTTTTTTTTTATTAAAGAAACTGATAATCGCGGCGTTTGCAGGAGTAAAGGAAGTTATGGAGCTGAGCACGTTGAGCGCAAATTATTAATAAATGATCGATTTAGATATTTAAATATTAATCTTTATTTACCTACTCGTGTGGCTCGTATCGGGGATCTTTTTAAACTAAACTTAAAATATTTTCTTATCTATCGCCTTACCGCATTCATTAGGCAGTGACGTCGATAATCTGCTGACGCCGCTTCTTTCGGCATTCCCTCACTCAGCGTTGATCCGCATATTTTGCTAATCATATTTCCGCCAGTAGTGTTGCAACTGCGTCCGGTGACGTACAGTGAGAACTGCTTATATTAACTTATATATGTCCTTTTATAAGAAATGCTCACTCATTCACAACAAATTTAAAAGTTTGTAATTGAAACAATCATTTTACTTTTTAATTTAAATATTCGATCGATGAAAATTTCCTTGAAATCCATTTAATAGAACAGAAGTTATGGTGGTTTAGCAGTAAAGTAGCAGTGTTGGTAGAAGAGATGTACTTTAAGTAAAATTTGCAGGTTTGCAATTCGGCAATGCTGGGGCTTTTTTTTTGACAGATATGTTATCTGATTGTGGATATGCGATTTCAAATCAGGTGAAAACATGATTTTATTTTAGTCTAAAATTTGTAGAAGCTTACAGTTTTGTATGTGTTTAAGTATTTCGTTGAGACGGCAACATAGCTGTTGCAATGTTTGAAACTACTAACAGCTTCAACTTCATTGCTGCAAAGTTATGGATAAGTGAGACATGTGTTAAAACTTCTGATCATGCATAAATGTCTTTGTTTTGCAGAATCGATGGGTAGATAAATTACTGCTGAGCGGTTGTGTTAACTCCTTCCTCCAAATGAAGACCATCGTCGGGTTTTCTTAATGTATCTAGGATAATCTTTGGGGAGGATTGTTGCTTATTTCTTGTGCATTTTTATACAATCTTGTAAAGGAAGACTCCGATGACCAGAGTAATGATGGAAAGTACGCTGAACATCGTACGCCACGTTTTTTCAGCTTTTTCTCCACGCATTCGATGTATGGTAGATTTTCGAAGTTCACTCTCTGAAGATACGGAAGACTCAAGATGGTGGTCCGTAATATTTTGAAGAGTCGATATCGCAAAGCCTGAGTGTCTTCAGACATTGTTTTTCATGTTTTTGAGCTGAGACACTTTTTTTTAGGCGTCATCGTTAGGTCGGCAGGAACGTGCCATATCGCTCCGATGTCCATTTTTACTGCAACTGTTTCCTCGTTTATATTGATGATCCTATCCTACCCTGAAACCATTGAAATTGGGCAATCAGACACCATAAATTATAATTATTCTTGATCAGGAAGACGACCTGAGTCGATATAGGCATGTTCGTCATGTAGAGACCTGAAATTCAAAATGTATAGGCTTGTATACCATACGCAGTACGAGCTTATCATTTTCTTTCGATAATTTATTCCATTTCCCTATTAACGATAAAAATCAATAATTTGACTTCGTGTTTTAAGCATCTCTCGTATACCGTCAAAGCTAGAGAATTTACAGATTTATAGCGTATATTCGTGTAATAAATACAAAGCTTTTGTTATATTTGGATTTTTGATACCAAAATTTCATTGAAATCCATTAATCATCATAGAAGTTATTAAACAAAACTTTTTTCAATTTGCAAAAAGACGTGGCCAGCAACGCTAAGCAACGATGCATTACTCCTATACATGTGTACTCATACATACATAATGATGTTCAAACGCGGTTATTCTCGTCTGTTCTCAGAATCACATGAGTGATTGATTTTTTAATGATTATTATTTGCCACTTTAGCTTCAGATTTGCTACTAATTATTTGAGTTGTGCGGTGGCGGTGTTGGTGGAAGCGGTTATTCAAAAGAATTAAATAAACTTATTTGTTAAAGCATTCCTGTGGTTTTTCGATTTATAAATGCTTATGGGCTTCTATTATTTAAGTAATTTTATGCTATGTCGATATCTGTAGATCAACTTATTGTATATGCAGGTATTTGCATGTACGTATGTAAATATGCATGAAGTGGATTTGGAAATATATCGGGCTGTGGGCTTTTAAAGATTTAGCTGTGTAAGGAAATGAATATGCATTCACAGGTGCCAGGATACATCAAGCTATACTTCATCTCGCTAAAATGAGTTGCATCTCGTAAATGCTTATTTGACAGTCACTCTACAATTCAAAAATTATCAAACTACTGAATCGCGACACACTCGAAAAATTCTATCATCGCTCATACACACACATATGTATGCAGGTCAAGCAACATCAAACGCTGGGTTCTTACAATTTCCACAAGCAGCAAGAGTTTCGCACACAGGCACACAAATGCTTATACATGTAGGCAAAGGACTGTAAGTGTGTGTGCATGCTCGTCGTGAAAACATATTCTTCATGCGCATCAACGTTTTCATACCCTTCATACAAATAATAATAGAAATCTGAACAATTTGCATGAGCATGGCATATGCTTTCAATTCGATATACTCTTCGCTCGAAAGGGCGATCTCTGGCGAACAAATTTAAATTTTTGTGAGCTGCTGCTGCTTGTGCATACATACATATATATGTAGATACATATATATTCGAGATAGAGAGAGAGAGAGAGCAAGGAAAAATAGCATACAGTCATTCTACGTATGAGATTTTGACCATTTCGGTTCAACGCTCGTAGCGCACTGACTATGTCGGACCATATTTTCACTGCATGAAGCGATAAGCGACCGATACGAGCAAATACGAAGTTGATTGGTCCGCCAAGCGGCTCTCGCTATATGGTGAAAACGCTTTTCTACTTGTCTAGTCTATGTGTTGTATGGTTAGTGGTTGCATTCTTAGTAAAGACAGCAACATAACTTCTGAAGTAAAGTTTTAGCTATCGAAAGTAGTGCATACTTTCTGCACAAGTTAACAGGTCTCCAAGCTCAATTGAAGCTTCCAAATCAATTCAATGAGGATAAAGCTAGCCAGGCTAGTAAATCTTCATAAATCGGCGGTGATGCTTTGCAACAGCACAGGTGAAAAACTGCGAGGTGCACACACTGAAGCTGAAAGCTACTGGACAGGAAAAACAGCAAGCATTATTGCCCTATCAGGCAACAATGCGCCCAAGTGTTCGAGAAAAGGCACGACGTACAGGCGACGCAACACGATCAGGCTGAACAGCATTTCACGATGGCAAAGAAGGTGGAGCAGTTCGACGAAAGGACGATGGACCCACGTGCTCATTCATGAGCCTGAACCATGGATCAATCGTAAGCATGGAGAAATAAATTTTTATCTTTCAGACTCTCTCTGGACACGAATGCTTCCGCAGCTATCTGAAGTGATTTGGCCATGAGGAAACTGATGAATGCCCCTTGTGTGGACAAGGTCTGGTGGAAGGCGCCACTACGCCCGACGTCTCCTCGAGGATAGGCGATGCCTAGAGGAAGCTGTGGGCCGCTCCATTAGAAAGGATAACCTCGTCAAGACCGTACTCCGCTCCACGGCTTTGGCGACCAAGTCCTCCAGTGGTATCTATAGCTGGGAGTTGCCATCGCTCTTGCCCAGATTGGCGCTGTATAAAGTATGACGGATCTAATGACACTCATCAAGAGGAGACGTCGTTGTTATTTAGGTCCACGCATTCAGCATAATTCTGGAGAGAGCTCTACAAGAATCCATTGCCTTTTTATGCACATATTCAAGGTGCTCGCGAAAAGTCAGCCTTATGTCTAACATTACGGCAAGATACTTTATCGCCCTCTTTGACGCAATGGTGACGATGCCAATCTTTATGTGGGCCGCTTTCACTATTTTCCGACTGCTTACAAGGACAACCTCAGTTTTGTGCGCCGCCAGCTTAAGACCAGCTCTTGGCAGCCAGCTTCGGTTGCGACAGATACTTACGCTGCACATATCCTCTGTATCTTTGAGCTTATAGCTTTTAGCTTTCCTATGGCGACGACGGCTACATCATCAGCAAACCAAGGGACCTGCTGGTAGCTCCAAGCGCAGTACACCGTCGTAGATAGGAGGCCCCAACACCGATCCTTGGGGGACTCCAGCAGACACTGTATGAGTTTGGGGACCCACACTTGTGTTTTAAATAAGTGTTCTTCCTCTGAAGTAACTCTTTATTATCTCTTTTAAATATTTAGGGATATTATATTGAGATAGCGAATGTAGTATCATATCCCAGCTGGCTGTGTTGAACGCATTTTTCGCATTCAAAGTCGTTATGATGCAATACTGCTTCGTCCCATCTGGTCCCTTGGATGGCGGAAGTGGCAAGGTCAACGGCTTGACATATTGCACCTGTTGTTGAACGGACCTTCTGGAATCCATATTGATTTGGCGACCGCCGGCGACAGATTGCAGGGAACGTTTCTCAGTCAAACATTTGTTGTATAATTCCGTTAACGTTCTCAAGTGCAAGGCAAAGGCTAGCTTTAGCAGACGGCTTGAAATCCCAGCCGGCCCTGGGCCAGAGTTGCATCTAAGACTTCTAACAGCTACTAAAATTTCATCGTCAGTTGGGCCCTGATAAGATGACGCATAATTAGGGCCAAGAACGGAGCCAAATCTTTCTGGAAAGAGCATTTTCACGATCAATTTTATCTCCAAACGATCCGTAGGCTGCGCCTATTTGCCGGCGTATAATCTTTTGACTACAACTTTATATGCTCTGCTCTGCTTGTCCCTATGGCCTTCTTTAGTTGCCTTCTTGTCGACTGGTGGTAAGCTTTCTGATTTTCTATATACTACTTCAGGACCGTTGGTAGCTTCTTCTCGCCTAGATTCATGTACGTCGGATTTCGACTATTTGCTCATTTAACCAGTACATTGGCGCTTGTTGTCGCATGAACTATTGTATGCAGTGTAAGGTTACTTTTCCAGCCGGACGCGGGCTTAAGGGATAGGAAGGGGGGTTGGTTGGGTTTTCTATACACTTGACCGGGACGTCGCCTCGGTCAGATTAGAGGTTAGTTACGATGGAGGCCCAAATGGAGGTAGTACCTCTGGCGAGGAACATGCAATGCCTTGCAGCCGACGTTCACTCTGCCACGAGGCTCTTCTGGCCGGGGTTTCTCCACACGGCGAGCGGGTTCGTGGCCAAGCTACGACTACCGGTTAATAATGACACTTTTAGGCTCTCGACGGGATTTGCCACGTCGATCCGCCAGTATTAGTTGCTATAAGGTTAGTCCGAAATTAAGAGACGTGTTGTTTAGTTTAGTAATTATTTATTACATTGGTTTCTATTTGGCCTTAGCGCTCCCAACGTTACTTACGACTTTCACTCTTTTCCAATGTCTCCAATCTTTTCTCTCTATCTTTCTTGTTCGCCGTTTTCTAACCTTCTCCTCGTGGTGTTCGAAAACTTATCCTTTTTTATCCTCGGCTTGAGCCGCCCGCGCGCTTCGGCAACTCAACTTCACCACGGCTTACGCTCTTCAGCTCAGAGCTTTCACCACGCCCCAGGGTTGCATTGCCGATCGTCATCGTTGCGCGCGCTTAAGCCGCTTTTTTAAAATGACCTTAGATAAATCTTAATCTATCTTTTATTCTATCATCTTCTTCAGCGATGCTTCTTAATCTCTCTTATATTCTATTCTCTTCTTCATCTACGCGCATCCTCCTTGCGCATACCGGACTTATCTGCTATCTTAATATACTTTTTACTCTCTTAACATACTTATGTACTATGTTAACGTTACATGTAAGGCGGTTCATCCAGAGGCTGCCTTACAGCAGACACTCTGTATTTGAGCAACAATTTGGCAAGATCTGGCCTCAGAATTGCCAGACGCTCCCAACAACTGGATGGCCTCCAAAAAGACGATGGGATTAAAAATATCGAGCCGATAAGACTCTCTCCCCAAAATTTGCTCACTGTCAAAGCACCCCCCTGATTTTGAACAGAAGGGCAGAATAATTGCTGCATGTATAGGGTTTACTTTGCTTCCTTGAAATGGGATGAAGTGAAAAAGTAATGTCAATTATAGACCAGTAACCAGCCCGCTTGAAGGTGAATTGATGACCAGAGTTAACCAGAGCTAACGTCGTGAAGATCTCCAGCAGAATATGGCCTCTGGCATTTGTGGTATGACCACTCCATTTCATCGCTCATGCTTTGAAATCTCCTGCTATATTGTCCCTCCAACCCCTTGCATCCTAGGCGAGCTCATCAAGTACCCTCGTGAATTCGCTGAGCATGGAATGGTCTAGATAACAATCGTAGTAAAATGACTTGACATTAAATGACTTGACATTTTCAAGTAAACTCGGTGGGTTGCCGCATATCCACAGCACCGATTTACCAATTGCGTCTGCGGCCCATGTCCTTTTACAACTCGTCTTACAGTGGTGAGGCTCAATGAGAAAGGGTTCATCTATGCATTTTTCCCTTGTAGTCTACTCTAATAGGCCTTGGGCAGCAATTCAATGGTTCAAGTTATGCTGTGGGAACCTTAACATTTAATTTTCCTGACAGCTTCGTGGGAGGATAGGCACTTTAAAGCAGCTCTTCAGCAGGATTTTGTACCTGAAACAGGGACCTTTTAAGTCGCAGTCGCTTTCTTTGCTCGAAAAAACTTTTCTCGAACACCTGGGTGTTGCCTGATAGGGCAATAATGCTTGCTGTTTTTTCCTGCCCAGTAGCTTTCTGCTTCAGTGTGTGCACCTCGCAGTTTTTCACCTGTGCTGTTGCAAAGCATCACCGCCGATTTATGAAGATTTACTAGCCTGGCTAGCTTTATCCTCATTAAATTGATCTGGAAGCTTCAATTGAGCTTGGAGACCTGTAAACTAATGCAGAAAGTATGCACTACTTTCGATAGCTAAAACTTTACTTCAGAAGTTATGTTGCTGTCTTTACTAAGAATACAACCCACCAGAGTTTGGTGGGCAGCTGTTTGCCCGCTGCAGTTTCCAACACTACTTACAGCTGATAGAGTGCAAAAGCCGAAAAAAAGACACTAACTTCGACCGTTGCCGAAATACTCCGCGTTTTACCGCACAGTAAGTCAGTTCAACCGAATTTTGTCGCACCCACTGCTTCCAGGTTTGCTAATTTTTTTGCACTTTCGCAGTAAAAATGGAGTCCAAATTAACGTCTCCGATGGAACACTTTGCGATGGCGACCGTAACCACGAAAACACAACTCACTCTACACACACATGTGCAAATGTGTGTTTAATTCGCAAGGTCAAGCAACTTCAAACTTACAATTACCACATGCAGGAAGTGTAGAGTTTCGCACACAGACGCGCGCGATAGGAGACAGAGTTTCTAAGTGCGTAACCGGTTCATCAACATAGCCAAAGTGTTCATACGTTGATATTCTCGATGGTTCAATTGATTTTAAGAGAGAAAGTCCCATAAACAATTCGTGGCTGTCAGAAAAAACTAATCGTTAAAAGGCACAACAATAAAACAATTATTAAGTGTCAAAATCAGCAAGTGTCACGGCTATAAGATCCGCTCCTAGCTAACCACTGGAAAAAAGTGAAGACCTCGATACCTTAGTAGGACTCGGACGATCCAAAAAGGAGCAATTCGAACTTCTGAGGATGACCTTAGCTGTTATTATATTGTAAGTTACTATAAGAAAAAATTTATCACATTAAGAAAAGTAATTCCATAAAAATTTACGAAATAAGTAGACAAAAGATATAAGATCAAAAAGATTTAAAAATTACACTTAATCATAGAAAATATAAATAATCTAATAAGACCACCATTGTTGTCCGATGAAGCATCGACCTCACGACTTCTAACGCCTACTTACGATCAACTTGACAATTAATTGACAACTAACACAATTAATTTCGAAAATTGTCATTGGAACACTAGCACAAAACAATATAGCTGAAACAATCGGACCAACATGACTATAAGACCTGAGTATAACAATAGAATTCAGGCATTAGACAAAATTGCAGATATTGTCAAGTGTTTGAGAGAAAATCCATCTGAGTTTATCTCCTGGAAGAAGATAGATAGAATAATGCAAATCTATGAAAGAAGGCAGCCCCAGATATTTCTGCATCTTATTCACTATAAGAAACAAAGTAGTCCGATTAGCAGACACAGCATCCTACAATGTTATACTTGAATCGAATGTATTTCCAAATGTTTGACCTTACACTATGCTAATAAAAAGAATATAATAACCCTAGAATATCAGATCACCGGACTAACGCAAGATAATCAATCAGTCGAAGGATTTCATTCAGCAGTATATAAACATTTGGCACTTATTCTTAATAAAGTAGGTTGTATAAACGTGACTAAAAAGTCTGAGCGACTGTTGACCAAAGTATATGTGACAAGCCACTCGATACTTTTGTTAGGAGTTTCCAAGGTGATCTCCCTAAACTTCTATGAATCAAAAAGACCACCGACTTACCACAAGTCTTTCACTTATGCCTTAAACTAGAGAATCACAAATAAATCGTTTCCCAAGCTATCCAGAAAGATCGTCCACAATCATTCCGATCTCCACCAATAACACAGAACATCAGTCCACGTCAACCAACACAATCCTATAGACCACAGCAATAACATGCACTCATATGGCACAACACTAATATCCTAGTTTTCTACAAAATAGAATGACATATAACGGACAAAAATTCTACCAACAGCCAAACCAAAAATTTGTGGTTGACCAAAACCAAACCCTCATCCCGAACCTATGGACGTAGATAAGTCCATCCAAACAAGGAAAGGTTAATTATGGTAATCGCCCTAATTTCAACAAAGAAAAACGTCCTCCATATAATTCTGCACAGGAACTAAAGAAACCACGAAATTTATATTTAGAAACAGTAAAGAAAATAAAAATCTAACAAACGTAGAAGAATCAAACTTGACAGAAAAAGAACAATACGCCAACGAATACTATACGGACGTAGAAAACTCAGCAGACAACTCACCACACGAGTACGTAGACTTGGGTAACGATGATCAAGCTGAGTAATTTTTAGAATAAAGTCCTCCTCACTTCCATGCTTTGAATGTAAACTTATAGAGGGAAGGTCCTGAAAATTCTAATCGATGCTGGATCAAACAATAATTATATCAAACCAAATTTAGTAATAAAACCGAAAAAATATAGAACTGTTCGAAGAAATCTCCGTAGTAGGTAATGTAAAAATATCTCAGCAAACAGAAGCGAAATTGTTTGGTATTAAAGATGTAAAAATAATATTCTTCCTATTTTCTACTCTAAGATCATTTGACAAAATTCTACGGAATGACAGCCTTAAGCAGCCAAACGCAGTAGTCTTCGCTAAAAAAAAAATTTTGACAATCAGTAATAACCTCAACATTCCAATTAAAGAAAAGCTAATACAGGCAGTCAATAAATTAAACATTAGAACCGATCATACGTCTGAAGAACAAAGAACTAGTATTACAAAACTAATAAGGAAATGCACAAGCCTATTTTCGAAACCCAACGATAAAATATTATTTACCTCTGTCAGAGTAGAAATAAGAAGCACTACAGATTCTCCATTAAATTCTGAACATTACCCCTACCTAGAAATGTGCATGGCCCGTGCCGTGTCGTGCCGTGTAAAAATATTCCGTGTTGGGCCGTGTTGGGCCTTACGAAAAATTGCCGTGTTTTACCGTGCCAAAGTCTAGAGGCATTCACGGCAGGCACGAAAGAAAGAAGAATTTTTCAGGAGTTAAAAAAAAACAAGCATTGAAAGGCTTAGAAACAAGATTTTCTCCATCAGCCGTCCACTTGGTTGGCTTATTTTTGAATCCCCCGTATAAAGAAATATTTTTTGCCGGAAGAAAACAGAGAGCAAATGAAAGCCATGATAGTAGATATACAAAGCAAGCAGATCGTACAGCAGTCTCATGAAAACCAAGCTATCGCAACAAATGCTAATGCGTTTTCCAAATTCATGGACCTAAACTGTTCAAAAAAAAAAAAAATTGAAAAATGTTCAGTAGAAATAGAAATTGATAAATATTTAGCAATGACTGAGTCTTGTGACAAAATGTTTTAGATTTCTGTAAAAAAACAATAATCTAAAAAGTTGTATACAGTTGCATTCAAAACCTCATTGAGACAAGACGTGTCACTTCTGCGTTCCTATGGTGTCCAAAGAGCAATACAAAAACGCATCAGTTAAAACAGAAAAACAAGTGCACAAAACAGAATACGAAAATAAAAACACCAGAAGCAAGAGACACAAACCAGTGTTCAAACCGCTCGTCATAAACATAACAACAACACCAATCTATAACAAATATCAAAGCCTAAACAACCCAAAAAACATTGTATCACCATTTCTAATTTAAAAAATCAATAGACTTCACATGTGGAGGAGAAGTTGACACATGCAAAAAACTCGCGCCGGCACCCTATTAATCAAAACAAAAAATACTTTACAAACAATGAAATTATTAAAAATCAAAAATATGGCCGATATCGAAGTAGAAGCCACCGAACACAAGACACTAAAATTTTTCCAAGGGAGTAATCTACTGCAACGAATTACGAAACATTGAGGAAAGAGAAATACTAAACGAACTAAAATCTCAAAGCGTAACCGAAGTGCGAAAAATATTAAAGAAACAAGAGCAAGGCATGACTGAAACGGGACTTATAATTAATACATTCGCCACACACAATCTTCCAGAATCTATTATAATTGAATATGAGACCAAACGAGTCCGCCCGTACATTCCTCTCCCTCTGAAATGCAGAAAATGTCCACTATTTGGCCACCCAACTCCGAAAAAAAGAAACATGCAAAAACTGCTCTCAAATGATACACACCGCTGAAAATGAAACTTGCACCGAAGTTGACCCTAAACACAGCCCACTGGGTCGCAAATGCTCAACATTCATAAAACAACAAGAGCTGGTAGCAATCAAAACTACAGAAAAAGTTGACCACAAAACAGCTTTATCAATTTGCTACTCGCGTCACAACCCGCAACTTAGCAACAACTACGCATTAACTAAAGCTGCAACATTACTCATCAACACCAAAAACAAATTCAGCTACAACAACATCGACCCCAACCTATACCAAAAAATCATCATCTGCCCAGCAAACGAACACCTCATCTCTACTCACAGCTTACCACGATCTATTGTCAGAGCACCCAAGGACCTCAGCCCATAGCACAAGCACATCGCACCAGCACCACCGCAAAGAAGACATGGAAATGAACGAAGACTACCTCGCTAACTCACAAAATTTAGTTAGCGAAAAAACTAACGACTTAAAATTAAGAAGATTTCCTAAAGAAAATAACAGCACCCTTTCAACAAATCTCAAACCCACAAAACCCAACCTACCAATGCAAAAACTTCAAAAAAAAAAGCAAAACATAATGGCAACAACGACAGCGACAGTATTTAACACTTAGAATAACAGTGGGCCCCACATGCTGTAATTATCACAAAAATAGACTTAAAATACCCTCACATTCCTCTCTTTAAATATAAATAAAACCAAATGACCATTTAGATCATTCAATTCAACTAAATGACGGCTCATCAACACACCTTACACTAACAAAAATCGACATAACCTTTAGCAGCCCAATTTTACAACTCGACAGCACATGGTCTCTTTGGTAGCGACCACTTCTCTATCATAATTAACCTCTTCAACTCCAATCCAACAACAGCACAACACATATCCTCCAAACCCATTTTAATCACCGACAAAGTCAATCGGGAACGATTTTCAAAACTCACAGAAGAATACTCATCACAACTAAAAACAAGCTCAATACATGAACAAAGAAACAGCCACAATACAAAAAATAATTATATCTAGTGCACATAAAACAATCCCTCAGACATACCCTATGAACAAACCACAATGGAACAATACTCTACAAAAACTTAGAGACGAAAATGTTAAGAAATGGCACACGCTAAAAAGAAACATCTCTACCCAGAACATCATACAATTTAAACGAGCAAATTCCAAATTTAGAAGAACCCTAAAAGAAGAAAAAAAAAACATAGTATCCAAAAATTCACAACACAAATAGCATCCGACACACCTTCAAAAACAATTTGGAGTAACATCCTAACAACATCTTAAACCCAGTAACAAATCAAAATACCACCAACAAAGCAGAAATAGCAGAACTCTTCTGCAAAAACTTCTCAGACACATCATCTGACCACAATTTCTCCACGAGCTTTATAAACACAAAACAAGCATCAGTGAACAACCAACTCAACCACACATATGTTCTCAGAAAGAGAGCTGCAGAAATAGAGTTTGCAAAAGCTTTTGACAGAATCAGACTACACTCAATACTTGACCAACTCACGGAATGGAAAACAGGACCTAAAATATTAAACTACATAAAAAACTTCATGACGAACAGAAAAATTACAGTAAGAATAAACACCAACCTTTCTCCCTTCTACCCCATCAACAACGGCATCCCCCAGGGCTCGCCACTCTCAGTGATCCTATTTATAGTAGCGTACAACAAGCTCGCTGAAAGCTCACCCTACACCCAAATATCAGCCTTAGCGCCTACGCAGACGGCCGAATATTCAGGCGCCAAGCTATCTACCACCAAATGCAAGCACATGCACGTCTGCAGAAAGCACAACTGCAAATGCACATTATCAACAGGAAACATACAAATTTAGAATGTCGCATCACTAAAAATACTAGGACTTCACTTTAACAACAAACACAGATGGAATACACACGGAACAACTCACGCACACCCTACATCAAGCAATAAATATAATAAAATGTCTCGCAAGTCCAAAATGTACACTGCCAAAAAAAACTTTGCGACCTCCCAAAACATTCTATACGAAGCAAGAGTCTCCCCATTAGAACCAACCTCGTAAAAGCCCTGATCCCCATTACACAAAATACTAAAAACATACCGACCTCCTAGACGGCCACAATACAATTCAACAATAGAGCTAATAAAAAAATATAGCAGAAGCTACAACCTACCCTTTCACCCCAAAAAACTACTTACTCTGACTACTACTCTGTGGAATGTAAGCCAAATAATCACACACACGACACTAAGAAACTTTAATAAAAAAAGCACACGCCCACAAACATACAGAGCCGAATTCGTTCAAATTAACACCATAGACAAGCTTTAATACACATACATCTATACAGTTTGATCCCAAAACAACACTATCATTACCTTTGCCATCACAAATGAAGCCGATACCATCAAATCATATCTCCAACCCAACTACTCCTCCGTATTTTCCGCAGAACTCATTGCAATAGTAGTAGCTCTAGAAACCCTAAAAAATAAATGCACCGACTGCCTCTCTGCAATAGACACAATTAACAACACAAACAACAATGAACACTACGCCTCATACGCTCGCAATATTATGAACAAAACCTTCCCCAAATTCAAACTACTCTGGGTGCCCTAGCATATAGGAATAGCAGGAAACGAACTAGCAGATACCTCTGCTAAAAATAACAAAGGAAAACCTTAACGTACAAGACATACAAAAATACTTAAAAAACATGCATCTCAACTACTACAATCCAACATAACCGAAACATCAACCTGGTATCAAGCAAACAACCCATATAAACTTAACAACTACCACATTTTTAAAAGAAATTAATTATCCCTCTCGAGAATAGACCAAATAATAATAACCATACTTAGACTCGGACACTCCAAAATAACCCACATACACTAACATCGATCAATCTCCCGGTATATGCCCATTTTGCAACGACACCATATCAATCGAACACATCCTCACCAACTGCAAAACCCTAAAACTTCAAAGACAAGCAATATTTAAAAACACCAACCCTCTCCAATGATTAGCACACCCCACATCCTCAAACACATCAAACATTCTAAAATACTTAAAAACAAATTTATATCACTACATCTAAGAATATACAAATTAGTTTAAATTAAGAATACCACTCTTATCACCCCATGTACCTTAATGTAAATACGTAAATACAACACACAGTACTATTAAGAGAACTTATACATAAACACATACAACTCTAGAGCTGAAGGCCTCTACTGCCATAGCCACGTATTAAGCTAGCCTATAATTTCACTATTAATAAGTTAGCTCTTAAATAAATAAATTTTAAGTATACCAGTTCGGCAACAAGCGAACGATTTTTTTCTACTTATGGCATAACTTTAAATGAAAAACGAACACGCCGGAGCAGTAGCAACTTAGATAAAATATTTTTTTTTACAAACTCACTCACTAACTCACTTTAATGAAAAATGTTTAAATTTATTTAATAGCATTAATAAAATACTTAAAAATACAACAAAAAAATGGGTTATAATTTTTTTTTTTTTTTTTTTTTTGATTAAAAGCGCCCGTGTTTGTCCGTGTCTTGTCAGTGCGAGCCGTACTTTTTAAAAAAAATTCCGCATTGGGCCGTGTTGGGCCTCAGTTTTTACCAGATGATGCGTCTGAGGAAAAGAAATATAGCTTAGTCATAGATTATAGGAAACTAAATTCTGTAACCATCGCTGATCGATATCCCATACCAGAAATCAACAAGGTATTGGCCCAATTAAGAGACAAAAAAATGTTCTCTGTACTTCATTTAAAAAGTGCAATTCATCAAATCCTATTAAGAGAAAATTGTATAGAAAAACTAACTGCTTTCTCCATAAAAAATGGAAAATATGAGTTCAAACGACTCCCCTTTGGTCTAAAGAATGCTCCATCTATGTTTCAAAGAGCTTTAGACGACATAAAGACAGCATATAGGAAAAATCTATTACGTCTATATAGACAATATAGTCGTGTTCAGTAAAGGTGAAAATTTCCATCTAGCTCACCTCGAAACAATATTTCACACGCTCCACGAAACAAACATAAACACTAAAGGCATAGAAACCAACAAGAAAAAAGTAGAAGCCTTTGCCATCCACTACCCACCATACTTAAAGAGCTTCGATCATTTCTCAGCCTATCTGGCTATTATAGTCGTTTCATTAAAGACAAATTAGGGAACCCTCTCAACTCGTTGTTACGTGGCGAATACGGCAGAATATCAAAGCAAGCTTCAAGTAAGAAATCGATCCAACTTAATTCCGTTGCTCTTGAAGCATTTAATAAACAGAGAAGCTCGCCTATATCAAAAGATATTCTTAAAAATCCAGACTTCAAAAAAGAATTTCATCTGACTACCGATGCTTCAAATCACTCAATCGGAGCAGTTCTGTGCCAAGATGGACACCTTATTTCCTTCTTATCTAGAACGTTGTCTAAAGCAGAAGAAAATTATGCAACGAATGCGAAAGATATGTTACCTATTACTTGGGCTCTCAAGTCCCTCAGAAACGACTTCTACGAAAATTCAAAGTTAAAATATTCACAGAACGTGAATATTAAAAGGTGGAAGACATTCTTAGAGGAATATGACTATCAGCTAGTTAATAAACCAGGGAAAGAAAATATAGTTGCAGATGCATTGTCCAGAGCCCCTAATCAAACAAATAACCAGATAGTTCAAGCTATTTTCTTATCAAATCAATCAAATTATAATAGCAAAAGAAAATAAAGAGAAGTACGAGCTCGGCAGACCTTTCCAATCCTTTCATAGACACTACATTGCAAAAGACCAATTTTTAGAAACTGACTTTTTCAGTTTATTTAAAAAGTATTTAAACGCATCCGTTGTAAACGGAATTCTCACAACACACATATCATGGGCAAGGTACAAAATATCATTCCGTCTCATCTCAATACCATCAAAATACGATTTTCTCAAAATAAATTGCTAGACTTGGAAAAAGATTCAGATCAATGTAGAGTCTGTAAAGAATAAAAATATGATAGACGACCAACAAAATCAAAAGAAACACCAATACCCGAGTATCCGGGGCACATCATTCATATAGATTCTTTTCTACTGAAAAACACCGCCTGCTAACCTCAACGCCTAACTACAAAGTTGGGAAAAGTAGTACAAAAAAAAAAAAAAGAAATTAAAAAATGCTAGGCATCTCGTGCTACAGACACGAGTGGAAATGACTAACTATACGGATAGTCATATACTTACCCTTCATAACGGCTTAGGAAAAATTACTACCTCTTCAACAGGAATAATTCATCTTTTAATGTCATGCAACTGCAAAAAGCATTAGACAAGCTCGCAAATCATATACAGGCACGAGTGGAAATGACTAACTATACGGATAGTCATATACTTGCCCTTCATAACGGCTCAAGAAAAATTACTACCTCTTCAACAAGAGTAATTCATCTTTTAATGTCATGCAACTGCAAAACGCATTAGACAAACTCGCAAACCATATCGACACAGAATTGAGATCTTCAGATTCATATCGTACCTTACTATTTTGAAGTAGAACAGTCAAAATTAATACACATCAGAACACTATAGTTCTGTACATTGTTAAAATACCCAATCTCGAAAAAGAAAAATATGAAAATATCATAATCAAGCCAATAGTTAAAAAATACAATCCTAAACTTACAGTTTAAAGAAATTTTAAATGTTCCAGACATACCTGGTTATCTCAAGAAAATTCGAAAGTGCTATCTGTGCAAACAAACAAAGCAAACTAAACAAAAAGTTATTAAAATTAAATGCATAGAGTGAACTGCAAGCATAAACAAAATAAATAATTAAACTAAACAAACTAAGTGAAAACTATTACAAACTAAAAAGAAACCAAGTGTGACAAAAAACAGCAAGGTGGAAGGAGAAGGAGCAGCCACCCTTTCCGATGCCCACATGACGCATGTAATTATTCATCTTAAAGATGTTGAAAAGTTCACTGGAGACAAAAACATCTTATACACGTTTATCAACCAAATCGACTAGATACTGGCCCTGTATACCACCAACGATGTAAGGCAGCAATCAATACTTGTGGAACGCTGCATCAGTGCTGACTTTATGCTATCTCTTGGCATAAATAATATAATAACCTGGACGGATCTTCGAAGACAACTTGTGCTGAGTTACAAAGCCCAAACCAAGAACCACATCTTACTAGAGGAATTTAGGAATACGAGAATTTCTGGAGAAGGCTGAATACCGTAGACGAACCTTAATGAGTAACCATTACAGCAAGTACCTCGACCAAATTTTTATCAAAATTTATTTGACCATAATCGTTTTGGACACAATCGGAATGCAACTCCACAAAGGGCACCGATAACTAATACTTCCGGAGGAATCAACCTACCAATCAAACTTTCTAGACCCGCAGAAAGTGGGCAAAGTAAAATAAGCATAGATGAGGACGCTAGGTACCAAGATCAATTGAATTATCAAGAATAATTACAATAAAAATTTTAATCTATTAGCTTTTTATCCTCAATATTATATAGAACAAGGAAATGTACAAAGTTCTGATTATACAGAAAAACAAACACCAGCAGCCAAATACGAAATTGAACAGGGTAACGAGATCGAATTCGAGCAAGCTGAAAAATTTCAGCAACCAGCCTCGCACACAAACAGTACAAAAAGATTACTCATGAACTAAAATGTTTCAAATGCCTGATAGATGCCGGTTCTACACTAAATATGATGACGTCCAACATTTTCAATACTGAATGTCTCATTGAAACAAAGAACGGATCATTGACTATACCAAAACATTTTAATGCTCCCTCGAAAAACATATTCATGAGTAGTAATGAATTCCTTTTACACAAGTTCTCTTCAGATTTTGACCCATTTATTGGCAGAAAAATGCTGTCACAAGCTCAAGCAGTAATATAGTACAAACTCAATGAGTAAAATTATACATCAAAAAATATAAATTAATAAACGATTTTTCAATAATAAATCAAAATCATTTTTTAGTTTATCCAAATTGTGAAATTAAAGAACATCCTAATAGCCCTTAGTCCTCAGAAATTTTACAAACACAATCAAGCGAAAATTCCAATCTGTATCGTTTAGATCATCTAAACAAAGAAGAGAAAATAAAATTTAAAAATTTATTGAAATCTTATTATTATATTTAACTCAAAGAAAGAGATCATTTTAGTTTCAGCAACCAAAAAAAAAAAAAAATAATATCAACATTACTCATAACTCTCCTATTTACTCCAAACTAGAGATGGGCATGGGCCTCCTCCACTGCACGGCCCAAGCACGGCTGGTAAAAACTGAGGCCCCACTCGGATTTTTTTAAAGGCACGGCAAGCACTGACACGGTACGGACAAACAGGGGTGCTTTTAATCAAAAAAAAATTTTAAGTTTTTCATTAATGCTATTAATAAATTTAAACATTATTCATTAAAGTGAGTGCATATTTTTATGTATAAATAATATTTTATCTAAGTTGCTACTGCTCAGGCGTGTTCGTTTTTCATTTCAAATTATGCCAGAAGTAGAAAAAATCGTTCGCTTGTTGTTGAACTTACTGGTATATTTAAAAATTTCTTGCCAATGCTTGCAAACTATGTAGAGTATTGTTTTTTCCAGAAATCTAAAACATTTGTGTCACAAGACTCAGTCATTGCTAAATATTTATCAATTTCTATTTCTACTGAACATTTTTCAATTATTTTTTTTTGAACAGTTTAGGTCCATGAATTTGGAAAACACATTAGCATTTGTTGCGATAGCTTGGTTTTCATGAGACTGCTGTACGATCTGCTTGCTTTGTATATCTACTATCATTGCTTTTACTTGCTCTCTTTTTTCTTCCGGCAAAAAATTTTTCTTTATACGGGGGATTCAAAAATAAGCCAACCAAGTGGACGGCTGATGGAGAAAATCTTGTTTCTAAGCCTTTCAATGTTTGTTTTTTTTTTTAACTCCTGAAAAATTCTAGAGTCAAAACAATTGCTTGAGCAACTTTTGAAAAAATAAGGGGTGAATATGCATAGTTGGGTCTTTGTCACTGCTTAATTTTTCAGAGCACTGTTTAAAATATTTAAGAAAAGTAATCAGGTTTTCAAGTAAGGTAAAATCAAAATTTGCAATACGGCTCAGTTCGTTTTTAGTCAATAATAAGGTTTTCACTTCTTGGACTTCAAAAATGCTGTGTTACATAATATACGCCCAAGGGGCCCGACACGGATTTTTTTTAAATAGGCAGCGCACGCCACGGGCACGGCGCGGCCCATGCCCATTTCTACTCCAAACCATACAGTTATTCTGAGCAAGAAAAACCAAATTCAAGAAATCATAGAAAGATGTATCATAAGGCGCAGTAATTCTCCCAACTACACTCCAATATTCTCCCAAAAAAAAGCCCATCCGGTAAAAAAATAAACGATTATAGAAAACTAAATGTAAAAACTATTATTAATTAACATTGCGAAAGGTTTTCAACAGCTGAAAATGCATCCAGAAGCAATACAAAAAACAGCTTTCTCAACCAAAATATCTTCCATGCCATTTGGTTTATAAGATGCTCCTGCCAATTTTCAACGTTGTATGAATAATGTGTTGCGACCGTTATCAAACAAGCATTGTCTGGTATATCTGGACGATATTAGCACTCTGCACATCTTAAGAAGAGCAGCTGCATTCACTTCAATTAAACTACAACTTGAAAAATGCGAGTTTCTAAAACAAGAAACTACCATCTTTGCATATATCATAACTAAGGACTGGATAAAACCCAATCCTGAAAATATCAAAGCTATTCAAAAGTATCCAATTCCAAAAGATCGAAAAAAATTAAAGGTTTTATTGGATTAACCGGCTATTACAGAAAATTGATCCCCAATTTCGCAGACATAGCCAAACCAATGACAGCAGCTCTGAAAAAGATTCAAAAGTTGTCATACGAAATCCAGAATACGTAGAAGCTTTCGAAAAATTAAAACAACTCATTTCCAATGATCCCAATTTAAAAATACCAGATGTCAATAATCAATTCGTATTACCTATAGACGTAAGTAAAGTAGCTATATTCTTGAATCTATACTCTCTCTTAAAACGGACACCCACTTAGTCAGATTATCAGAACTTAATGATCAACTACTGTGCTATAGAAAAAGAACTCTTAATCATTGTATGAGCAACAAAAACATTTCGACATTACCAACATAGACATTCAACCATTAGGCTGGTTGTACAAAATGAAAGAAACATATTCAAAATACACTCAATGGAGAGTTAAGCTATCTGAATATGACTTTGGCATAAAATACATTAAAGGTAAAGAAAATGAAATAGCTGATGCATTACCCATAATAAAAATAAAACAAACAGATTTTAGCGAACAGACACAACATAGTTCTCACGAGGAAAACATTAATTTAATATTCATTACAAAAAAACCCATAAACACATTCAATAAACAAATCATATTCTCTAAAGGTACCCCGAATATAACCCGTGTGTTTAAAAACACACGAAAAACTTCTATATCCCGGAATTCAGAAAACAAATAAACTGTTCAGTGAAACATACTATTTTCCTTATAGCCAATTGTTCATTCAAAATATAATGAATGGATGCCACAATTGTAACTCAGCAAATACTGAACATAGAAGCACTGACATACCAATAAACAGATCAAAACTAAAGATTGGATAGAATGCAAGAACGCATTAATGCGCATATTTAATCAGTCAGGAGAACTGTTGAAAATGTAATTAAATTTAGCCTTAACTCAATACGAAGAATGTAAAGTAACAGATTACTCAGTCAATACTCTTACTCTCTATGAAACGCCTAACCGAACCACATCGCTTTTACTCTGGCTGGCATAAGGCCCAGCATATCCAACAAAAACCAATAATATTAAAAGCAGACCGAGACGGCGCATATTCCGGCTTAGCAAAAATGTGGCTTGATAGTGAAGGAGTAAATATACAATTAAACACAACGAAAACAGGTATAGCAGACATCGAACAACTACACAAATCAATAAACGAAAAAATTCGAATAATCAACACTTAAAATAATGAAGAAAAAAACTCAGATATATGGAAACAATTCTCTAAATTTACAATCAAAAGACAAAACATGACACTACTGTACAAACTTCCGCCCACATTTTCTTTTATGCCGGACAACCATCTTTAGATACACAAGAACAAAAAGAAAAAGTAATAAACAAAATTAACAGTGACCGACAAGAATATGAAGTCGATACTAGATATCGAAAAGGGAAATTACAAAAACGAGAATTAGAAAATCCATTTAAAGCTAACGAAAATGTCGAACAAACAGAACCCGATCATTACCAAATTACGAACAGAAATAGAATCACAAGCTACTATAAATAAATAAAAGCTACTATAAATAAAATAACATAATACTAATGATATTCCATACCCCAATTGATTTTAAATCCACTAATGATATCAATATTAAACCATATCCCGATCTTAATGGCTTTCAACCTTAATATACTAGTATTACTTATTAAAATAAAAAAAATGTATACAAGAAAAACAAAATATATTTGAATGTATAAAAAATATTCTGTTTCACAAAAAAAACAGCTTATAATTGCTAACACATAAGCAGTTGAAACTGACAAAATATATTGAGCCAAACAATATTAAATTAAAAATAAGCTCATGTTTAAAATAACACAATCGGTATAGCAGTAAGAAACAATTATCGAAATTCCCAAAACTTTATCCTTAACTGTCATATTCATATTGACTATGTGTACAACACACAAACTAGTTGAAACTAGTTCACAACTGAATTTTCTCAAATTTACCAGAATCCAGAATGAACTAAATTAAAAAACCAAATCATAAAAAATCATAAATAGTGTCGCCGGCTTTACAAAATGCCGTTGCAGGTTGCTGCTGCAAAACAAAAATGTATCATGTTCTAGGAATAACTGGCGCTGAAATGTAAAAGTAAAGTAAATAACATCAGCGTTGCTGTTAGCCTGTGTCGCGATATTACTTCGACTCGAGATCACAACAAATATATTTAATTATATATAAGTTAACACATAAGATTTACACTTAAACACAATGTATAAGAATATCAAAATGCTTCGTTTATTCATTCGCTCCAAACGCATTCCGCAGACACAGAAGTTCAGTGCCCTGACTATTTAGTCAGCAGTGCAACATGACACTTGACCATAGCAAGTGACTATGTTAGCGCTTATGCTGAGTCGGCTTGCCGACTGCAACTTTATAGCTTATGGATTTCCAGCTTTAAGTTTAGCTATATTTTGAGTTTAGTTCTGTGAAAACGCGCAAATACATAAGACGCAAAAAAACCATTCCTCCGGTATTAAGTCGTAATCATTGTTTCGTATTATTATCGCCTAGTCCGAGACTAGCGATGGGGGGCTAAGTCACCTCCGCAGCATAAAAAACAATCAACTTAAACACGAGAAAGCATCGCCGGTGGACCAGGAGCCAATTTTACAGTCGCTACGTGGGACCGCGCTCGCACACTTCGTAATTGGCGCCTAACTACTTACGATTCACGCCTGAGGACCACAGACATTTTGAACAATTTTGTAAAGCCATATAATTTTATTCAAACTTAGTTTTGAAATCATAAATAAAAAAAAAAAATAAAAGAATGAGAATATACATAAAATCCATAAGTGTACTTGTGTAATTGAAAACGAACTATTCAAATTCAATTTGCACCGCTGCGTTCATCGCTTGTTTGAATTGAGTCTAATATTTGTGTTTCTCTTGCTCTTGCTCAGCGAGAACAATGGTTGAAAGCTCAGCTAGATGCTGTGACATTGAAAGTAAACAACTTATGCATTGAAACGCCACAAGTGCAAAGTTATCAACGAATTTATGTCCGACCAGAAATCAAATGTGAAATCCCTCTCGACATTATAAAGTCTGTCCCCGAGTTTGGTGGCGGCTATGATAAATACTTAGCATGGAGACAATCAGCCTGTGATGCTTACGAGCTGTTTAAACCATTTAATGACAGCTGCGCTCATTATCAAGCTGTCGCAATAATTGGGAACAAAATCAGAGGGGCGGCAAGAGCAGATACAGTGTTTAACTTTGACGCCATAATAGCCAGGTTAGAGTGTTCCTACGCTGGCAAGACATCGTTACGATTGTTGAGGCAGGGACTTGAGATGGTCAGGCAAGGTGATTTAAGCCTTATGGAATATTATGATGAGGTTGAAAGAAAGCTAGCACTCGTCACAAATAAAATTGTCATGACACATGAAACCGAGCAAGCCATATTGCTCAATGAGGAAGTTAGGTAGAAAGACTTACCATCCGCTTTGGCACTGGCCAGAAAAGCTGAAGCAAGCATAGAACGAAGTATGTTTTCAGCAACGTATGCCAAGGCTATGTCCGAGAGAGGGCAGGTTAGGGAAGAAAGCAGGAATCGCCCACAGGGGTCAAGGCAAGGTAAATTTGGAAAACCTGAGCGTCGACAAGAAAAGAATCCACATTATGTCAAAAGACAGCAGACCAATATTGACAATGGCCCCCAAAAACAAAATTAAGAGGGAGGACTCAGGTCAAAAGCCCGAAACGATGAAAATCGATTCCTCTTCCAAATTCAAGAAACGCGCTTACTCTGGGACCCCAAGCAGGAGTTGAAGAGCCACAAAAAAGGTCAAACACGTCCGACCGAGTTACTGGCCAAAGACGTCAGCTCTTGAGCAACGTCATTCAAAATAGCCATGAAGAGCAAGAGCTTAATTATGCAAACGCAGCAGAAGCCGCCGTAGCTGACATTGAAGATGACAGTGAGGCAGTCTACGACAATGAAACGCGTAGTTTCTGTCGAAAAACACTTTACCGTAAGCTCGATTCACGGTTCGAGCGAAGTAAAGCAAAAGTACCTTATGAACATATTTGGTCAAGTATCCCCAATTTTTATACTATTGATGCCATAATAGGCTTCGACTTGCTAACGCGAGCCGGAGTAGCATTAATTTCACAAGAGAGCACGCTCAGTTATAGAGATAAATCTGAAAAGCTACAATATCACAACTGTGAAAGTGTAAATTTCACAGATGTAGACGATATTAAAGTACCAAACTCAAAAACAGTTATGATATTGAAGAGGGCAAGGGCATTTTCGACCTCTAACGAGGCACTACCTTACAATACTTCTGTCATTGCCACCATCCGAACCATAGACAACGAGCCGGTGTATTCAAAATTATATCCGCATCCTATGGGAGTCTCAGATTTTGTAAACAATGAAATCAAACAATTGTAAAAGATGGTATAATTAGACCATCCAAATCGCCACCAACAGCCCTTTTGGGTTGTCGACAAAAAAGGTCTCGACGCCAACGGCAACAAAAACAAACAGTTGATAATCGACTTTAGGAAGCTCAATGAACGAACTATAGGCGATCGATACCCAATGCCGAATATACCCATGATTTTAGCAAATCTGGGACAGGCAAAATTTTTCACGACCCTTGACTTAAAATCGGGTTACCACCTAATTTATTTAGCAGAACATGATCGCAAAAAACCTCGTTCTCGGTCAATGGAGAAAATACGAATTCTGCAGATTGCCTTTCGGACTTAAAAATGCGGGAAGTATTTTTCAAAGGGCCATCGACGATGTCCTCAGAGAACATACAGGAAAGTTTTGCTATGTGTACGTTGATGATGTCATAATTTTTTCCGTAAACGAAGCCGATCATGTCCAGCACATAAACATGGTGTTGAAATGTCTGTGCAATACTAACATGCGTGTTGCTCAAGAAAAGACAAAGTTTTTCAAAGAAAGCGTCGAATTTCTGGGATTCGTGGTAACAAAAAACGGGGCCAGAACTATTGCAGAGGTTTTATTAAAGATTTTGCAGCAATGCAAAAATCAAAAGATGGAAAGCATTCATTGACGAACACAACGCCACAGTGTTCTACAAACCGGGTAAGGAGAATTTTGTAGCCGATGCCTTATCTAGACAAAATGTAAACGCAATGCAAGACGAGCCCTTATCGGACGCTGCAACCACTTACAGTGAGTTCTCGTTAACCTACACGGTAGAGACAACTGATAAGCCATGAAATTGCTTTAAAAATCAAATTGTCTGAGAAGAGGCACGTTTCCCACTACCAAGGATAATGATAACCTTCGGAAAAAAAATTCGCCACCTCATTAGTTTCGTGGACAAAGTTTCACTATTAGAGATATTAAAACCACTCATCAGCCCAGATGCAGTCAACGCAATTCACTGCGATCTTCCAACGCTTGCTAGCTTTCAACACGAACTCGTGCTAATCTTCCCAGCCACTAAGTTGTGGCATTGCGAAAACTATGAGTCAGATATTACTGACAAAAACGAGCAAATAGAAGCGCACAGAGCCGCACAGGAGAATATTAAGCAAGTCCTTCGCGAATACTATTTTCCCAAAATGAATAATTTGGCAAATGAAGTTGTCACAAATTGCAAAGTATGCACAAAAAACAAAATATGACAGGCATCCACAAAAACAAAAACTTGGAGTCTCACGAATACCTTCGTAAGCGGGTGAAATGACATTTTTTCTACCGATAAGAAACTTTTCCTTACCTGTCCCGACAATAATTGAGTTAAAAAAGCCCATTATTCAGCTGATCAATCTATTCATTAAAAGGAAAACGTTATTCTGTGATAGCGAAGCAGCATTCAGTTCTCGAAACAATAGTGTCACTTCTGAGAAATAACTACGACATAGACATCGTTAACGCGCCACCGTTACATAGTGTTTCCAATGGTCAGGTAGAAAGATTTCATAGCACCTTGACGGACATAGCTAGAATCTTAGAGATGGATAAGAAATCCAGCGATACAGTTGAACTGATTATGTGGGTCGAATTTAGACAGAAAATTAAGGAAAAAATCAAAAAGGCACAGCAAGCTGTATTTGAAAGATATAATGCAGTCAGACAAAACAGGATTTTTGAAGTTTCCGAAAAGGTTTTGGTAAAATAGAACCGCAGATTGGGAAACAAGTTAGAATAAGAAATAGCAGCTAAGTTTATATTACTGACCGCACCAACCCTATTTGACTTTTTACAAGATTCAATCTGCAATCTTGTTAATGCTAGGTTTAGTACAGAGCCGGATTATCGACTATTCGCATTCCAATTATATTCCGATAATAGGCGGAAAGGTATTGGTATGGGAACAATGGGAATATTTGAGGTATTCAATTAACTTGACGGAATTTAGTGCCATTGCAGATGAAACCGAAAATACTCAGAGACGCAAAGGCAAATCAACAAACTTACTGAAGCAGTAAATGAAATACTAAAGGCAAAAAAGAATAATTTAGTGGACACACCGTATTTGTATGAAACATTGTAAGCAAGAAATAAAATACTAGTTAGTCAAATATCGAATTTAATTCTCACAATTACATTAGCTAAAGCCATTATAATAAATCCAACTATTTTTGAACATAATGATTTGAAAACCATAATTAATGAACACCCAGTAGAAGTCCCCATAGTTAGCCTTACAGAAGCGTCTAAAATTAAGGTCCTCCACTCCGAAAATGTAGTCCACATATTAATAGCCTATCCTAGGGTAAAATCCATCTGCAAGAAGATCACCAACATGTCACACTACAAATACAAGACGACACCGTAGTCAATTGCAACACTACATTCTAGCAATCAACGAGTGCGTGTCAACAACCTACGCCTTCGCACGAGCATTGTACGCTGGTAGCACTGCCTCTTGCCGAACACAGCCGAGCCACCTCGAACCGGTCGCATTGAAAGACGATGGTGTCATCATCCTCAACGAAAGCACAGCTGAAGTGAGCACTGACGATGGCCCAAAGGCCGTAACAAACGGTACCCACCTCGTCACCTTCCGCTTCTCCGCTATCATCAATGGCACAAAATATACGAATGATCGCGAGATCATAGGGAAGGTACCAGGCATCGCGAAGTCACCTCTTCTCAACATTACCTGGTGCTAAGCATGCCCCAACTCCACAGGATGAATAACTATAATTTTCAGGTCATCAACAACTTTAAAGACGAGTTGGCATCCACAGAAACATACAAGCACCTGTCCACAGTCGGCGTCGTTTTCAGCATTACCAGCAGCAGCTTCTTCAGCATCTGGCTAGTGGTAACAAAATGGCAGACTTCGAGAAAGATGAAGAGGATCGTCAATAGCTATAAGGTGACCGAGGACGGCCGGAACTTGAGGGGGGAGTAGCTAACGCATAAGAGTTAAACTTTCCAAACGCATTCCGCAGACACAGAAGTTCAGTGCCCTGACTGTTTAGTCAGCAGCGCAACATGATACTTGACTTTGCCGCAAGTGGCTATGTTAGTGCTTATGCTGAGTCTTGCCGACTGCAACTTTATAGCTTATGGGTTTCCGGCTTTAAGTTTAGCTATATGCCTTTCTTGTATTTTGAGTTTAGTTCTGTGAAAATGTGCAAATACATAAAACGCAAATAAACCATTACTCCGGCATTAAGTCGTAATCATTGTTTCGTATTATTATCACATAGTCCGAGACTAGCGATAGGGGGCTAGGTCACCTCCGCAGCATAATAACCGATCAACTTAAACACGAGGAAGCATCGCCGGAGGACAATTAACCGATTCTACAGTTGCTACGTGGGTCCGCACTCGCACACTTCGTAATTTATATATATGAGATGAGATTTAATTATATATATATATATATATATATATATATATATATATATATATATATATATATATATATATATATATATATATATATATATATGAGAGAACAGAGAGGAAGAGCAAGCAAAAATGGCATAGTCATTCTTCATAAGAAAATTCGACCATTACGGTTGAACGCTCGTTGCGCATTGACTTTGCCGGAACATATTTTAACTGCCCGATCCTAAAGGGACGGGCATATACAAACTTTAGTGGTCCGAAAAGCAGTGTCTCAGAACGTTGAAAAAGTTTGTTCTACTTGTCCAGTCTATGTGTTGTATGACAAGTGGTTCTAGTTAGTGTGCTACGAGTGCTCGACTGCGATGCTCGAATTCTCATATAAAGCATCACTATATGATATTTTTTCCTTACTTACTCTCCCTCTCTCTATACTCTCTCAAAATATACATACATATGTATATGTATGATCCGATTATAAATTCGGCATAATTCGGTTGATGCGCATGAAGAATATGTATTCTCTACGAGCATGCACACACACAGTCCCTTGTTTACTTGTATGTGTGTATTTCTGCGCCTGTGTGTGAAACTCTACTCTTAATTGTGAAAATTGTAAAGACCCAACATTTCGATCTTCGGCATAGCGCACACACATTTGCATGTATATACATATGTATATGTATATATTTGAGAGAGCAAAGAGAGAGAGTAAGGAAAAAAGGAGCCAATAGTAGCTCCCCATATGAGAATCCGACCATTTCGGTTGAGCGGTCCCAGAACACTGATTTCGCCTCCCATATTTTCAGCGAGACCCGAGCAATTACGAAACTGTGTGGGTTTAAATGCACACATTTAATGAGTTGAAGTAGATGCCCAGTCTATGTGTTGTATTATTAGTGGTTCAGGGCATAATGACATAGAAAAGTAAACCGGGTAAGAAACATTTATTGTCAAATTTTGCGCCGCTACTAATGCCTCACTAACGCCTTTGAAATATTATTTCGATATCGAGAAAATTCAAAATCTCTTAAAATAATTTAATTTAGTTGATATATTGATTACGTGTAAAATATATAATATATACGAAAAAAAATGTATGAAACGTCCGACATAGAACATTTTTCAACTAAATCTATGAAAAAGTGCAGATGGAAATAATAAATTTATTAAAACGATTGTCTTATTGATATATTTTAAAATATATATTGCAGTAAATTAAGAACCAATTTCTAAAGTTATGTGAATATTAATGTACAATAAAGTTACATATATTCCTACACAAAACTTTTATTATTTCTTCAAGTTCCATTAATTATTCTGATATTAATAAGTTTTGGGAAAATTTGGTTTTTTATTTTAGATTTTTTTTGTGCTATTTTTGTTAAAAAATCGAGATAAACCGGACTTTTTCATAAGAGCATTCATTATTTATTTTACAAGCAGCGGCATAAAGCCACATATAATTTCTCGTCTTCCTCCTTAGTGCATAATATAATTCTTATTATTGTTAAACCTCGAACTGCCTTATGTATGTAAATACATCTTATGTTTTACGAATATGCATCATACATTAATGAGGTTTTCGGCATGCAATATTTCGACGTTTTACATTGATAATATCGTTTTTGAAAGCGATTTCGATATACATTGGTCTGTATAAGAGTAACGAGCTTATAATTGGTATAACAAAACACAAAATGCTCAAAATTGTTATATGAGCAATTATATATTAAAAAGAAATAGAAATTATGCATGGTAAACAAGTGTAACTAATGGTTGTCCATTTTTATTAGGGAATTTAAGAAAACTTAAAAATTATAGTTTTAGTTTGACAGTATTCAATTACATAAACCAAAAATAAAGGTATACATATGTAGATATAATTATAAGTATACATACATGAATCGTCAAAAATAAATATTTGCAAACTTCTATTCATATGAATATATCGTGCTAGAGAAAGCCCATTTCAAAGTTAAGGTAGGATTTCTTAATTGTGAAATATCGGATCTTCGATGAAAAGTAATAACGTTAATAACTACACACGATAAAAGTTAAAAAACATGTCCATTGGTCATTCGCATATTGGATCCGCAATGGAGATTTTTCCTGTGTTGCCTTTCCAGTCAAATGCAACAAAGTTACTCCGTTGCAAGCAGTGAAAAATTCTCAAAATGCATCTTACCTTGTACTGATTCGTCATCAAGATCGTCGGTACTGCAAGTGATCCGTGCTGTAAATAGAACCAGTTCAGAAATACTTAAAATATTATCACTAACCATACAACATATAGACTAGACAACTAGAATAAGCTTTTTCAACGTTCTGAGGCAGTGCCGCGCAAATACGAAGTTAAGTGGTCCGGAACTAGTGATATTATACAATGCTGAGTCTCACCTCTAGAGCCTTTTGTAGAATTAACACCAATAGTACTGTTGCTACCACCATTTCGACTATAAAGAACATTCTCTAAGTACGATAATCCGTTGTTGTTGACAATATTCAATCCGAGGCATGTTTCTATTTGCTTCCAACGGTGGAGACGTTCCTGTAATTCATTAGTTACTTCGCCAAGAGCATTACGTGCCTCAACAATAGACCGGTCAACGTCATCAATGCTCTTGCCGTGTGTTGAAACGAACGCGCCAACTAAGCTTGAACGCTTCTTACGTAATTTTTCACATGCTTCACGTGCGGATTGAAGTTGCTTTTCAGCAGATAAACGTTTCTTTTGATGATTTTTGCTTTCTAATTCATATGTGTACTGTAGCCATGATTGTAGTTGCTGAGGTGGGGTCCAACAATTATCCACCAATTCGTATTCGGCTCGTGTTAGTTCGTTGCGCAACATCTCAATTTCTTTTTTTAGCTGTTGTACCTCTAGATCTGAGCTTGACGAACTAAGTGAGGGTACTTCCTTAAGCCGTCTTTCAAGATCCATTTTTTCTGTTGCAACATTTTCTTGTTCCATGCGAGCTAGTTCTAATTCCTAAAATAGTAGATAAAATGTAAAATAAATTGTTATTTTGACGACATCAAAGTCCAATAGTACCTTTTGCATTTCCTGTAGACTCTGTTCAGCCCGTTGTAATCCTTCCATGTCCTGAGCCATGCGACGCAAGTGTCGCTTAGCATTCTTATTTTGCTGATAAGCATACCAACATCCTATTATAGCACTCAATAAGAGAGTGACAAGAATATAGTCCTTCCAGCGAGTGCCCGTTTCTGCAAAAAATAATAAAGTGCACAATAATTCACTTTAAAAATAGACATGTAAACTTAAATTTGTACCTACCTCGCGGTGGACCAAAGAGAACTACATCCATGGCTTTAAGCGAAATTTTTTGCTTATGTATTGGATCTTTTATACCCAGAACATTACTTACATAATGTAGATTATTTACAGCCAACCTAAAATATATCATTTTAATTACACATAAATATATGTTCAAAGCAAAGTTAAGAATATATATATATATATATGAATATATATACATAACTTTCGAAGAAATAAATAGAACAATCGCATGTCACCTAAACTACAAAAATCATTTAAAAGTCGAGAATTGAAGCGTGATAACGCTTATAAAGTACTTTTTTTATACCGTGAACCCAAGGAAAATGGGAATTAATTGTTAAGATGTATGTAACAGGCTACAAGGCCGATCAGGTACAAGAGCTGACTCGATTTAGACCTGTTTGTCCCCGTCCGTTCATATGTATGGATTAACCCGTCGATCTCAGACCCAGGAAGAGCTAGGGACTTAACATTTTAGAAGATCCTAGTATAGCATACACAGGTAGATTAAGTTTTTTCCAAAAAAAAATTTAAGTATTCAAATTTTCAGGTACTCGAATATATACTTTATTTATTCAGTTTTACATTCTATATCGACAAATTGCACTTTTTTCTGCTTTAATGAAGATTGCTGGGCTGCTAAGTCTACGACGATGATGGGATCGGCTGGGAAACCTTGTAAGACCGATCAGAGTTTGGATCCTCTGGACAATGTTGATGTAGCTGTTTCTATCGTGGCCCCATAACTAGGAGCCATATGTGCAGATAAGCCAATGGAGTATACTGGATTTTAGCTTTTTAGCATTGCTTACATTGGGCATCTGGAGCGGCTGTGAATAGCTGTACCACCAGCAAACGTAAGGTCAGTGAAAGTCTACTTGTATAGAAGTATAGTGCTGACCCCCTGCTTAGCAGAACCCCAGCTTCAATACTGAGTTCGTCAGATATTGAAGTATTATATCTAACTTCCTGCCGTACAGGTCCGAATTAAACAGTTTATGTTGGTTGTTTGGAAGCGTTTTTATGATCTTATGCATTAGATCCTCTTAACACACTCAATCTAAACCCAGAGATACATCCTGAAATATAGCAGTGAAGTATCCTCCATTTTCGAGCACGTTTCGTCTTTCTGATATAATACGATTGCTTGCTCAATGGTTCCGTGTTTTTCGCGACAGCCAAATTGGTGTAATGCATTATGTTATGGAGATTCAGAAATGGAAAAATTCAAGACAGCAGACATTTTTTAGAAAGATTTTATTATTAAGATAATAAGCTTATAGGTCTGTACCGCGAGAAAACAGTGTGATATTTTTCCAGCATTGGTGTCATTATGTTAATTGCCTTTTGGGAAGTGGCTAAGTTTGGCAATGGCATTGAAAGTCTGGGCAATGATTCAGATGGCACAATAAAGAAGTTAAATAATCATGTTAGTGGTTACTAGGTAGTAGCCCGAAGACATTTGGGTTCAATTGCTATTTAATGATTCTTTCGATTTCACTCGGGCGTATTGCAATAGACTCATGTCGTTTAATGCAGTCGGTAGAACAAAAGCTCTTCCTTCATAACTGCGAGTACAGCCGTCTATATAGTTTCTTACAGGCATCACAATATATATATTATTGATCAGGATGACAAACCGAGTCGATTTTACCTGTCCGTCCTTCCGTCCGTATATATGAACTCATGGAACTCAAAACAGAAAATTTAAATTTTTGATGAAAAATATTACGGAATTCAGTTATAAAATTATATTTCGTACGTTTTTTAAGCTAGTCTCCAAATTTTGTGTTTAACTTCATGCATTTTGGCTATCACGCCCCCCTCCCCCCATATTAGCAAAGCACGTATTTCAAGTACTTGAGATTTGTGCTTTGTAACTACACACATATCAATGACATAATCGCGCTCTGAAAGTTTGATTCAAAAAAATATTTATATAACAATTAAGCTTCCATAAAATAGTCTTTATTGCAGCCCAATCGCAGTAGCCGCGCAAACTGCGCAGCTAGCAGAGCGCGTGCGTGCGAATGTGTGTGTGTTCATGAGTTTCTTGTATATATACATATATATATATATATATATATATATATATATATATATATATATATATATATATATATATATATATATATATATATATATATATATATATATATATATATATATATATATATATATATATATATATATATATATATATATATATATATATATATATATATTATGTATGTGTGTGTCGGCGCGTACAGTTCGTGCTGTGTGTGTGTGAGGCATTTCGCAAGAATGCTATTTCATCATAATGTGAAAAGTTGCATCGGCCTTTATTTGAGATGCGATTGGCTGATGACATTTTGTAGTTTTGGAAAGTACCGTTTTAGCGCGGTGACAGCGTCGTGACGCGTGGTTCGATGGTAGGCACAAAAGAATAAGTGTGCGACGCAAGTCAGTTCTATGCTAGACTTCGGCCACCGAAACTCGCTGCGCGGTTAGAAAATGGAACAGTTTAATGACGCGCTTATATCAGAAGTGGGATCGGGCTCGGCACCTAACAACGAAGCTGAGCCGTGGAAAGCACTAATAGAGTTGCAAAATAGAAACTTAATAGAACTCGTAAAAAAAAAAACATTATTTTGGCAGAAAATGATATAAAAGGTAGTGCCCTTGTGACGGTGTTAAGTGCAGCGATGGAAGGTAGTGCTTCACAATGGCTTGCGCGGACTTGTTATCCAGATATGAATTGGCCTGAGTTCAAGCAACTATTCATTCAACAGTTCACTAATGTTGAAACACCAGCGGCAATGTTTCTGACAATGCTAACTAACAATCCGAGCGACGGTGAATGCCTTTCGAATTATGCTGGTCGCATGATGACGTCACTTATTGTTAAATGGCGTGAAATGGATGCTATGGACCGTAATGGCAACATCACATTTGGTCACCGTCAAAAATCTGATGTAACCTGCTTCAAGTGTGGAGAGCGTGGCCATATTTCTACACAATGCAGTAAACCCAAATGGACAACAGCAAGGATACGCATTTTGTAAAGAGAGTGCAACTGTGCGAAGTTGTTGAGCCTAAAGGAGAGATGGTTCATCAAGGAATGACATTTGCTACAACGTTTGACTCTGGCGCGGAGTGTTCATTAATCAAACAACAGCTAGCTGGAAAAAGATTAAATAATGTTGTGAGGTTGGAAGGTATTGGCAATGGCAGCGTTTGCAGCACATTGCAAATACTTACCAACGTAAATATTAATAATTATCAAATTGAGATTTTGTTTCATGTTTAAGACAATAATTATATGAAAGATGACATAATTATTGGTCGAGAAATATTGTCGCCTGGATTTAATGTCATAATTTCACCAGGGAAATTTGAAATTGTTAAAACAAAAACTGTTAATCATTGTGTTAACGAAGATAAATTTTATGACTTAGACACAGGTCTTGTTGGTGAAGACTGTGAGGAATTAAAAGGTTTGTTGGAAAATTATTCAAAATATTTTATAAATGGGATTCCTTTGTCTAGAGTTAATTCGGGTTAAATGAAAATTAAACTAAATGACCCAAGAAAAATTGTCCAAAGGAGGTCATACAGGTTCAGTCCAAGTGAAAGGGAATTGGTTCGAAATAAGATTAGGGAGCTATTGGAATGCAAATTAATAAAGCCGAGTTGCTCACCCTTCGCAAGCCCCATAATGCTGGTAAACAAAAAGGACGGCTCCCATCGCTTGTGTGTAGATTACCGAGAATTAAATGATAATACCGTTGCAGATAGATATCCTTTGCCCCTTATATCAGATCAGATAGCCAGGCTTCATGGAGCAAAATATTTCACATGCCTAGATATGGCAAGTGGATATTATCAAATCCCCATGCATGAAGACTCAGTAGAGTGTACAGCATTCGTCACTCCAGACGGACAATATGAATTCTTAGCAATGCCGTTTGGGCTTAAAAATGCGCCTTCAGTTTTTCAGCGTACAAGCCCTTGGGGATTTTGCACATACATTTGTGGTCGTTTATATGGACGACGTAATGGTGACTGCTTCAACGAAAACTGAGGCTTTAGAAAGATTGCAGATTACTCTTGACTGTCTTACGTGTGCAGGGTTTTCCTTTAATATAAAAAAATGTTCTTTTCTTAAGTCAACAGTACAATATTTGCGATACGAAGTGAGTGCAGGTGAAATTCGTCCAAATCCGCTTAAAATTGCTGCGTTAACTGCATTACCACCTAATCAGGCGGTCCCAGCTTTAAGACAATTTATAGGGCTGGCGTCTTATTTTCGGCAATTTATGCAAGGATTTTCTTGTTTTATGAAGCCTTTATATCTGTTGACCTCAGGAAAGAACGAGTTTGTTTGGGAACCAGAACATGAGCAAATAAGGAAGAGGGTTGTCTCTATACTTACACAGAAGCCAGTCTTGGTAATTTTCGACCCGCAGTATCCAATCGAATTGCATACCGATGCAAGTTCTCGGTGCTATGCTACGGTGCTATCTTGTTACATAAAATCAACAACAAGTCGCATATCATAAAATATTTCAGTAAAGCTGCTTCACCTGCTGAGTCTCGGTACCATTCTTACGAATTGGAGACTCTTGTTGTTGTTTTGTCCATAAAACATTTTCGCCATTATTTACTGGGTAGAAATTTTGTTGTTTTTACTGACTGTAATTCCCTTAAGGCGTCAAGGACTAAACATGATCTGTCTCCCAGGGCGCAAAGATGGTGGGCTTACTTACAGTCGTTTACGTTTGAATTACAGTATAGAGAAGGTAAACGAATGGCTCACGCTGATTTCTTTTCAAGAAATTGCTGGCCACAAATTGTAAAGCTTCAGAGAAACGAGTTTGCTTGGCAGAAATTTCCAGCAATTGGCTTTTGGCTGAACAACGTCAAGATTCCGAAATAGTTAGTATCGTAAAGAAATTAAAAGACAATTCTCTTTCCATAGACGTTGCAAAAACTTATGAGTTGAGAGCAGGAATACTGTATCGAAAAATTCAGCGTAATGGTAGAACTCGATCCTTATCAATTGTTCCTCGAGTGTTTAGATGGTCCGTGATAAACCAAATTCATGAATCAATAATGCATTTAGGATGGGAAAAGACGCTAGACAAGGCCTATGATTATTACTGGTTTGATAATATGTCCAAATATATTCGAAAATTTGTTGAAAATTGTATCACTTGCAAAATGTCAAAGTCCTCTTCTGGTAAAATTCAAGCTAGTCTTCATCCAATACCAAAAGTAAGCACACCTTGGCATACTATTCACATAGACATTACTGGGAAGTTGAGTAGGAAGTCTGATCAAAAAGAGTATATCATCGTTCAAGTAGATGCCTTTACTAAATTCGTTTTGTTAACTCACACCCTTAAAATAGATGCTGAAAATTGCATAAATGCTGTGACGGCGGCAATATCTTTATTTGGAGTACCAAATCGCATAATAGCAGATCAGGGTAGGTGTTTTGCCAGCAGTAGATTCAGTGAGTTTTGTGCACAGCAAAAGATAAATTTACATTTGATTGCAACCGGTGCAAGCAGAGCAAATGGACAGGTTGAACGCACTATGGGTACTTTGAAAAATTTATTAACCGCAGTCGAAACTAGCAGCAGGTCTTGGCAAGATGCATTGGGAGAAATCCAGTTGGCCTTAAACTGTACGGTGAGTCGAGTGACAAAGGCAAGCCCCTTTGAATTGTTTATTGGTAAAGTTGCTCGACCATTGGGGTTACTTCCACTCTGCGACATGGTTGATGAGATTGATTTGCCAGCAGTACGAGCTCAAGCAATTCAAAATATTTCGGCTTCAGCAACATATAGCAAGGCGCAATTTGATAAAAACAAAGCTAGAGTTGTGGAATGCAAAGTTGGCGATTTCGTATTATTAAAAAATGAGGAGAGGCATCAAACAAAGCTTGACCCAAAGCTTAGAGGCCCTTTTGAAATAACCGAATTATTAGAAGGGAATAGGTATGTGCTGAGGTCATTGACAAACAATAGGAAATATAAATATGCTCATGACGATGTGCGGAAAATGCCAGATGGTTATGTACCAGTTGAATATGAAATGGTTGAAAATGAAACTGTTAAAACAGACAGTAGTCAAAATGTTGAAAATGAAACTGTTGAAACAGACAGTAGTCAAAATGGTAAAAGTTAAACTGTTGAAATAGGCAGTACAGGTGCCTGAAGGGCTGGAAATGAAATGCAAGCACAAGTGCAAAACAGTTGTTTTGATCACGGCGTGTAGAGAATAAGATATAATGTTTGAAATTTGTTAAGTTAATGATAATGAAAATATATGAATTATGTTAAAGAAAAAAAAAAAAAGAAAAAAACAGAATAATGAATGAATTTGAAGATTACGTTTGTCAATGTTTAGTAGTGGTTTTGATTTGTTGATTGTGCTAACCTTTAAATATATATATATATATATATATATATATATATATATATATATATATATATATATATATATATATATATATATATATATATATATATATATATATATATATATATATATATATAAGTTAGCACAATCAACAAATCGCAGCATTGTATCTCACAAGTACAGGACTCGCCGGTATGAAAGCTACGTCAGCGAAATACAGGCGAACATCGGTCTGCAGCATGGTAAGCGGTATGCAACTTTGTCGCTGCATGGAAATCGGATCCTAGGCGTGAGAACGCTGAATTAGCAGATTATGGTACAGGGCTAGCTTATGTTATGTCATTGAATTAATTGGCGCCCCACGCATGTAAAATAAAACCCCTCACACTGTTAAACAACAAATGAAATTGAAAAATTAAATACAAGAAAAACAAAAACTGAAGTAAATAAATCAAAAATCGAATAAAGTGGAAAATTAAGAACAAAGATAAATCAAGATGAGTGAAATACACAACAGTTATTCAACCCAATAAAGAGACAGTGCACCACGCGTCACAAAAAAGACTCAGCAAGATCAGCCAACAACATCAGCTGTCTCAAGTGCATTAGCCGCTCAAGAAAAATCTTTCGTCGAAAAATTACAAGTAAAACAAAGTTTTCCGAAAATCAGTGTAAGCACCCCTAGCATAGAAGTATATAAAGATGCTGAGATAGAACCAAGTGTTGTATGTACAGAAACTTTAGATTTTATGAAAACTTTACCAGAATTTGAGGGGAAAAATGAGACTTATGTGTGTTGGAGGGAGGAGGCGCATAGAACATATAAAGTCTACGAAAATTTTGACGGTAGCTCCAAACACTACCAAGCTCTGGTGATATTGAAAAATAAGGTCAAGGGCTCAGCCGACACAGCACTATCTTCTTTCGATACTCCACTGAATTTTAAAGCCATCATCAATAGACTGGACTTTAGCTACACAGACAAGAGACCAATATACCTCATTAAGCACGAAACATCAACTCTCCGTTAAGGAAAACTGATCCTGATCCAATATTATGAAGAGGTAGAAAAGAAATTGACTATTTATTAATAAAACTATCATGACTTATGACAATACTATAGCTGCTCAAATAAATGAAAAATATAGATCAGACGTTCTGCGAGTTTTGGTTTCCGGAACCAAAAACGCAATTAGTGATGTCCTCTCTTCTTCAAGACCAACGGACCTACCATCTGCTATAGCACTGACTCAAGAAGTTGATGCTAATCACGATAAGTATCTCTTTGTGACTAACTTTGCCCGTAGCATTGAATAAAACAAGGTAGAGAAAGGAATCCAGCACCGGACACTAGATACAGCCAACAATGGAAAAATCCTCATTTCACTCGAAAAATCGTAACACCCAAAAACGGTCAATTCCAACCAATGGATGTCGATTCTTTCTCATCCATTCACTGATATAATGAAGTGAACCAAAAATGCGTAATGCATTTATTTAACAAAAACACAATTTTCTTCCTACTACCAAATTTAACGACATTTGACGGATTAATTGTACTTGACTTCGTGAGACAGAGCGAGGTTTAACTTGATTTAAAAAATAAAAAACTCATAACAAATAATGTTCATGAAAATATTTAATTCCTAAAATGTGCAAGTGTCAATTTCACAAAAATAGAAGAGATACAGGTACTCCAACCTATTATAAAGCAATTATATCGGACAGAAACGGTGTATTCGCAGAACCAGACGAAAAACTCCCATACAATACTAACATTACGGGTTCCATCCGGTTAGAAAACTAAGAGCTTGTATATTCCAAATTGTATCCATACCCAATGGGTGTCTCTGAATTCTTAAACTCAGAAACACAAGCCTTGTTGAGAGACGGAATAATTCGACCGTCTAGATCACCCCACAATAACCCCGTATGGGTAGTAGAAAAAAAGGGATCATCAGGGCAACAAGAAGAAACGTTTGGTTATAGATTTCAGGAAACTAAATTCGAAAACACTAGATGATAGGTCTCCAATCCCCAACGTTGTCTCTATTCTGTCTAATCTCGGCAAAGCAAGACATTTCCTTTCACTTCAGACCTTTAGTCTGGACTCCACCAGATACTGCTTGCAGAGAAAGGCAGAAAAAAAACAGCAACTTTCTATAACAAGTGGGAAGTATGAGTTTTGTGGTTTCCTTTTGGTTAAAACAACGCACCCAGCATCTTTCAGAGATCCATTGACGATGTGTTTAGGAAACAAATAGGGAAATCGTGCTACGTTTATGTAGATGATGGGATTTTCTTCTCTAAAAACATGGAGAATCACGTCAAGCACATTGCATGGGTGTTAGATAAACTGTAGAGTGGCAACATGAGAGTTTCCCGTGAGTAATCACATTTCTGGTCAATCAAAAAAAATACAAGTCACTTTTGATGAGAATTAATGCAGAGCATTCGAGAAGCTTAAGGAGGCACTTACGTCTGAAAACGTAATGTTAATCTATCCAAATTACACAAAAGCATTTGACTTTGACTTAACAACAGATGCTTCGTCCTATGGTCTGGGAGTACTGGCACAAGGTAGAAAACCAATAATCATTGACATTGAAGGATAATGAAAGGGAATTACCCGCTATAGTTTGGGCATAAAAAACCCTCAAAAATTACCTAAATGGGGTAAAAAATTTGAATATTTTAACAGACCATCGACCATCAACCCCTAACGTTTGCAGTGTCATATCGCAAAAATCACACGTCGAAAAGCTTTCATCGACAAATATAATGCAAACATCTTCTATAAACCTGGAAAAGAAAATGCGTTGGAAGACGATGCACAATCTGACATAGCCACAATGCATAGTGAAGTATCACTTACTTACACTATCGAAACATCAGAAAAGCCTCTCAACTGTTTTCAAAACCAAAGAATAATTGATGAAACACAAACCCCCTCTATCCGCAATATTATACTGTTCGGTAATAAAAATCCGCCACATAATAAATTTCTGATAGAAAAGCGTTAATTCAACAGGTTTGATGCAATAAAAAAAAGACGTAGTAAATGTAATTCATTGCGATTTAACATTGGCATTTGTACAACAAGCTAGTTGAAGTTACCGACAAAAATGATCAGAAAGAAATAGTTGTCTCGGAACACTCACACAGCTCAAGAAAATGTGAAACAAATCCCACAGGACTATTTTTTTCAAAAAATGGCAAAATCGGAAACGGAAGTTGTTTCAAATTGTAAAGTTTACCGAACAGCAAAGTATGATCGCCACCCACAAAAACAGTCTTGGTGAAACACCCATCCCGTCACATGTGAATTCCTACATATTGACATTTATTCAACCAACAAGACATATTTTCTTACTGCTATAGACAAATTATCAAAATTCGCTACTATTCAGTCAATCTTTTCTCCAATTATAACAAACATCAAAACAGCAATCCTGCAACTCATAAATTTCTATCGGAATACGAAAACTACATATTGTGACAATGAACCTTCTATTAAGTCGAAAAATATTAAGTCTCTATTACAAAATCAATACAATGTTAAAATTGTAAACACACCACCCCTCCATGCGAGAAGCTTAACAGCACAAAGCAATCTTACCGATACAATTGAATCCATACTACAAGCAGCCATAGAATACAACAGAATCAGTTACAAATAAACGCCCGATCGAAATAGTACACTCATCTTCATCTTTTAACAGGAATCAAAGACAGAATCTATAAGGCACTTCAAATTCAATCAAAAATAGTAAATGAAATAGACGGGATAGACAGTTCCAATTAGGCGATACAGTATTTGAAAGAACAAACAATCGACTAGCAAATAAGTTAACACCTTTGTATATTTAGAAAAAAAGGAAAGCAGACTTGCGGACCACAGTCTTAATAAAAAGAAGGCTGGTCCACAAAGAAAAAGTTCTCTTCTTCAGGATTTGGGCTACATTATTCCTTACTACAATGACGACCGCCAAGCCGCCAAGTAGTCTGTAATACTCGAACGCAAACTACATACCCATAGTAAGTGGAGACGTAACCATCTGGACTGAGTCTAAGTACTTTAAAAATTCAACTTATATAACCCAATACTCAGAAATACTAAAGGACACCGAAGAAATAGAAAAGCACTTTCCTAGGTCACATATGAGGCAAATTTTAAATTCGGACTTAAGACACATACGGATACTCATAGAAACGCTAAATATTTAGCACCGATAGGCTAGGAGCATCAACTTTCTAGGCACTGCTCTCAAGGTCGTAGCCGGCACTCCAGACTTCGACGATTTTGAAAAATTAAAATTTACTCAAAAAGAACTTATTGAATCGGAAAACAAACAAATAACTATAAAAACAAAATCAGATTAATGAACTAACCGACATAGTAAACCAGTTGATAGATAGCACAATAATAAAATAAGCACAAGTAGACATAGAACATTTATATGACACAATATTTTTAAGAAATAGATTCAGAACTTGAAACTCTAATATTATCACTTACACTCTCCAAAATCGAAATCATTAACCCAGCTATATTGGACTGACTTAATTAATATATTAAATGAACACTCTGCTAACATTACTATTACCGATTTAAATGAGGTGGCCCTAGTTAAGGTTATACTAAATAATAATTTTCTACACTTTGTAATCAAATATCTTAAACCTAGCTTAATATGTAAGAAATTAAAATTGTGCCCAGTTCAACACAAAGGCAGCATTATAAATTTCGCTGGAGAAGACAACATAGCTGATTGCCATAACCAAATAATACCAATCGGAGACTGCAAACTACCGCTGACAACCACATTCTGCAAGAAATTACCAAACACTCAGGCGGTATAGCCCACTGTTCGAAACCGCCAAGAATTATCGATGACATCGCCATCATTATCAACGATGGAACTGCTACCATCAACGAGCAATCAGTAAATGGAACGTTTCTTATTACATTCTTATAAAAGTAAATGACTCAGTATACAAAAGCCCCAAAAGCTTCGTGAATAAATCTCCTGGAATAGCAGAATAATATAACAAGCCATCAATTCAATGTCGCCACTACTAATTCTCGAGAACAGTGTCTTACTTTGGAAACTCAGTTCTCCTCTAACTATAGCCGGACCCGCCGAATTATTAATGCTCATGGTACGTAGCGATTGGTGAAACAACTTTTGAAGATCGAATAATTCTGTCCATTCCACTACTAAATTTGCACCCTCCGTCCTGCTTTTCGGTGTCGACCAAGTATACATTGCGATAGATGACTTGACTGAACGTTTGGATAATAGGTCGGTAGATAACGACTTGCCACAAGAAGATGCCCATACGATTGCCTCACAAAACATAATCAAATCTCAAGAGTATAATACCGAGTACTCCGGTAAACGTCATGAAGTGAGTTATTTTTTTATCAAAAATATTTATACAAGGCGTTTTGTGACAACACCGCTAGGTTACAGTTCCAGAGTATGCTCCAAGTTTTTAGTTTATATTCGGAGATTAAACGTCAATGCCATGCTACTTTCAATCAAAATTTTCGCATATCGCTTTTAAATGCTAAAACATCAAACCATCGCGGTAATTGGCTCCCAACTGAATCGTAAGCCTATTTAATACAAAACTTTAAGCTTCTGAAGCTACTGCTTTAAGAAAAAAATATATATAAAGTAACTGGGGGTTCTCGACGGTGAGATACCCTATATCTCGTCCGATCAGTGTTCTCATATATACTTCAATAGTTCTTATCTAAACCTACAAAAATGATTGAAATATTCCACTCGCTCTTTCACATTCAAATGACATGTTTGTCAAAGAAATAAAGAAGAAATGACAACGCTGTAAATTAAAACAAAAACTGTTTGTCAACGTGCATCAAAAAATACCGCGACTTTATGTTTTTGAAATAAAGAAAACAAGTAAGAAAACTCTAGTCGAGGTGACCGACTAGACTAGACCTCTACCCCGAAGGATCTACATTTTTTTAAACTTATAAAAACTTAAAAAAAAATAAACAAATCAATAAACAAAAAAAAATTAACATCGCCTAGATTCGATCTTTAACTTGACGTGCATCGCTTCTATGAACACCGCCACTTTACTGCTACAGCGCCATCTAAAAAATATTAATTAAGTCTCAGATGAAAATCCTTAGAATATCGACGGTATCCAAAACACAACAGAAATCGAAAGCGTATGAAATATACTTAAGCTAAATGCTAGATCTGGAGGCACGCCGTCTTTGAACAAAGCCTTTGCCTTCAAATATTAACATATATATCGTTTGCAATTGATTGTCTATGTGTTTTTCAGGTAGTGCAGAATTTCCGGTGATATGATCGATTTTCTTTATTTTGTTGGCCAACTCTGCCGGTGTAATTAATAAGGGTGTTGTTTTTATCATGATTACTAGACTTTAGCATTTATCCAGTTTTAAAGTCAGATCATAAGCATGAAAAATTTGATGTATTTAGGATTCCTTACACCTTCACTCACATTCAATCGATGTGGTCAACAAATTTTCGAAGATCCATATCCTTCTTGATCTATCGTCTTTTTTAATGGGTTTTTTTTGCATCGATAACTGTCGTCTGGCTCCCAAAGTAATTACGTCTTTAATTCCTTTGGTTTTCAGATGTATGTTTTCATATTGTAGATATTGATTATAATTTCACATATCGGAAATGCTTCTATAACAGACAGTTACCGCTATGCCTCTTTTTGCTCTTGTTAATGCTGTCATCACAAAGAGTTCATTTTTTTCTTGAATGTTTTTACCTCCGTTTCGTTAATGATTCCTTTGTTAATTTCTTTAAAATTTTTCTGGTTCAAACAAATAGTGTCGGTTTTTTCAAACGCTCCGTCACAAGTTTTAAGGCATCAATATAGCTTTGCATATTTACCTATAATAATGGCTGTCATATGAAAGATACTATTTTAAAATTTTGTCTCTTGAATGTGGAAAAGGGTTGAATTCATTGTTGGAATTACGCTACTTGCAATCTTTAGCATTAGCAAACCACTATATTAAGTTCTGAATTTCCAGCTACCAGTGGAGTTTTTATGTCATAGCAAACTTAGCTTTCTCTGTCTCTATAGTAGTGGGCATATTTTCCCTTGTTTTCTTATTCGATCCTTTTTAGACTTCGACTATCCTTCATAATATACATTCTGCTGCATAAAAGAGTATATTTTTGACTATTGCTATCTATTGCTTTTCAATGTTCGGTTTCTGATTTGTGTCAAAAGTCACTCCGGATACGATATCTGTTTCTAACCTGTGATCAAACTTTGATTTCGTCAACATATTTCGGAGTAACCAGTAATAATCTTCCGATAAGCAAAAAGCTGGGTTTAAACGTTTAGTCTTCTTATAATTATCATTTGATACGTTCAAAGGGCAAGAGTTTAATACAACCTCTATTTCGGCAAATCGCGTAATGAGCACTTCAAAAGCCAAAATTCTTTCTCTTGTTCCTTGCTTCAAGTTATGATTGGCAGATTTTACACCCCCTTTCCGAATTCTTCCAAAATGCGATGTAATTCTATCCTTGCCTACCCCTGGTGCTAGGTATATACTATAGTACTCATTCACGTAATGACATGTGTCTATTAATTTTGTGAAAAATCCGTGTTTCCGATTTGTCTTATGAACGACAACCATTTCGCCATTATTTCAGTGAGAGAATTGAAATTTTGAATTTTTACTCGTCTGAATATCAAGATTCTTCCGGAACGCGAAACGTAGTGGCAAATCGTTTTAAAATATACGGATATACGGATATACGAACTTGATAGTCCTGACAATAATACAAACTACACAATTGCTCCAGAACTTATATACGCAATTGAAAATCCAATAGTTGAGCAGCCTCAGTACCGACTAGATCATCTTAATAAATAACAAGCAAATCTCCTTAAGTTTTTAAGACAATTTATTGACATTCAATATAGCCAAGATCAAATATTAAGCTTACTAATCAAACCAAGCCTCGAATTGAAACAATTCACAATAGTCCCGTTCACAAAAAACCTACAGTTATCCTTTCGCCGCTGAGCAAGAATAGATGCCCAAATTCAAGGTATTAAGTAAGAAAGTAATTCATCCTAATGCAGCTTCTTATGGGTTGTTTCCAAAAAATATATGTTTCAGGGAAACAAAAGTATCGAGTTGTCGATTATCGAGGATTAAATGAAATCACCATAAATGATAAAATCCCTATCCGAAACATTGACGAAATTATAAGTAGTTAGGGAAGTGTCAGTTATATACGACGATCGACCTTGCAAAAGTTTTCCAGAAATGGATCCTAGTTCCATCACAAAAACTGCCTTTTCAACAAAAAACGGCATTATGAATACACACGAATGCTATTTGGATTGAAAAACGCACCAACAAACTTTCAGTGTTGCATGAACAACGTTTGAAAAGAATTAATAAATAAATATTGCGTCTATCTTGAAGATGTCATTGTATTCTCGACATCATTAACTGACCGCTTGATTCGTTGAAAAAAGTGTTTATCAAAATACGAGAAGCGAATTTAAAGCTGCAGCCGACAAGTGTGAATTTTAAAAAAATTAAAAACAAAGTTTTTAGGTCATGTTATATGGCATCCTGCTCAATGAAGAAAAAATATAGGCAATTAAAAATTATCCTTTCCCTAAAAGTTGAAAAGAAATTAAATCGTTCCTTGGCTTATATGGCTCCTATAGGAAATTTTACCAAAGTTCCTACAAGTGGCCAAACAAATTATCCTAAAAAAGGAAATAAAATTGATATTAAAAATAGGGATTATCTCCAAGCTTATGAAAAATTAAAAATTCTAATATCAAGCGAACCCATACTTGTTTGCCCTGATTGCAAAAAATCGTTTCAAGTCACAACTGATGCCAGTAATGTAGGTGCTATTTTATCACAAGAGGGTAAAGCCACTTGTTTCGCTAGCCGAACACAAAACCATCATATACAAAAAAAAAGTACTATTGAAAGAGAATTATTAACTATTGTTTGGGCAACAAAATATTTCAGCCCCTTTTTATTGGGTAGTACGTTCGACGTCTTAAGTGACTACAAGCCATTTGGTTTGGATTCAATCAATACAAGACCCAAATATGAGACTATAAAGATGGGACATTTGCCTGCCGGAATACGATTTAACAATGAAATACATACAATGAAAAACAAATTATGTATTCAAAGTTACTTTCAAGACTCTGGCAAATTAAATAAAAAATATAATTAATCAGTGCGATATTTTTCAATTAACAAACACAGAACATAGAAATACTAACACCCCGTTGAACCTAACACAAGAAATATTCAAACCTCGCGATATATTTATGATCGACTTCTATATTTCCGAGAATATTTGGGGTCGATTTGGGTCTGTTTCGATTATCTCTCTTCAATAGGACCGTCCCTGACAACGTGACATTGCTAAAAGGTAACATCACGCCGGTTGTCACTCAATCTTTGGGCGAACCAATGGATGTTGACCCTTCTACGTCCCGTTTTAGAAAAAACACCGCGTACCCAAGTCGAGCCCAATCGGGCAGGCAACATTCTAATTTTCAGCAATGGGTTAATAATCCACCTGATCGTCAAAATTTAAGAACTAATCGAATAAATCATCTGAGTGAAGAAAAGTCTGATCTTGATGATGAAGATCAGGTTAATTTTTTAGTGACAGTTTCCTCCTACCATGGATATCTAGATATGTTGGGAGGAAAGAAGTAAAGCTGCTACTCGATACGGGAGTATCGAGAAGATATATTAAGTCATTACCTATGCTAAAAGGTATTCGGCAGACTGAAACAATTTTCTCTATAAAACTAAATTTTTTCTGGAACTACATTTATAACTCATAAATGTAAAATTAACGTATTTGGTGTAACTTCTGATTTTTTTATTATCCCAAATCTTACATCTTTTGATGGCGTTATAGGGCTCGATTTATTGAAAAAAGTTAACGCTACTTTGAATTTCAAAACTGAACTGAAATATTATGGCAACAATCCGCACACGAGGACGAGGACACATTCTAAACTATATCCGTATCCTATGAGTGTTAGATCGTTTGTTCATAATGAAATACAATTGCTGATCCCCATACAATAACCCTATATGGGTTGTAGATAAAAAAGGTCTTGATTAAAATGGAGTTAGGAAAAGCGAATGGTTATAGATTTTAGAAGCTTGTGGAGCGAGATCGAGAAAAAAAGCCTTTTCGGTTAGCAATGGAAAATTAAAGTTTTTTTTAATTAAAAAATGCTCCCAGTGTGCTTCAAAGAGCGATTGATGATGTTCGGCGATGACGTCATTATTGATGACGTCATTATTTTTTCTAAAATAATAGAGAAGCACCTAAAACATGTGGAGTTGATACAATCAAGCCTTTATGCATCAAATATGAGAGTATCGCCTGAGAAATCAACATTTTTTGAAGAAGAAGACTTTGTAGTTAGCCGCAGTGGAATTAAAACTTGTCCCAGAAAAGTTGAAGCAATCAAAGTCTTTCCAGAACCATGTACGCTAAAATCTCTGCGATCTTTCTTATCCGGTTACTATAGGCGATTTATAAAGGATTACTCAAAAATTGAAAAACCTTTAACTAGTATTTTTAGAAGCAAAAATGGTAGTGTCCCAGGGTCGCAGTCAAAAAAGATAGTAATTTCATTAGATGAAAGTCAACGGGAAGAGGAGGTTATGCTCGCGTATCCAAATTTTTGTAAGCCTTTTGAAAATACAACCGACGCTTCTTCAAATGCGTTGGGTGCAGTCTAGTCTCAAAATGGCGGTCCCGTCAGAGAGAGTTGCTTGCTATTGTTTGGGCTATTAAAACGTTAAGAAATTAGCTTTACGGAGTAAAGACCTTAAGATCTATACGGATCACAAGCCCCTCACTTATGCCATATCGGATCGAAATCCAAATTCAAAAATACAAAGATGGAAAACGTTCATTGAAGCATCGTATGCCACACTTCTCTATAAGCCCGGAAAAGAAAATTGTAGACGCATTATCTCGCCAATATTTAAATTATACTGAAGAAGATAACAGTTCGGACATGGCAACAATCATAGCGCGAGATCATTTTCAAATACTATAGAATCCGTTACCAGACCAGACAACTGCTACGCCAACCAAATAATTCTTGAGCAGGGAAGGTCACCCTCAAGAAAATGACGCATTTTATAGTTTTTACCGATTTTTGGAGCTTAATTAACACAGTGAATGACGGCGTTAAATTGGGAGTAGTTAATGCAATTAAGTGTGAGTTGTCAGCTTTTGGTAAAATTCAGGATCAACTTTTCCCAAAAACTTGTTTCCGACACACCGAAAATATGGTTACTGACGTCTTTAACCCAAACGAACTCATAGAGCTCCACAAGAAAATACAAAGCAAATTATTCGAAATTATTTTTTTCCTAAAATGGAGAAAAAGGCAAAGGAGGTTGCTTTAAACTGTAGGATTTGTTTGCAGGCAAAGTACGCTAGACACCCAGAAAAGCAAGTTATCTAAGTTTGCAGTAGTGCAAAAAATAGCATCTCGTACAATATTGGATGTAAAAATACACCTTCTACAGCTGTTAAATGTATTTTCTCGAACAAAAACGATTTATTGTGCCAACGAGCGGTCTTTAAACTTTAATACTGTTATGTCCTGTCTTCACGATCATTGTATAACAATTGCAAAATCATTGGTATAACAATTGCAAATGCTCCACCTATACACAGTACATCGAAGGGACAAATCGATAGGTTTCACAGCACCCTGGGCGAAATTGGTAGATTCCTAAAGTTAGCAAAAGGAATCGAAGCAGATGTAATTTTATTAGCTACTATAGAGTACAATAGAAGTGTTCATTTGGTAACAGGGCAGAAATCAATCAACTTATTTAATTCAAATGTTGAAAAGTTTGAAGCGGCTATGAATAAGGTTAAGAAAGCTCAAAAAACAGAAATATGAAGTCATAATAAGAAAACTGTTGATCGTAAATATGAAGAAGGGTATAAGGTTATAGTGAAATCCAATAAATGACTTGGTAACAAATTAACTCCCTCATATACAGAAGTTATAATCGAGGGAGACTTAGGATTAGCTGTTAAGGTTAACGGAAGAGTTGTGCACATAGATAATATCAAATAAATATATGTCGGCAATGGCTTGCGCGGACTTGTTATCCAGATATGAATTGGCCCGAGTTCAAGCAACTATTCATTCAACAGTTCACTAATGTTGAAACACCAGCGGCAATGTTTCTGACAATGCTAACTAACAGTCCGAGCGACGGTGAATGCCTTTCGAATTATGCTGGTCGCATGATGACGTCACTTATTGTGAAATAGCGTAAGATGGACGTGGAGGAGATGGTTTATCAAGGCGAGATCTTCATGACAACGTTTGAATTTGGATCGGAATGTTCATTGATTAAAGAGAATATAAGTGCTAAGTTAGTCGGTAAAAGAATTAACAAAGTAGTAGTGTTGAAAGGTATTGGCAATGACAGCATTTGTGGTTCCTTGCAAATACTTGGCAATGTAGAAATTAAAAACCATTGGATTGAAATGTTATTCCATGTTTTGGGCGATGAATATTTGAAGAACGATTTTGTTTGGGAACCAGAACATGAGCAAATAAGGAAGAGTGTTGTCTCTATACTTACACAGAAGCCAGTCTTGGTAATTTTCGACCCGCAGAATCCAATCGAATTAAATACCGATGCAAGTTCTCGCGGTGCCATTGTGTTACATAAAATCAACAACAAGTCGCATGTCATAGAATATTTCAGTAAAGCTGCTTCACCTGCTGAGTCTCGGTACTATTTTTACAAATTGGAGACTCTTGCTGTTGTTTTGTCCATAAAACCTTCTCGCCATTATTTACTGGGTAGAAATTTTGTTGTTTTTACTGACTGTAATTCCCTTATGGCGGCAAGGACTAAACATGATCTGTCTCCCAGGGCGCAAAGATGGTGGGCTTACTTACAGTCGTTTACGTTTGAATTACAGTATAGAGAAGGTAAACGAATGGCTCACGCTGATTTCTTTTCAAGAAATTTACCTTCAAATAAATTGCTGGCCACAAATTGTAAAGCTTCAGAGAAACGAGTTTGCTTGGCAGAAATTTCCAGCAATTGGCTTTTGGCTGAACAACGTCAAGATTCCGAAATAGTTAGTATCGTAAAGAAATTAAAAGACAATTCTCTTTCCATAGACGTTGCAAAAACTTACTGTATCGAAAAATTCAGCGTAATGGTAGAACTCGATCCTTATCAATTGTTCCTCGAGTGTTTAGATGGTCCGTGATAAACCAAATTTATGAATCAATAATGCATTTAGGATGGGAAAAGAAGCTAGACAAGGCCTATGATTATTACTGGTTTGATAATATGTCCAAATATATTCGAAAATTTGTTGAAAATTGTATCACTTGCAAAATGTCAAAGTCCTCTTCTGGTAAAATTCAAGCTAGTCTTCATCCAATACCAAAAGTAAGCACACCTTGGCATACTATTCACATAGACATTACTGGGAAGTTGAGTGGGAAGTCTGATCAAAAAGAGTATATCATCGTTCAAGTAGATGCCTTTACTAAATTCGTTTTGTTAACTCACACCCTTAAAATACATGCTGAAAATTGCATAAATGCTGTGACGGCGGCAATATCTTTATTTGGAGTACCAAATCTCATAATAGCAGATCAGGGTAGGTGTTTTGCCAGCAGTAAATTCAGTGAGTTTTGTGCACAGCAAAAGATAAATTTACATTTGATTGCAACCGGTGCAAGCAGGGCAAATGGGCAGGTTGAACGCACTATGGGTACTTTGAAAAATTTATTAACCGCAGTCGAAACTAGCAGCAGGTCTTGGCAAGATGCATTGGGAGAAATCCAGTTGGCCTTAAACTGTACGGTGAGTCGAGTGACAAAGGCAAGCCCCTTTGAATTGTTTATTGGTAAAGTTGCTCGACCATTGGGGTTACTTCCACTCTGCGACATGGTTAATGAGATTGATTTGCCAGCAGTACGAGCTCAAGCAATTCAAAATATTTCGGCTTCAGCAACATATAGCAAGGCGCAATTTGATAAAAACAAAGCTAGAGTTGTGGAATGCAAAGTTGGCGATTTCGTATTATTAAAAAATGAGGAGAGGCATCAAACAAAGCTTGACCCAAAGCTTAGAGGCCCTTTTGAAATAACCGAATTATTAGAAGGGAATAGGTATGTGCTGAGGTCATTGACAAACAATAGGAAATATAAATATGCTCATGACGATGTGCGGAAAATGCCAGATGGTTATGTACCAGTTGAATATGAAATGGTTGAAAGTGAAACTGTTAAAACAGACAGTAGTCAAAATGTTGAAAATGAAACTGTTGAAACAGACAGTAGTCAAAATGTTGAAAGTTAAACTGTTGAAACAGACAGTAGTCAAAATGTTGAAAATGAAACTGTTGAAACAGACAGTAGTCAAAATGGTAAAAGTTAAACTGTTGAAATAGGCAGTACAGGTGCCTGAAGGGCTGGAAATGAAATGCAAGCACAAGTGCAAAACAGTTGTTTTGATCACGGCGTGTAGAGAATAAGATATAATGTTTAAAATTTGTTAAGTTAATGATAATGAAAATATATGAATTATGTTAAAGAAAAAAAAAAGGAAAAAAAAAGAATAATGAATGAATTTGAAGATTACGTTTGTCAATGTTTAGTAGTGGTTTTGTAAGAAAACATCTTTGTTAAACTGAAATTTTTATAATTTGTCAATAGAATGTCTTATGTATATCGCAAAGTACATTGTATTAGAAGTATTGCACGAGGTCGTGTGATAGTCAGGATGGCCGTGTCGGCGCGTACAGTTCATGCTGTGTGTGTGTATGTGTGAGGCATTTCGCAAGAATGCTATTTCATCATAATGTGAAAAGTTGCATCAGCCTTTATTTGAGATGCGATTGGATGATGGCATTTTGTAGTTTTGGAAAGTACCGTCACGACGCTGTCGCCAAGCGTGGTTCGATGGTAGGCACAAAAGAATAAGTGTGCGACGCAGGTCAGTTCTATGCTAGACTTCGGCCACCGAAACTCGCTGCGCGATTAGAAAATGGAACAGTTTAATGACGCGCTTATATATACAATAGCATATAATAGCAAAAAAAAAAAAAAAAAAAAAAAAAAAAAAAAAAAAAATATTAAAAACAAAAAAAAATTAACAAAAAAAATTTTCTAAAGTTTTATCAAAACAATTGACACAGAGGCTTAAAAGTTATCACTCGAAGCTTTGGTCCCGCAAAGCTATCATCAGCTGATAACACAAAGCTCAAAGTTCCATGTGGTTGCTGACGTGGCGTCCAATTATTAGCAGAACTGCAAAAGCTTTACGATGGGCAACCTTTATGTCTTGGAGTTGATCCTGTGACCGGTAGTATCAAAGGAACTCACTCAAGAAGAACACGGATAGGCTGTTGCTAATAATTATTAATTAAAATAAAAACAACCTTACTGTAAATCTTTTGTGGATCGCTAAATAAAGCCTCCACAGTACAAAATAAAATAACTTGCATAATAATAATTATCCTTCTAGTGACTGGAAGTAGTTTTAAAATTATAATGTTAGTTACATATATAAGACTAGAATTTTAAGTGAATAAAACAGTTCAAATGTGGAGGTGTTTTCTTATACATAACTCTATTAAATCTTGGTCCTTCGGCGTTCTCTGTTATTTTTCCCACCAGTGGTAAGAGAAACAGGGAAGGAACGAGCGTCTTAACGCTGAGTTTTTATAAAAACCTCAGCTTAAGATTATAATTTGTTCCCCCACCAGAGTTAAGAGACAGAGTATATAAAAGTGGTGCTAAAATTCACAAAAGAGAATTTGTAGCGCATGTGGTTCTGTATCCGTAAAGAATAATTGGAATAGACAAAAATAAAGCAATAGACAGTATTGGTGGGTCCTTTTTCCATAAAACTAATTCAAGCGGAAAAAATATATATTTTTTTAAATCGATAGAGGGATACTTTGCTATATCTCACTCTTTCTCTCTCTCTCTCTCTCTCTTTCTCTCTAAAAAAACAATAAAACAAGCAATAGACAGCAAAAAACAACGAGCACAGCCACTGTGGAGACGACAGGACTCGCATCGAAAGAAGCCCCTTCAGAGACATCTGTGTCAACATAAGGAGAACAGCTTTGAGCGCTGATAAAATAAGACGTTCAAAAACTAAATTTTATTTTTTTAAATATTTATATTAGAAAATATGTGCTGTCAGAAAAAGTCATAGAACTGTTGAAAAAGCAATCGAACTTAGTGTCCAAATTGAAATAGTTAGACTCATCTGAGGAAATAAGGAAATTCTAGAGCAGTCAGAAAAAATAAAAGAACAAATAAAATGGCATTTTATTTCAGCGTCAAGCCCTCACTTTGGAGGAATTTGGGAGGCAGGAGTAAAAACAGTAAAGTATCATTTCAAAAGAGTTATAAGAGATAACAATTTAACCTTCGAAGAAATGACAACCTTATTATATGAAACTGAAGCAGTCTTGAGCTCGAGACCTCTATACACAACTAGTAACGACATCGATGACATAGAAATATTACCTACGGGACATTTTTTAATATGTTGACCCACAGTAATGAAGTGGAGTCAAGGGAAGAAGAAAAAAAAAGAATTCTAAATAGATGAAAACTAAACCAAAAAAAGGAGATTTTTGGGATCAATGGAAAAATGAATATTTGTACACCCTTCAAAAGCAAAAAAAAAATGGAAAAAGAGATACCTAATTTAGAAGAAGGACAAATAATATCTATAAAAGATGAAAATTGTAACCCTGCTAGATGACCACTAGGGATAATAAAAGAAGTTTACAAAGTCCAAGATAATAAAGTTAGATTCGTAAAAATTAAATCACAAGAAGGGTTAATTACGCGACCTATTAACAAAATATGCCGACGAGATGAACTGAAAAATAAAATCATAGACAGAGACTAAAAAAACACGCAACAAAGTAGCAGAGGGAGGGGAGCATCAAGACTAAGGTATGTGCAAAGGTTTTTAAATTAAGTAAAAGTCGGCAATTCATTTACACGCAATAAAAATAAATAGTAAAATAATAAAATAAAAATAATAAACTGTTTATCCTACAAAATAAACCAAGATCTAAACGCGCACCCTTCGAATTCATGGGCTCAATTTATCACTTACTATTTGGGATAATGGGTGCAGACGATGGGGCACAAATGGAAGAAAACATGGTACAGTTATTAGATAACCAACATAATATCAACAAATTGAGCGAGAAACATACATCAATAATAGATTCCACAGCAAATGTACTCAAAAGAGCCACGGAAGAAATCAATATTAATTTCAAAGACATGAATTTACGTATAGAAGTTAATAATAAGTTCTGATTGCTAGCTTGTGATCTCGGCACGAAACAATAGCAGTGAAAATATATTTTAATCTTATCCGTTTATTGGTCAAATCCAAACTAAATCTAAAATACAAAATGTTCTTATACAAGCTAACCCTGACCTATAATATCTGTGTCAGCGATTATGTCGAATGGATCGTGTTACGGACTCGCGACGTCGCTTGATATGTCGACGGCAGCGCTGTGCAGAGTTGGCATTAAACATTGTTGCAGCTCAGCAATTCTGAGAATTGCAAATGTTTACTTGCGGCTGACCGGATGTGTTAACTTAGATAATATGGCAGAACTACTAAAAGGAAAGGAATCAAAAAATTGCTTATAATCAACAAAACTCCTTGATTGAAGAGTGTGACATGATTCAAATAGGGGTAATAAGTATTCTTATTGATATTAATCATGTCAGATTAAACCCTGTTATTTTGAAACATAACCAATTAAGGGATAAAAGAAAGTTTTTTCCGAGAATTTAGTCCTACCATGGAAAAATCAAGGTACTGAGCTAAAAAAAAAGTCTATCAGCTATTGCCAACGAAGGGAAAGTTTCCGCTTATTAGCAGGTACCCATCTCATTTAAATAAGGTTATTCCGATACCAGTGTTAAATGAGGATCAGATGATAATGGTAAATTAAAGAACAGACTACTTAGTGTTTAACTTCAAAATTGATTCTTATCACCTAATTAGTGAAGCTACACTAAACAAACGCAAACAATGGCAACCAAACAAACGCATCTGCGAAGTTAACTGGCTTTGGATAATGCTAACGATAACAGTTGCGAAATATCGCCATTTAAGCAAAACCGACCATTAACTGTATTTGTCAAACTATAGTCAATTCAAAAACTTATTGGGTTTAATTGGAAGCTAAAAGTGGGTGGATATTCAACGATACTTTTAATGAAAAGCTAAGTGTACGATGTAAGGGAGCACAGCAGTAGTTCATAGAATTACCAGAACAGAGTGTGCTAAATATGAAAACATATTGTTCAGCTCGATCATGAGATAAAACCATAGTGGCTCATAATAATAATATCTACTCTGAAATTTACGAAGAAATTACAGCGCCATACGTAGGGAAATTGTTGATAATCCAAAAATAGTTTTGAGCCAATTAGAACTATAAAAATTAAATTAACCATACAAAGGAGATTGAGCATTTAATAATAACAGTACAGCAACGGATGGAATGCAATTTAGAATTAAGCGAGCTTCACTTTACCATATATCAATCCATGCGTCTATATTAATAAGCTTTTTTATTACAATATAAGGAAATTTAACGCAACGTAGCGATTGCTAGCGATTCTATAACATTTCCTGGTCCCATTTACGCACATTAAGAATTAAATTTTTAAAATATCAAAACACAACTTCTCTTGGCCCCAAACAAAATGTTCAAACATAAACATGGATAAAAATAATATGCGATAAACTGCGCATTATCATACTAACATCAAATTTCAAAGCCACAACATTTTTGGGCCACTGGCAGAATGTTCAAGCATAAACAAGCCATGAACATATATAATAAACAATACAGAATAACCTGCGCGTTATCTTTATGCTAAGTAATAAAAATGTCATCTCTTAGCTGCAGCGACCAACGCAGCGAAGACTCAAATAACAAAAAAAGGGATACTTGTGTAAACATGTGTGCACATATGCAGCGCCGCCGAATCAGCTATTTTGTAGCTAGATCTGGATACTTTTTAAGGCCGATTGCTACAATAATTTTGAAACAGGTGGTCGCTACAAATCTGGCTATTTTCAAAAATTATCAAAAATTAAATCACTATCGATAACGATCACTCAAAAACTTAATAGCTTTTCGCAAGCGTCAGGAAAGCCTCATTATTAAAGCTGAAAATAATGCCTAAAGATAATTATAATCAAAAGTGCCAAGACGCATGGCTTAAAAAGGCAGAGTTCAAAGACTGGGTGAGAAAAGTGCCCGCAAATCCTACGGAAGTGTAGGAAGTGTAATGTACATGCAACAGCAGTCAAACATGTTTCTAATAGTAAGAGAAGAACAAAATTACCTTCGAGGTGGAACTATTACCCAAAACTATTGAGCAGGAGTTCTGCCTTTTTGTTACTGAGCACACTGTTATTTTCCAAGTTGACCATTTGGTACAGTTGTGCGTTCGCAAGTTTTGTGCTAAGCCGGAGACAGCTGACAGCTGAAATTACGTCGTACGAATATTGGCGGTGCCAAGTTTAGTTTAATTATTGACGAATCCACTGATATCGCATTTGAAAAGAAAGTAAAAACCTTAAATCTGGACAAAGCGGATAAATCTCAAGTACGATTTAAATATACTGATTTTTGTATAGAATTAATACTATAACCACTAACCATACAACGCATAGACTAGACAAGTAGAACAAGCGTTTTCAGCGTATAGTGAGGCCGCATGGCGAACCAATGAACTTCGTATTTGCTCGTATCGGTCGCTTATCGCTTCAGGCAGTGAAAATATTGTCCGGCATAGTCAGTGCGCTACGAGCGTTCAACCGAAATTTTCAAATTCTCATACGGAGGATGAGTGTATGCTATTTTTCCTTGCTCTCTCTCTCTCTCTCTCTCTCTGCTCTCTCAAATATATATGTATGTACATATATATATATATATATATATATATATATATATATATATATATGTATGTATGCACAAGCAGCAGCAGCAGCTCACAAAAAATTCAAATTTGTTCACCCAGAGATTGGTTTTGGTTCATTGGTTCGCCATGCGGCCTCACTATACGCTGAAAACGCTTGTTCTACTTGTCTAGTCTATGTGTTGCATGGTTAGTGCTGAAAGTTACTTTAAGATGTCAGGTATGTATATAAGAATAGTATTTTGATTGAATTCATATCTTGAATTCGGTAAATGCGCAGTTTTTCCTTATAACTCTCTAACGATGGGTGTATTGTGTAACCAATCGGATTTTGGTGAAATTTTTAGCATTAGTTACGTAAATGTCGCACAAAATAGGAAATTGATTTACAAATATTGTCCTGGTTTACAAATTGTAATAATGCAAAGTTTGGAAATTTCTAAAGATATGAAATGCTAATGGAATTTCGATATCGTTATTAACCGATATAATTAAAACATCAAAATCTTTTAATTATTTGAATCAAACATGATCTTCGCATAAAATTGAACGGACTTATGCATACTATTTCAAGACTCTAGTCCTTATAGGATCCAACTGTTTCAAGAAGACTCCTTTACTATTTATGTGCAATAACATTACGTACCTTGGTAAAGCAGCACCAGTAACTTTGTGTAGTTTAAAAAGGTCAACATACTGGGGCAGCTGAACTGATTGTGCCAACCAATCGGTTGTTTGCTCAATAGTCCAATTATGCACCTCTGAGCGCAACCAAGCATCCCATAGTTCTTTTACTGAAATATGCATGTCATCATTAAAATGAAATGCTTTTTGACGTTTTTCATAGCCGGAGTCATATTTAAGTTCTTCACGTAGAAACTATTGAAAATAAAGATGTAATAAAATTAATAACAAGAAAAAATATTGCAGCCAGAAAGAACCGACTGCGTAAAGCTTATTCTCGAATTTATTACATAAGAAGGAGATAACATTAGCCCCATACCGAGAAGGTGTTGTATAAAAACTATTGGGTTTATTGTCCTTAATGAAATTTATAAAGTATATATAGATTGGAGTAAATGAGAGAACATGACATTTAAAAATTTTTTTGTGGAATTCGGTAAGGTTATAAAAAATTGGGTAATCGTTATGTGTTTACTTTATATAAGTCTTTACACCAAAGTTTCTGATTAGTGTTTGCAAGATATGCTCAAATAAGTGAGGCTAGATATGAGATTAAACATTCGGACTGACAGGCGGCCAAAACAAGGTTGACTTGTCTATAGCTCTTTGTCAACTACACATTTCCTTGCTGGTGGACTAAACTAAAAGAGGCATTAATCAATTTAAATGCCAGTCTAATGTTTCAACTTAAAAATATTAGCCCACTTATTCCACAGCCTATTTCAACCACTTACTTTGCAGCTGAGCAAAGATCTAATATTTTAAAATGAAACTTTAGTTTATTTTTCTATGCTTTAGTCATTGATTCCGCAGTGTGATGAAATAAATTTCTGCTGAATTTAACGAAATGGGTACAAGTTCACATAATTGACCAGCAGAACATAAATATTCAGGCTGATCACGCATCGTCAGCATGAATGTGTACGACACTAGCCATTCCGAGCGGGTATTGCACAACAGCGAAAGAATCTGCAACATCAACGATGTTGTTGCCGAGCGAAATACGATTCCTCGCATAATATGCATTCAGCGTCTTGAGGGTTTAGGGCTAGCTTTGATGATAAGAATTTATGTCACTTGAGTTTAGTTGATGTTTGAGAATAAAGAAGGTCGGTCATCGCCACGGAATTATTCAAGTCTTCTCATTACGCGCAACACCGCGCGTAACTCCTTACAGATTCAAAGTAATATCACCGCTATGTCGTATGTGTTAATCTACTTAAGTTTTAAAAACTGAAATTAAATAATTTGCACACAACTATTTAGCAACGGGAACTTGTTCTCAGCCAACTTAAGGAAAGCTACTGGCATAAGTAAATTGATGAGATGGTTGGACTAACCGATTCTAAAATCCAATTCATCATATACCGTTTTTTCCGCGATAATAGAACGCATGACAGAGGCAGAAATAGCGAACGTTATGTTGTTCATAAAATACGCTCGAAAAGCGACCAATGATGTTGGGGAAGTGCTACGTAAGTTATAGCACTCAGAAACCATTTGCCGTGTGCATTGGAATGCTTCAATGCTAGAATCCGCTTAAAAACATTTATAAGCGACAAAAATGATTGGTGTCGCCTTGAGTTTGCCCAGGAGTGTTTAAACAGAAAAATTGAATTTTGGTATACA